>JAGHPS010000074.1:619048-745503 GCA_020976635.1 Castanea crenata | reverse complement strand
CAGAAAAACGTGTGGTTTCTGAACCCATTGAGATGACCCAAGAATTGTGAGAGAAAAAAAATGGCGGACTGGCGGCTGGACAGAAAATTAGAAAAGGGTAAGAGGGTGAGAGCTTATAAATATAAGCCAGAAAAACGTGTGGTTTCTGAACCCATTGAGATGACCCAAGAATGGTGAGAGAAAAAAAATGCCGGACTGGCGACTGGAAAGAAAATTAGGAAAGGGTAAGAGGGTGAGAGCTTATAAATATAAGAGCTAGGGTTTTGGTTTTAAAAAATTAAAAACGTATGGGGCTAAGGCTCGAATCAAGGATCGCTTAATCGTTAAAGTCACAGAATACCATTATGCTACAAACTCCAACGTGACTTAATGTTACATAAACATAAATATAAATATAAACATAAATATAAATATAAATCTAAATCTAAATCGGTTTGGTTGCACACCCCTAGAGGAGAACGATCGGTGGCATTTTTCGATGTATGATTCGTTACCTGTGGTAGTTGTAGAGGTCGTGGGTCTCTCTCTGCCAAACGCACACAAACCTAGACTCAAACCCAAATCCAAATAGAAGCACAAATGCAAACTCTCTCTTCCATGGTTGTAGAAACACCAAAGCTAGTGTCGGTAGCACCTGATTAGAGCTTTCAGTGAGGAACCTTATTGGGTTGGGTAGTCGGGTAAAGATGATTTTGTTTGGTTTGAAATTAGGTTTTTACCCAACTATTTAAGTTTACTATTTAATTTATGAGTACAATTTAAAAGGTTGATCATAATATTCTAATTTTATTAAACCTAAATCTTAAAATATTAAAATAAATCAAACTAATAAATTTAAATAAAATTTTAAAATATAAAACTATCAAATTTTAAAATACATAGTTAAAAAAAAAATCAACAGCGTCAATTGGGTTGAGTTACTTGAGTTGAAAATTTTGACAACCCGAACTTAACCCTATCTAAGCTTCAAAATAAAATAAAATATATAAACGAACAAAACTCATCAACCCACAAAAAACCAATTTGAGGTTTAGGGCCAAGTTGAGTTGGGTTGAATTAGTCAATTGGATGACATGAATATAAACTCCTAATTTCTCCAATCATAATGTTGATCTAATTGAATCATTTTAATAGATTGTGTGTATGTGTGTGTGTGTGTGTGTATATATAACTTATTTGATTAAAAGTAAGGTATATGTGATTAGTTGTTTAAAATGTCACATAGAATTTTTTTTTTTTAAATCTCTTAGAAGGAAATTTTGTCCTACTTTTATATAATAAAATTTTTTTAAGGTGAAAATACTATTTTGGCTTTACTTTCAATTTAGTTCTCACTTTTTTTTATAAGATTATTTTCACTTTTTTTAATAATTAATTTGGTCCATATTATTTTTAACATGCTATCAAGTTTGTCTTTATTGTCACACTTATGAAAAATGTCTACATGGCAAATAATTTGCACTGTTGGCATGTCTAATGGCCAGTATTAAAATATAAATTGAGATATTGATGTGTCCAAATTTTAGTCATCACATTAGTGTTTTGTTGGGAAAAAAAAAAAAAACCACATTAACTTTTAAAAATATTTTTCTTTTCATTTGGATCTAATTGAGAAAAAAAATTGTTAATTTGATATATTAGTTTATAATTAAGAAAAATAACAATAGAGGTATTATATATCACAATTTGAAGTTGTATTCACAACATGTTTGCCATACCCAATAATAAGTAATTATAATAATTAAAGTTCTTTATAATCACTTTTATAGTTTTTTTTTTTTGCTGAATTAATCACTTATATAGTTAAGATCAAACTAATACCTGTCCACAATTAGACTCAACAAACACCCACGTAATCTCTTATACTCTAAAATCATATAATTTTTTTATAGGTTTTGGCTGACTTCCATTACTTTTTTCAACTGGATATCTCATTTTGTTTTAAATAACAATAGCAAGTGATAGTAGGGGTAATGTGACGATTTCTCATTAAAATAAAATGAGATTCCAGTTAAAAAAGTACTAGAGGTAAATCAAACATTTTTTTTTAATATTACATTATTGATATGCGCTCAAACATGTTTTAATTAGGGTTATTAAAAAAATTATTTTTCTAAATCAACACTTGAAATTGACCTGATTTTAAAGTTTTGATTGGTTTTTCACCCGGTGGTTGCCAGTCGTTTTTATTTTTCAATTTTTCAGTTGGATCTTTGAACTAATACATTATATTTATTTAAAAAAAAAAAAAAAAAAACTTTACCTATACCTCAATGCTTATATTTATTTTCACATTTTATTTGCTTGTCTTGAACTGAGAAAACTACCCGCACTAAACCATGACTTTCTCGGTCAGTATTCTATTGTATTGGTTAGTGTTAGTTGTCCAAATGGCAAAATCGAAACCTTCGATTCAATACCAAATCTCCCCTTGGACTGATTGAACCAAACCACATTTCCCCCTAATTTTAACTATTAAAGTGTCATTTCCTCAAATAAAAACATAATTTGAAAAGAAAAAAAAGTTATTTGTACATTTTTGGGAAGTTCTAATTTACTTTTGGTCAATATGGTAATCCATAGAACAGTACTTTTGGTGGGATGAGAGTTGAGACTAACTAGCTTATTAATTTTTATGTAGTTTTTTTTTGTTTATAAAATTATTGAGTATTAATATAAGTAATATGATTTTTTTTTTGTAATGCAGACAAAACTAAAAATATATTTGAATTAATATTATAATATTAAGTGAACAATTCAATTGATTCCATTGAATTGTTCATAGAGAAATCCATGGATTCCATTTTGCCTATGTTCTCAAGAATACTTCCAATCAAGAGATTATATGACAAATTCAATGATTGTAATCCTCGAAGATTGGTTACTTCCTCAGGGATCTCCCTTGATAAATTATTATGAGAAAAGTCTACACTTTTTACCAATTGGAGAATTGTGCTATATTCAAGAATTCTCCCCTTTATCACAAGCACTGCACTTTCAAGGGGGAGTGATGCACCATAAAAATATTTTGAGGGCTCAACTTTCATGTGGTGGTGTGAATTATTATTTGTGGACATGACACTGAAATTCTTAACACATCTAGGTATTCTTCTAGATATTTTATTATGTGAAAGGTCTAAGAGTTGTAGCGAAGTTAGAGCACAAAGTTCTTCCAACATGTGACCATGAAAATTATTTGAACGAAGGCTAAGGTCTACGTCCTATCCATGAAGGTATACTTCCAACAAACTCATTTTCACCAACATCAAGAATCACCAACTCTTCACAATTTTTCAAAGATGGCAACTTTCTAGAGAATTTGTTGTTGTATAAATGCAAAAATTCAAGAAAGAGTCAAAGATCCAATGGATTCAGGAAGGCTACCAGTGCAATTGTTGTTTACCAAATTCAACACAACACTGACCTAAGATAACAATCATATTACTATCACTATAGAATAGAACTCCATCCAAAAACCTATAAAATTCATATTCAAATGCTATCAGTTTTTTTAGCATATCTTTAGCTTCAGCTCAAGACAACTTTACACCAAATCATAAAACCTTCAATGTCTCATACAATCACAAACACACACACATATAAATTCACAAAGCATACAAATATATCCATATCATTCATGCTCCAACAAAAACACTATATTAGACCAATTTTCAGACAAAATCCAAATAAAAAAATACCCACAAATCCACAGATGACCATACCCAAACCCCATCTTTCAAACCCAAATTTAAAAAAAAAAAAAAAATCACCAAATCTTCGTTACTTGTGGTGGTTGCAGAGGTTGTGGGTCTCTCTCTGCCAAACGTTTCCCTTGACGTTTGACACACAAACCTAGACTTAAACCCAAATCCAAACAGAAGCACAAATGCAGACTCTCTCTTCCATGGCTGTGGAACACCAAAGCTAGTGTCAGTAGCACCCAATCGAGTCTTCAGTGAGGAACTAGTAGTAGCGGTGGTGAGGAAAAGCTCGAAATTAGGTTTGGCCTAAAATTAGGTTTTTACTCAACTATTTAATTTATAATTACAATTTAAAAATTTGATCATAATATTCTAATTTTATTAAACCTAAATCTTAAAAAATTAAAATAAATCAAACTAATAAATTTAAACAAATTTTTATATATAAAACAATCAAATTTTAAAATACATAGTTTTGAAAAATATAATAAGAGAGATTACACTTTACCCACCCGTGGTTTTCCCGAAAAACACTTTGCCTATTTGTGGTTTAAAAATTGACACTTTATTCACCTGAGTTAAGTTTTGTTTGTCTCCAGTTACCCACTTCTGTTAAAAATAGGGATAAATTTGTATTTTTGCTATCTTTTTATATCCTTCTCATTTCAAAACATAGAGAACTAAAAAATTCAAGAGAAAAGAAGGTCTAAAAGCTAGGTTTTGTAAAAATTAAAACCTAATTTTTAGATCTTTTTTTCTCTAACCTTCGAAGGAATTCATTGTCCCATGCTTGAAGTCTAAGAGTCTTCATGTTTCGAAGAACTTCTGAAGTGGATTTCATCCTATTGTCCTGGGCTTCCATGATCCTAGATTGGTATCTCTTACGCACTATTGTAAGGGGTATATTGCAACCCATAACTTTTAATTCTCAGTTTTTGTGATGGGTTTGGCATTCTTAGATCCCTTTCTTGGCTTCTTCTTCAAGATCTTTGTGTCAAGCTTTTCCCATGATACCATTCAATCTCCGCCCTACAGAAAACCCCAAATAAGAAGAGACTCAAAGAAAGAGGAGACAATACATTTCAGTAGAACAACAGATATGGAATTACCCAATTGCTTTCGCCAATAGGATCATCTTCATCAATCGTGTGATACGTTTTTGTAAGGAGAGAATTCTTGAAAAACGGATTAGTATCAAAGAAGAATTCCAGCTTAAAGCCCTTTGGGACTTCAATTCTACACCACTTGATATCTTTGAGGAACTTAAGAGCCTCTTCATCACACTCCATGATCTAATCCAAGGAAACAACATATCATAGTTCCACAATCAATACGATATATAACAACGAACCCTTAGTCCCAAAAATAAGGGAATATCCAAAATAGATCATAGTTCCTCCCCAGCTAGTATTTCATTAGTCTTCATTGCTGTAAGCCAGAAGTCAGGCACTCCTTTTTCTGCGTTCCCAGAGAAAATCATAAATCAAGTTCAAGCAATAATAGTTCTCAATCAAATGAAAACTTGAACTGTAAGCCAGAAGTCAGGTACCGTCTGTGGCTTTGTCCTCTTCTTGATCCACACCAGCTTCACTTGTAACTCCTTCTACTTCAACTACACCATTCACAATCTCGTGTCTCTGCAAGGACCCAATCAACAAATTAACTGAAAAGATACATACACCAACCCTGCAGATGAACAACACTGGAGTTGCAATCCAAATAAGATAGCCCAAGGCTAAACTTAATTTATAAACCTCTAACCTGGAAAACATGCTAATGATAAAAATATAGTGATATCAATAAATATGATGCAGAACTTAGTGCCTGTCAATATGATGAATACCTTTGTGTAAAGTGGTTCATAAAGCTTTGGATTTTTTTTTTTTAAATAACTATAAAATCTAAACAATATTATTAGTTAGGCAACGTTTCAAACAAATTTGGATTCTAACAAATCGAGTTTTGTGGACTCGATTTTGGGCTCAGAAATCGAGTACATTGTACTCGATTTCTCCATCGCGGCACCCGCTGAGCTGGATAAAAATGTCCACGTAGATTACAAAGTCGAGTTCATTGGAGTCGTTTTAAGAACTCGAGTCTAACAGACTCGATTTGTGTTCAGCCGTTCACGTGTCCCAAACACTCAAACTCCCAGATCACTCACACCAAAACACCCTCACACAGCGCGCAGATCACACTCAAAACTCCCAAAATTCGAAATCACTCAAAATCTCACTCTCAAACACCTCGCAGATCTCACTCTCAAAATCTCAAACATCACAAAATCACATAATCTCAAAATCTCCCTCATCTCTCACTCTCAAACCACAAACGCTCAAACCCACTCAAGCACGAGACTCTCCCTCAGTCTGTCATTCTCCGCTCAACTCATCGGTGACTCGGCCTCATCGGTGGCTCGGTCTGTCGTCGTTGGCTCTGCTCGTCGTCGGTCTCTGACCCACCATCTCTGCGAGCCCAGCATCTCTCTCACTCTGTCGTCGTTGGCGTCACCACCGATTTTTCTCGCCGGTACTTTCACTGATTCATGTTTGTTCACAATGTCGGGTGAATTCATTAAATTTTGAGTCATTGTTATTCTGTTTTAGTACAATGCAGCCATACAGATGCATTGAGAGTTGAAAAGAGTTGTAGTTTCAGTTGTTTCAAGCATTCGAATTTAGTTACCTGCTTGGTAAATCTTTTTTTTAAGGCATTGAAATAAAAAAAAGATATGTTATCTATTTGTTTATTATTTTGACTCAACCTATTATTTGAGGATTGAATATAGTGAAAATGGCTGCTTTCCTAATTGTTGCAAAAAAAAAAAACACAGCAATCACTCACTTTTTTTTATAGGTTTGGTTTGATACTCTTCAAAATTTGTATTACATGCTGAAATTGGTAACATAAATGCGTGTATGCATGTTTTGTTTGAAATGTAATTTTCCAATTAGTTTTTGTTTAGATGGTTTTCCTCGCCCTTTGTTTGATGTGGAGTAGCTTAGATGGTGTAGACTCACTATGTTTATATTTATTTTTGTATCGTAGATAGTTTAGCCTCACTATACGCATTTTATCTTTGCATCTTATAAGCCTTCAAAGAGATGAATGATAATATCCCTTCTCTGATCTTGAAAAATTGCTGGTATGTCAAGTAGAAATTAATTAATTTGTCAATCTTACTTATTTTAAGATAAGTGCTAATCAAATTTAGAAGCTTTGTGTATTATGCCAAGAGCAGCAGCTTTTGTATTTAGTTTTTTTTTTTAGACTAGCATGGAGTATTTCAATTACAAAGGAAGTGGGTCTACCACAAGCCAAAAAATATATAAATACATAAATAAAAACTTTGTTTTCAGGATTACATCTGATGTAATTTGTTGGAGCTTAACATCTTATTAGAGAATGTGGAGTGCATGATATTGCTCCAATATTCATGTTAGCTGTAAAGGATTAGGAGTATAGTTTTAATTTTGGAAGCTAATAACCTATTGTTTTAGTAATTTACTTTGTTCAAACACAATTTGTATCTTGTATGTTTCATTCAAGCCATAAATGGAGAATTGTTGTAATACCACTTTTTTGTTTCTTTTGTAGGAAAAAAAAAAGTTTCCATCATTGGTATTGAATTTTTTTGTATCATCTAACTTAAAATTCATTTAAAAATCTGTAATATGCCTTTTAGTTTTGCATAGTGATAAAGGTGTTCATTAAAGCTTGCTATTTGTTAAGTCTCTCTCAACCCTCTCTTTGAATCTTTGCCTCAAATTTATAATATCTAATACTATGTCCATCCTGCGTAATCATATATAACTAAGTTATATAACTTATATTTTAGACCAAGTTACAATTTCAACAGCAAATACTATAATAGGAATTATATCTGTAGCCTTTTGTACTTTCCTATGTTAAAACAGAGTTCCAAACATGTTTATATCTATAATTATTTATAGATGTGAATTGATTTTCTCATGCTCAACCTTTACCACTCCGATGCAAAGAATTATTGTAGTTCTTAGCCTATATGGATCATATCATTTGAGTTTTGCTTTTGACTTTGTCTTTGTTATTCTGCTTGCAATATTCCAGCTAAATATAGGCATTTTTGTTTCTCTGCATTACTGTAGTTCTTAGCATGTATGGATCATTCTTCTTCAATTGGTTTATAGGAAAGAGATGATATTTTAGGAGGAGAATGCTTGAGTCAAGATTGTCAAAGCATTGAGTAACCATGATAGCTAATTGCAGTTGCTATTGGTTTATGTGTAAATTAAATGTCTAGAACTAACATAGATGTGGCAATAGTGTTTATTGAAATTCTTGATAAATTGAATCTTTGGGTGCATGATTTACAATTAATATGTTGTATGTTTTTATTGTTGCAGAATTTTATTTGGATTTTGGCTTTGAGCCTAGCTAGGTAAACATACAACGGTTGCAATTCTTTTTTTTCTTTTTCTTTTTTACTTCGTTCTTTTAGATTTTTTCTTCATGGGCTAATCAACCTCTTAATGATTCCTTTAGCCTTTTCTTTTTATCATGAGGTTGAATAATTATTTTTTTATTTAACTATGGTTACCTTCTACTGAACATGGTAGCAACCTTTTTATTTTAATTTTCTTCCTCCCTTCTTCGTTTGGTTTTAATATTAGATCATTTAAAATAGAGATTTGAAGGTCTATAAGAATCCAATGGTTAAATCATTAAACTACACAAAAATTTTGAACTCTAGTGCATCATTATTGTAAACGAAACAAATACCTGGAAGTATGAGTTTATGTTTTAGATTTTTGATGTTTGAAGTAGAGTGTCAAAATTAGCATTAGACTCCAATTGTTAATTAAATTTCAAGGAGCGATGAAAAAAACTTAGATGAAGTCCCATGCTTCGTGTTACCGTTTTGGTAGTTGCTACAGTGAAATCGAGTCTAAGAAACTCGAAATGTCAGTTTGCTAATTAGTTTGAAAACGATGTTAACTAACGTATATGTTTGAAAATGGGTGTTTTATGCCAATTTTCTCCTTTTGGTTCTGTTTTTTTTAGGGAAATCGAGTGTTAAAGAGTCGAGTTCACGTGGAACTCAATTTTCTGAGTTTCGAGTTGTTACAGTGAAATCGAGTTTAAAAACCTTGAGATGTTAGTTTGCTAATTAGTTTGAAAATAATGTTAACTAACATATATGTTTGAAAATTATCTTTATATGCCAATTTTCTCCTTGCAATGTCACCCGAACTTACCTAGTAGTTTTAACTTGATGTCTTCTATTTAGCTAGTTTTTCTATTCACTTGATTCTATCTTATTGACATAAATATTATCTCTTATGGAGGTTGTGTGCATAGTGGTATTTGGAGAATTGTGCAATAAATTAGGCTATACATTGAGATCCTTGCCAATTTATCTTGAACATAGGCTTATATTACTCTTGACTCCCTAAAATTTGTGTAGTATGGCTGCCGTTGCTGAGGTGGATGATGAGTTCGGTCCTGGTCCCAGGGTTCCTTCGGTGTTAAGGTTTCTAACAGAACATCGATCATCTGCTGTTTGGGAAGGCCAGGTAAAATTAAAATTGACGACCTGCTGAATACCAGCTCTTTCTTTTCTTATCCTTTTACATTATGTTGATTTTTTTTTTCATTTCTAAAATCCTAAGTTTGTCAATGGTATCACTAGCTTTGAATGCATAGTAATGTTCTTGCAAAATGGTCTTTAAATAATTATCTACCTCTTATCATTTTCGTTTTAGGCTATACTCCTGATTTTGTTGATGAAATTCTTCTTGAGTATAACCTTAATCTTGATATATAGCTTTTGTATTTTTGGTTTTTGTATAAAAAAAATAAGGAGAATACAAACGCTTCGTTAAATAAGTTGTCATAAACTCATGGAAATTCCAATTGAAAAATTTATAGTCTATTTTCCCAACAATAGCTACAATCATTTATACAAAGGTAATGGCATATTACATCTCATCGTGATGGTTTTATCATGTGCAGGATCCGAGGGTATTGAAATGTCGTGGTCGTAATGAGGAGTTTCGAAAACGAAGCCCGATGGTGGATGATCGCGTCCTCGACATTGTCAAGAGAATTGGATTAGAGGGGCTGTATAGGACCCCATTTAGAGAACTTGATCATAATTTGATAACGGCCTTTGTTGAGCGATGGCGGCCTGAAACCCACACCTTCCACCTTCCACATGGTGAGATGACGATCACATTACAAGACGTGGAGGTTCTGTTGGGGATTCCAATCGATGGTGAGGCAATTGTTGGAACTTGTGCCTTGAGGTGGGCTGTTGAATGTCAGCAAATGCTTGGAATTGTTACTAATGCAGTGGTGCTTAAAGGACAGAGGATCCAAATCAAGAAGCTACTTGAAAAAATTGACCAAGGGTTGCCCGATGGTGCAGAAGAGGTTGCTGTGCATCAGTATGCACGGTGTTATATTCTAGCACTCCTAGGGGACACAATTTTCGCTGACAAGTTTGGCGATAGGGTGCATACGATGTGGTTGCAGATGTTGAGGGACCTTCACAATCCACCTCGGTACAGTTGGGGAGCGCTTGCCTTGCATGGTTGTACAGAGAGTTATGCAGGGCAACCGACAAAAACGCTAGTCAGATTGGTGGGGCCTTAATACTCGTTCAATATTGGGCATGGTCCAGATTTCCTTTTTTATGCCCAAGGATGGACCTCCCACCAGATGGTGCATATGGCCCACCATTTCCATCTTCGCCATTGTCTATTAAGTAAGTCTCTTCTTTGGCCGATTCTCTCTATTTTTTTTGGATCCATCATTTTAAACGATATGACACATTGAACTTAGCATTATTCAACTACTTAAGTTTTTGAACTTAGCATTACAAAATAATTGAACTTAGCATTATTCAAGTATTATTCTACAACTAAAGATGCATATGTAGTGTAGTAGTAGTATTCCAAGGAAAAACTCGATAAAATGTGGATTTTTTAAGCTTCCATCAGCATACATATCCTTTTTCTTTTTTATTACATTGCATTATTGGTAGATATTGATTTCCTCTTTCTTCATTGTAGGTTGGTTTGGGTCGTGAGCACGAAGAATAGCCCCGCCGAAATCTGTTTGGTTCGGTACCGTCAACTTCTAGATTCTATGTATTCCAACCAGGTATCCAAATTGTGTTTCTTGTAATGTTATCTTAGTGTATACTATTATAACTGTAAAATATGTCAATTCAAAATAATAGAACATTGCATAATGTGCTGTGCTTTTTTTTTACTACAACAGGTGGTGTGGCAACCATACGAAGCCGAATTAGGCCACCTGCCTGCGTTCTGTGTAGCAGGACGGGACATGTGGACGGCGAGGGTGCCGCTTGTATGTTTCTGGCTAGTAAAGAAACATACACCGGATCGTGTTCTTCGTCAGTTTGGGATGGTGCAAGAAATTCTTGAAGATGTTGATATTGACGATGCCCTTCATAAGATAGACCTGAGGGGGAAGATTGAAGTGGATTGGAGGGTCAGACATTTTAGCCACATCCAAGTATGGAATACGAGAGCACATAAACTATGTCATGGAGCACGACTAGAGGGTGCTATGTCGAGTGTTCATCCATACTTCGGCTGGTATGGTAAAGTCACATGGAGGTTTGTCGACCACACTAGCGCTTCACTTCTTATTACGGTAATCGTTTTGACCTTTCTTTCCAAATTTTGTTGCATATTACCATTTTTGCGTTAGGTGTACTTATTGTATTACACAAATTGCAGGTCGCCATGCATAAGCAGATGTTGATGCGTTATGTAGTAGACAGTCCTGAGCACAAGCTGATTACAGCTATGCTGAAGGAAGTGGATCGCCTTCACCGTCTAGCTGCCCATCTTCCCTTGGAAGATGCCGATACAGCAAATCCAGAACTACCAGAACATAATGGACGACCAAGCACGAGCTCAAATCCTGCCAGCCATAGCCATGGCCAGTGTGCTGCACCCCATCAACGGCAAAATCAACCCCCTCCACCCCCACATGCTTCTCCTGCCCCAGAGTTCCCTCCACCTCCACATGCATCACCTGCCATAGAGTTCCCTCCACCCCCACATGCATCTCCTTCCCCAGAGATCCCTCTTCGTACTACTCCTGCATTTCCTGACCTACAGATCCCTGTATCCACTGCACGTACGTCTTTTCACCTCGAGATCCCTTCACACACGCTATGTACATTTTCTGACCCCGCTTATCTATCCCTTACTCCACCATCATTTGATCTCGGCATTGATTTCAATGACGCCCTTCCTGTCATGCACACTCAATCTCCCTCATACAGCATTGGTCATATACACCATGTACCACCCCATAGTGACTCCATGTCATTCATGCCCACTCCTGGACTGCATACAGCTCCTACGACTATGAGCCTCACTCACATTTCTTCTGCTACACCATCCTCCCCCGCCGTTGTAGTATCTTCAGTTGTTGGGAGTCAAACAAATCAGCCAGCTATGCATGTCGAGAATGAGCAAGTAGTTGGGTTACACTCACCCCCACAAGGTCGGCCTAAACGCACAAGAAAAGCACCTCCTTGTGGGACAGGTGGTCACAAAGCAGGACACAAGGCTGGCCCCACGGTATGATTGGTCATTCACTAGTTTTGAATACGTTCGTGACTGCTGTTATGGTTGGTATTAAAATTGATTTGATCCTTTGTTTCTTTGTAACTTCGTCTTTGCAACAATGCAAGGAGCCTGACGAAGGAGATGCAGTACCCCCTCCCCCACATACCAGACATTATACAAGACAGCGTAAGCGTCAAGTGCCATAGGGTCAGCACCCCATCTGCCTACAAATGGTGTTCAATTCAGCATGTATATAATCTGTTTGCAAGTAAGGCTTAGTTCTTAATTATTATTTGTGTGTGTGTTAGTAATGTGATTCATTAAAATTGGAGTTTATAGTAAACTTATGGACTTATGGTGTCTGGTGTTATTGTGTCAGGAAGTGGACAAGTATTATGATCTATCAGAGATTTTGGTGAAAGCGGGATATGTTGGGTCCTACAAGGTTATTTTTTAATTTGAGCCAACTTTGTCCATGAATTTAGTATTTTCAGATTCATGTAAATGTACTTGACCTTCATACAGTTCCTTTTGTGTGCCTTTTGAAAATATTGCTTGGTATATTGCACGTGGACCATATGGAAACAGGTTCAATCACATATTCATTGATGTGGAGTCATCTACTTTGTGAGATTTTTGTTTTTGGCAATCATTGTGTCAGTGGGCTGCAGGTTTTGGCAGTGTTTATTTCACTTCCTTTTGTAGATTTTGTTGAGTATTTAAACTTTAAAGTGTAACTTATTTTAGGAATTCAATGCATACTGGTTGTAAGTATTGATTTCCTCTTTCTAATAAAATAGTTATCTTCTTCTTAAAAAATAAAATTTGTAACAATATAAAAAAGAAGAAGAAAGTTTTATCATAATATATATATTTTTTCAGTTGGGACTTATATTATTGGTTGTAACATTAGGGGTATCGGCAAAAGATTCCTATTATGTTTGGTGCACTGAAGCTAACTGAGCCCACGTTTATTACAGGTGTATTCCATTTTCCTTATGTTTTTTTTTAGCTGCTTGGCTAGTCCAGTTCTTGATTATATGTCCCATGTCAAAACTTTATTCTGTATGACTTATGGCAGTTCTATTTGCTGGTAAAATTACATGGATAATGTTATGTGTTTCTTGGGGAAGTGTGAGTGGAGTCCCTGCATATTTAGCTTTCATGCATTATTAGCTCACACTTGCAGTCCCCATAATAAGCTGAAGCTTTAATATTATAGAAGGTTGTTCCATTTGCAGGAAGACATCAATTTCATTTGTTTCCTCCATAGCTTATTGGTGACACCTAAATTTTACTATTCACTCCCAAAATCATGTGTCAAGTTGAATTTTGTGATGCTTTGAACTTATTTTAGGACCAAAAGTTAATAGGGATGGTTGATACTGCACTATTTACTTGGAGGTTGATAAGATTGTTTGTTTGGCAGGACATCAATTTTTAAGAGTACAATTACCCCTTAGTTATCACTAACCTCTTGGGAGCAATCCTATGACCTTAGACCTTTAGGGCATAGAGGTGGACTAGAACTGAAAAAGGTATATCCTATTCAGTACTTGTAAATTTCAGTTTAGCAAATATTCTGGTTTGTTCTGACTGGGTGAATTGCCTATGAAAAATTTCAAGGAATTTTCCAGTCAGTTTTGTATGAGGCAAAGGACCTTACCAGGATTAGGTTACGGTCCATTGCATTCATGAAGATGGTATACTGGAAGTGATCAATGTCAGTTAGACAGGAGAAGGATGTGGAGATTTATCATCAGCCATGCATGGATTCTATTATGCTTGGCAAATATGCAAGTTCTATTTAATAATAAATAAACCATATTAGATGGCATTCAGGCGAAGACACCCAAGTACATGAGTAGAGGAATGGAAATTGTGGTAGTTTTGTAGATGGTTCACAGTTGCCAGGCCAACTTAACTATTGGCCTAATGCATGGAGGCCTGTGGCAGTTGATATGTCAACATATGTCAACACTCTAGCTTCTGTCATAGCGTGCTGTAGAACTATATTTTTGGAGGTATTGAGCAGGAAGCTTTTATTCTAAATAAACTAACTGATCTTGAACCAAATCTCAATATTTAGCAATGCAATTTAAATTAAACCAATATCAAGATTTATAATGGTGCATATCTGCTTGATCATTGATGGTCCCTAACTGATGACATGTGTGTTTTTGACAAGTAATAAGAATTTCGGAATTCCTTCATTGAATTCAAAAGTTTGAATTCTTTTTTGGGAAGCAACATGAGATATTTATTTGCAGTTTTTATTGGTAAGTCTTTTTCGAATGTAGTGCAAATTAGCTAGTTTATGATTTACTTGGGAAATTCTATTTGGTGTGGTTTTTATAAATTTCTGTTATTTGCTTTCCCTACCATCATTTAGATAGTGGGAGGTGATAATTATACAATTGTTTTCATGAATTGTTCTTTTCCTTCTGTAGGGTGGTTGGGAGAATGATGAAACTGTTGAGGAGGCAGCAGTAAGGGAAGCTATTGAAGAGGCTGGAGTTCGAGGGGAACTAATGGTGAATTTACTTTTAATAAATTTGATGCTGTTCTTGTTTTTTTCTTCTTCTTTTTCCATTGAACTTGTGTGATATTGTTATAAACCCTTTTGATTATTTTATAGTCAGTTAATCTTTTGAAGGTCTTGAAGTTGATCTGATTTTTATGTTTCAATTGTTGCATTATTAGTTTGCTTAATTCTCCCATGTTTATCTTGGACTGCTTTTGGAGAAGCAATAATATTCTGTTTTTTGTTTGTATATATCTGCCTTGTTAGTTGTGATTGTCGCTTTAGATGCCTACATTTCAATGCAGATAAAACTTTGATTTATTTGCTCTTCTTTTTCATTGTTTTAGTTTCGTAGATTTAGTATATGTACGAGAAAATATTACTTTAACCGATTGGTATTTAACTATCCTTTTTCTTCCCCTGCTTTGATTGTGTGTCAGTTATGTTGCTCCAGAATATGCTAATTCTGGCCTCCTAAACGAGAAGAGTGATGTCTATAGTTTTGGGGTGGTGCTTCTGGAAGCAATTACGGGAAGAGACCCAGTGGATTATGGCCGGCCCCAGCATGAGGTATGCAATCATATTTCTTTCTGCTGCAACAGTTATTTGAAATTCCGCATGAGTATTGTTATTTCACTGTATTTGTTGCTGAGCAGTTACTGAAGGTGTTTTATAGGATTTCACTTTCCCCTCTCCTGGATGCATGTCGTGAGTTAGTTAAATATAACTTGCAATTTCAATATAATGGATACATGCATACCAAAGTTACTTTGGAGTTTTTAGCAGCTTAATTTGTTATATCATGCAGTTTTGCTTCCAAAATTTATCTCAAAATGCATGACATGGCACTATACAGTTAGAAACTCACACTTGTCTTGGTGTAATCCCATGGGTGGTTCTTGCTGGTAAATCTAGTTGACTGGCTGAAGTTGATGGTTGGAAGCAGGCGCTCAGAAGAGGTGGTAGATCCAAACATTGAGGCTAGACCATCAACAAGTGCCCTTAAGCGAGCCCTTTTGACTGCTTTGAGATGTGTTGATCCAGATGCTAAGGCGTAAGACCGAAGATGAGTCAAGTTGTTCGCATGCTTGAATCTGAGGAATATCCTATACCTAGAGAGGTTGCTTCTAAAATCCTTTCTCTCTTTTTTTGGGGTCTAAGAGCTTATAAAATCTTCTTAGAACCAGATATACACATCTTGGTGCAGTGCATGCTTACGACCAAAATTTTACATGTTAGAAACATATGAGACTTGGGTCTCTTTTTCACTTCGGGTGTAAGTTAATCAACACCTGAACGTTTAGAAATCCATATTTCCTTACAAAATAGATTTCGTTTTGAATGCCAAAACGATTAACTATTAAAATGTAGACTAAAGCACTCTTTTGGTCCTAAAAGTTTGGGCCTTCATGTTTAATTCCACTTTCATTCGGTCCTATTATCCATTTTTGCACTCAATTCTGACTGTCTATATTATATTTTTCTGCCTACTACAATGAAATTCTTGCATTCTACAGCATTTCAAAGCTAGTGTTTTATGAAATATTTAAAAATGAAAGGCACTTAACGATGAAGATTCTAATGAAAATGGAGTGCAAGGCCAATATAAAAACAAAAACATTAAGTGACAAAGGGAAAATGTTAAAACGTAGAAGGGCCAAAATTAAAATAGCCTCAAACTTTAAGGGGCAAAAGTGTACTTTAGTCTCAAATGTAAAGGTCAATTTCTTCCTTCATGTATATATGTATACGCAAATTGACCCTTCATGTATGACATGGATAGGATTGACAATCCAGATTTGAGATCAAATGGCAGAAGGAACCATCGGGCATAGACAATTTGATTAAGCCAATCACAGAATCTGATGAGAGATATTGGTTGAAGGTTAAATCTTGCATTCTTTGAAACTTATATACTCTTATGCCTGCCCTTGTTGAGATCAAGGGATGGAAACATAAATTAGTGATTGCGGCATGGTTCATATTCTGTTCCTTTTTAATACCTAGATTTAGATGTTGGGAAGAAGATTATTTTGTTTATGAAAGTGGCAAAGATTATAGGATGTGGATAGTTTGCTGGACCAGTCTCATTCAACATATTAGGTCTCCCGATGCGTCAGGTCCTTACTTAACCCTGTGATTTTACTGAAATTTTCTGTCATTTTTTTTTGGTGACAACTGTAAAGAATAGGCTACAAGCCTACAAGCTTTATGTTTCATTCTTATTTTATATTTATTTATTTCCAGGAAGAAAAATCATGTCCTTATTACATGCGAACTGGATCATGTAAGTTTGGAGTTGCATGCAAGTTTCATCATCCACAACCTGCATCGCTTGGCCCTGTTCTACCAGTACCTGGACATGTTGCTTTTGGATCTATGGCCCCGACAATTGTACCTTCATCAGGTCTACCTTATGTTGGTGGATTTCCTGCATGGTCATTACCAAGAATGCCATATGTATCTGGCCCACGTTGGCAGGATCTGCAGTGTTATCCATCTGTTCCTTTTTCCCCTTCTCAAGGCATCGTATCTGCACAAGGGTGGAACACTTATAACAGTTACACGGTCAGTACTAATCTCTTAAATTGAGCAAATCGATTTTTTTTTTCTGGTTCTCAAAAACCCTTGCATTGTTAAAGTTTAAATTGTTCAGTATGCAATAAAGGATCCTGGTTGTATTGGAATTGGCCATTTTTATCATCATTTTTAACCTCTGCATATAGTTCTTCAAGTGATTTTGGAACGATAGTACTGTGATTTTAGCTTACTGCCCTTTTAGAGCAGTGCTGCAAGGATAGTTTCAAATCATCAGCAACCATAATTGACACCAGTGCAAGGCATGTCTGGCTTTCCACTATGGGGAATGCCTCAGTTCAAATGTTGGGGGTGTCGTCCATTTGACCCTTCACCTAGCAATCCACCCCCCCCCAACCAAAAATAAAAAGTATCCATTTTCCTACTCTACAAGTACTAGACTTTATGTTCTAAGTTTCTGAGAAGTTGGTATCTAAGAAATGGGACGCAAATAGATTTACTGGAATTTCTTTCTCCTTTCTCACACTAATAAATTTTGTACAGCTTACTTCTCATCATTTTTAGGGATGCCCTTTTTATTATTGCTAATAAGAATTCACTAAGTACAAACTGCTGACCATTTGTGACAGGCACATTTCTTTTCTATATTATCCTGGTTTTGCACTTATTTTCCTTTGGGCAATTTCTGTGCAAGCAAGTAATCAATTGGTTGGTTTTTTGGTTTCTACATATCAGGCTGGCTATAAAATTGTATCATGATCAGTATGTGTTCATTTGTACTTTTTTTATTTTTTATGCTTCTGGTAATCAAAAGTATTGCTGTGATACATTATGATATAATTGGTTGTTTTTGTTTTCTATATATGGCTTCAGGACGATATACTACCAAAGTTGATGACATCCACTGGCTCCTATGAGGATCTTTTCAGGAAGGAGATATCAAAATATGATCGCAATTAGTGAAGATATTGCCCACAATATTGAGGCACAAGAACAACTGTTGCTGCAAATCCAGGTTTCATTCTTTGTTTTATTGCATTTTTTTTTTCTTTGAATATCAGCTTTGTTTTTTCTTTTATTGAATGTGATGTTTTGCCAAATGAAATTGGTTTTGACTGGAGAATATGTAATGAACCAAATTTGATATCTTTATTCATATAATTGTTAGTCTCTAATATCTTCTCAGTTAAAAAAAGGAGAGATTTTAAGAGGCATTTCATGATCCTCAAATTATTGTTTGACATTTCTTTCAGGCTCAGAATGATGATTTTTCAGCCATCTTTAATCCTGAAGATTATAAAGGTTGGTTGAAGTGGTTTTTGGATTATAATATTTATTTTTCTTTTATCTGTTTGTCATATAGATTTTTTAAGCATTCATTCAATTTTCTGGCATTGATGTATCATTAATGTGTAACAAATCTACATTCTTGCTGTACTTTTTAGAGTCTAATGAATGGCTCAAAGTTTTTCATTTACACCATGTTGCTCTGGCATGTCAGCTTTTGTTGGCTTCTGCAGTTTACTGAGGATGTCACTTATCGAAAAATTTACTGAGATGCCATATTGAGGCCTACATTTGAGAGATCAGTTTTGAAAATTTAATCGGTGATGTTGGATTCAAAGTGATAACCTCATCAGAACATGGAATCCCAGTTGACTTGAACATAACTTAGTAGTTCAGATCACCTGAAAACTGTGACCTGTACCATCTCTATGAAATAGTTTAGGTCCACCTATCTCTCAACTATTTTAGATGAACTTGTAATATGCCACTAGGATTCTGACCTTGTTCTTTCTGTACCCATCTCTATCAATATACCTGAACCTAGGCTTTCTTGTTTTGGGGGGTCTGTGTTTTTGCTTGTCCATTATGTAATAATCTATCATATTCATGTTTCTCTGAAGTTCAGATTCTACTGGTCAAAGGACATCACTTAATCAGATTCTATTATCATACATTCCCTCTAATGGTCCTGCTTTTTTCAAATGCTAATATTATTTCAGCGATGCTTACAGGCTGCATTTTACAACTCAAAAATAGTTATTTTTTTTATTTATATAAAAAAAAGGTTATGTGTTGATCTTTTCCCTTCTATTTGTTCCAGCATCTCGTGAGAAATGTTACAAGCACCTCCCGCTGCCATAGCAAAGTTCCGAGAGATTAAGGAGAACATCAATGAGGGACTGAAATTTTATGTTACTCTACAGGTTAGAATTGTTTGGTTAGACTGTGTGGTGCAAGTATTTATTTAATAAAGTTATTGTTCAACCATACGCTTGCTCCTCTTTGTAGCTGTGGGTGAGATTTAATATTATTGATGTGCATAGATCTCTCCTTGTGAGCATGTGTACGTGATTTTTTCATTATTGAATTTGTGAACTTTGGTAGAAGCGACTGGTTATTTTGTCTGCACCATAAATTTAAGTTTTTTAGTTTTTTTTTTTGGGGAGATGTGTATGTACTTCCTGGGTGGCATATTTGTATTGGTAATCATGGTAATGCATTTGGTGTGGAGTGAGAGGGAGGAATTCCTTCCACTTTTAAATTGGTGTGGAGATTCCAGTTATGGAGTTGAAATGTTCTTTTTTGAGAGTCAGAGTGTTGTATGAGTAGTTCTTTAGTCTTGGAACTAGCGATGAGCATTCCATTATAGATTATATAGACTATTTCTTTTAGAGCATTATTTTTTGTTGGACTCTCTTCCTAATTCTTTAGGAATGTTTGTAACTTGTATACACATCATGTGTTTGCAAGATTTTCTTTTTTCAATAGAATTGACATAAAAAAGAGTGGATAAATGAGCTGTCTTTTTTCAACAGGATGCAATCACAAATGTAAAGCAGCAATGCAGCAATTTTGTCATGACCAGAAACATCCAGTGCCGGGAAATGACTGAAGATGTGCAAAGACAAATGGCAGGGCTCAATTTCCAGGATAATAAAAATGCAGGTGCTTACAACACCCTTCAGTAGGACATCAGAATCAAAGATCCAATGTTTTTGGCAAGCAGATCCTCGGCCACAAGCACCTTACTATCAGCCACCAGAGCAGCCTACAATGCTTGGGTATGGTCCCCCACCTCCCGCTTATAGCTCGCCACAGGTGCCTTCTCCTTACCATGTTCCACCTACTTCTGTTCCATATCCACATCCTCAGGCCCAACAGCAGCAGTCACATGCAAGCCATGAGTATGGCCAACCTGCTTATCCGGGGTGGCGAGATCCATACTACAATGCCCATGCACAACAATCTTGATCTCATCCTCGGCCTCCTTACACCATCCCAACTCCATACCCTCCTCCTCACCAAAGTGGCTACTATAAGCAACAATAGTGTAGCTGTGTATCATCTATCCATTTTGGCTATATAATTTGATTGCTTTTGATATGTAATTTGTCACTTTGTAAATCTTCCATATTATTTATTTTCACCTAAGGGGTTCACAGCTTCATTCTTATTTTTATTGTGCAAGTGCTATGTTCAATCTATCACTTCACACATTATTACCGACGTCCCACTTTTTGTATCAAGTTTGAGTCCTGACAGATTTGATGTTCTCTAACACTTTGCTAATTGTTATGGTATAGAATCTGGTGATCTTTCATGGAGGCTTGACTGCAGCTTGTGATATATTGTATCGTGCGGAACTTCTGCATTATTTCCTATGCTATATGGAGAAAAAAAATTGGTAGAAGATAATTTAAACTTGTATCACAGGTGTGGTTCTCCACACGGATTCATAATTGAAAACAAATGGAGTCTATAGGCTATAGTCTATACTACCTTTTTTCAACAAACTAAGGGTCATCCTTGTCTTCTCATACATAATGTAATTAGGAAGAATTTTTGTTCCTAAAAATTGGTTGGGGTGAGTAGCTGGATGTAGAGGGCATGATCTCAGGTAAAAACGTGAGCCTTGAGCTGGTGGCTTTTCAGCACTACCCTTCGTCATCTATGATCTCTTGATTTTGATTAGGAAAGAAGACTCAACTAGAAGTTATAGTTGAAGGTTAAACGGTATATTCATTTAAGTGCAAAACAAAAGGTGTCATGGTTCATGCTAAAGGCAGTAAAGCACTAGCATCAGCACTTTAAAAAAAAATTAGCATTTGGCACATCAAAAACTCACTTTTTAACACAGCCTTTTGGACAAGTTATTCTTTAATAAAATCATGAGGGTAATAGTGAGGACTGAATGGGGCAATTATTTTTTGTGAGGTTGACACGTGGATTCAGTTAGGGCCTGACAGGAAATCACCCAAAAAAAAAAAAAAACCTACCAATCGAGTTCATAGAACTTGATTTCTGTGCACTTATAAATCGAGTCCTATGGACTCGAGTTCTACAGTGAGTACTCGACTTCCCCAAATTCGAGTTTCCAGGCAGAGAGGTCACACATTTTTTTTTTTCAGTAACTTTTGCTTACTTTTTTTTTCTTACCTTTTTTTTTCCCATTTTTTTTCTTACCTTTTTTTTTCCTTTTTTTTTTCTTACTTTTTTTTCCTTTTTTTTGCTTACTTTTTTTTTTTTTTTTTTCGGTTTTTTTTTTCTTTTTTTTTTTCTTTTTTTTTTCTTATAGTCTCAACAAGAAGCACCAACACAGATGAGTATAACAGCTAATAGAAATAATTAACAACTAATTGAAAGATAAAATTAACCATTCATAATATCACAATATAGAAACAGGTACATTGGATACAGAATACTTCGATTACAAGTGCATTCAGTGATAAAAGAAAATAATAATTGTGCCGATACAACCCAGTAGTAAGTTCAAATACACAATAAAGAGAACCACAATTTACATCTACAATGGCATTCCAAAATCGAGTATCTGCATACCTGAGAAAAATTGAAATATTCTCGTTAGATACCAACAGCCAAAACAACGGTACTAATCTACGTAACTTGGATAATTGATACGCACATGAAATTTTATATAAAAGCATCACTTACCTAGGTTGGGTCAGTATTGCTTGTCGAAGCCCCACGGGAAAGCGGACATCTTCTACGGTTATGCCCATGTTGATGACATAGTCCACAGCTCTGCTTTTGTTGAATCTCCCTCAAGTCAGAATCTGGCCTTCGACTTCTTGGTTTTTGCCGGACCCCATCCATCTCATTCAGTATCCTAGACTTCACAGGTCGACCTTTGGCCCGCAACAGGTCTAGGTCAGGCACCCACTTTGGACCTTCCACATCCCTCCACAATGACTCTAACTTTGGCACCACAAATTGGTGTGAGTAGGTGCGAATGGCGTTCTCCAAACTATAGCATGGGTCAATATATGCACTTGCATCTTGCCCCAAGTACTGAAGAACTGTAATCGTATGTGAACAAGGGATCTTTCGATTTTGCCACTTTCCACAACCACATGTTCTGGCCAATATGTTTATTTCATGACTATGTTGTCCCCCTCCAGAGCTATGGATGTTGTACGCAGTCGTTACTTGATATACACCATGGACATTATTAAACGGCCTTACTTGGTGTGTTTTAGATTTTTTCAGATTTGCATCAAAGATTTCTAAGGCATATTTACTCCACACCTTGTCCTCCAAGAGATCATGAGTAATTTTTTTGTGTCAATCATGGAAATACGCGACAAGTTTGCTCCAAGTGAATTCAACCAGTGCAGCAATGGGCAGGCCATGAGCACCTTTGAGTACTCCATTGAAGCACTCCGAGACATTGGTTGTCATAGCCCCATAACGGTATCCACCATCACGTAGCTGGGTCCACTTCTCTATATCCTCTTTCATTAGATATGTGTATGGCATGATGGATGGGTCAGGTTCACTTACTTGTTGTTCAGTGGCTGATTTCTTCCTAAGGGCCTCGATCTCGGCTTCCTTGATAGGTTGCATGTACAACTCAAATTTAGCTTCCTGAGTAGCATTCCCCGCTTTCAAGGCCAATGACTTTAAAGTGGCGTCCTGAAAATGCGTGTTGAAGTTGCTAGCAACATGTTGAAGGCAATATCTGTGGTATACTCGTACTCGTCCATGATCATCTCTAGGCCAGTTTGCAATTGCGTTTCGAATACCCTTATGTCGGTCAGAAATTATGCATATGTCCTTATTTGCTATCACATCCCCCAGTGCAAACCTGACGCAATCTAAAAACCACCTCCAACTAGGCCCTGACTCTTTGTCCACAACAGCAAAGGCGAGAGGCAAAACCTTGTTGTTGGCATCGGTGGCCATTGCAATCATTAACACCCCTCGATATTTACCATACAAATGGGTCCCATCAATACTGATTACTGGCTAACAATGTCTGAATCCTTCAATGTAAGGAGCGAAAGCCCAAAATACATATCGCAATATTGTAACACCTTCCTCCCTCGGTTAAGTGAGATACTAGTACCGGGTGCCAGCTTCTTGATCCAAGTATGCCAACAACAAATTTTTCAGCCTTTCGTAAGACTCTTCCCAATCGCCGAATATCTTTGCAATAGCCCTTTGTTTCGCATCCTATATCTTATAGTAAGAAAGCTTATGTTCATAATACTTCCCTTTGATGTAATCTCTAAGGTGTTGAATTGTTGCTGTGTGATTTTCTCGCAACGTTGGAACAAATTCTGCTGCAAGAAAATTACAATCCATCATTCTACCATCAAGAGCCATGCCAAGGGTCATACAACTGTGAGGACCCCCATAAGATGTGACCATCCATGTTCCCTGTTTAGGCTTCATGACTGCTCCAACGTACCACTTGCATGACCCATCCATGTATTTCACATACAGTCTACTTTTGGTCGACCTACTAGTCAGAAAGTTTCTGTTATGCTTTGCGGTATGAATTGTTAATGCACGTTTCACCGCTTCTTTATTCGCAAAAATCAACCCTGTACAAAAATTCATGTCCGCATTCCAAGAAGAAGCAAATGCTTGCTCACCAACTTCAGGATCAACCATATTTTCCCAAGTATTTTCATAAAATGATAAGGCGGGAGGTTCATAAACGGGGGTTGCATTTGTAACATGCTGAACTCTAACAGTAGGGTTTGCATCATCTTCATCACATTCATCCATATCATCAACATTAGGATTGAGAGTAATTTCATGGTCATCAACACCCCTATCATAGTCACCTCGCTCAATCCTCTCTTCGTACTCATCTCTATCGTCAAGATCTTCCCCAACACAGTGTTCATCTTCATCTTCAACTACTGGAACTGTAGAGGATTCACCTCGATGTGTACAAAATTGATCTTCATATCTATTGTCAGGTTCGTTCTCAACTGCTCTTGGTGTCTCTTGAAAAGGGGGTGTATAGCCTCCCAACGTGGTGCATTGATCATCTAGGACTGCAAACTGTAGAGATGTAGTTGTTTGTATAATATCCTCTGCGCCGACTTCTGCACGCAGCTCCAAACTGACGTACAACTCAAAATTTGCTACTTGTTCCCATTGACGCATCTTGTGAAACATGAACTTCACATGTTTGTCTTCTGTAATCGCCATATATCTGTAATTAATGCATTGATTGAGGACTTCATGTGGAGAACGGAAAGTAATATGTATGTCATGCAAAGCAGGGTTCAGTTGCAGCTCTTCCATAATTTTTATCTTCAAATCACTCAAGGTCTTCAACTTATGGCGTATCATCATATAACAGCACTGGATACCCGGACCTTGAAATGGAAATCCGTCATAAGGGTTGGCATTGCTAAGGGATCCACCGTAGTATATATTTATATAGATCATTATCAACTTATAGATCATTAAGTGCAATTGTGTTAGTGACAAATTTATAACTCTTAATCAACATCAATCACAAAACTTTGGGTATGACATGCCAACAATACTAACCTCAACCAAATTTGCATATACTCACATCCAAATCATTCTAGAGGCATGACTTTCAAAACCCATTCAAATAAGATATGATGAACAAAAATATTATAGCAACTAGTTACCCATTGAAATCTTTGTTACAAATCTGAAACAACTATATCTTGAAATAATTTATACTAAAAAGACTGTAATGGGTGTCTTAGGTATCAAACTCATAATCCATTTCATACCAATGAAAAAAACCTAAAAGTACTAAATATTCCTAACAATTGATCACAATATTTAGTACTAAATATTCCCAATATTAATTTTGAATAAAAACCTAGCATAATCACAATATTTGGTACTAAATATTTCCCCAATACTAAATATTCCCAATAATTAATCACAATATTAATTTTTTTAAAAAAACCTACAAAATAATTTAATCACAATATTTACACTAACAAAAAATAAGAAAATATTCCCAATATGTTGTAATAACATAATTAATCACAATATTTGGTACTAAAAATTCCCAATTTACAATCACAATATTAATTTCCTAAAAAAACTTAGCAAATAATTTAATCACAATATTTACACTAACAAAAAAAAAAAATTTCCAAATATGTTGTAATAACATTAATCACAATATTTAGTACTAAGTATTTCCAATAATTAATCATAATAATAATTAAAAAAAACTAACAAATAATCACAATATACTAACAAACTACCCACAAACAAACAAACTAATCACAATATTTACACTAACAAACAAAAAAACAAAAATTTTCCTAATATGTTCTAATTGTTTCTTAAAAAAAATAACCTAGCAAATAACCACTATATTTAACTAACAAAAAATATTATCAATATTGTAAAAAACATTACCTGAGAGTTGATGAAAGTTGAGTGTGATTGTTGTGTGAGTGATGAAGTAAGTTGTGTGAGTGATGAGGGTTGTGTGAGTGATGAGGGTTGTGTGAGTGGTGCTGCTGTGAGAGCAGAAGAGAAATGAGAGCATAAGAGAGGGTGTGAGCCGGGTAAGGGGGAAAAAGGTCCCAGTTGGGACCCGCATGACACGTGGATGGGTTGGGGACCATTCACAGAAATCGAATTCAGGAGACTCAATTTTTAGAAGCAAATAAATCGAGCCTCCTTTACTTGAGTTACGTCCACGTGCCCGAAAACCATGGTGACCAAAAATCGAGTCCGGTAGACTCGATTTACTTTAAGTGATCACGTGACCAAAAATCGAGTCCAGTAGACTCGATTTACTTTAAAGTGATCACGTGTGCCCGCGAGTGTGGAAAATAGAAATCGAGTGAACTTGATTTTCTTGACCAAAAATCGAGTTCATTGAACGCGATTTTTGTGCCTATGTGGACTCCTTGTCCAGATCAGCTAGTGCCGCGATGGAGAAAACGAGTACAATTATAAGCCGAAAATCGAGTCCATTAGACTCGATTTGTTAGAAACCAAATTTGTTTCAAACCTTTGCTTACTAATGACATAGTTTGAGTTTTGTAGTTACTTCTGAAAAAACGCCTAAAGCTTCTGGTACTTAGCTTCCAATGCCCTACTCTCTCCTCAAAAAAATTTGCCTCTAGCTCATTATGCTGGTTCTGCCAATTAGAAGTTAGGTTTTAATTTTTACAAAATCTAGCTTTTAGATCTTTTTTTCTTTTGATTTTTTAAATTTTTTTTTATGTTTAGAGAGGAGAGGGACATAAAAGGATAGTAAAAATACAAATTTATTCTTATTTTTAATAGAGGTGGGTAACGGGAGATTAATGAAGTTTACCTCAGGTAGGTAAAATGTCAATTTTTAAATCACAGGTAAAGCAAAGTGTTTTTTCGAGCAAACCACAAGTGGACAAAGTGTAATTTTCCCAAATTAATAATAGCGTTACTTGAGTTGAAAAATTTGACAACCTGAACTTAACCCTATCCAAGCTTCAATTTTTTTTTTTTTAAAATAAAATAAAATATACAAATGAACCAAACTCATCAACCCACAAAAAACCGATTTGAGGTTTAGGGTCAAGTTGAGTTGGGTTGAATTAGTCAATTTGAATGACGTAAATACAAACTCCTAATTTCTCCAATCCCAATGTTTATCTAATTGAATCATTTTAATAGCTAGATTGTGTAAAGTGTGTGTGTATATAACTTATTTGATTAGAAGTAAAGTATATGTGACTAGTTGTTTAAAATGTCGCATATAATTTTTTTTTAATCTCTTAGAAGGAAATTTTGTCCTACTTTTATATAATAGAATTTTTTTAAGGTGAAAATGCTATTTTGAGTTCACTTCCAATTTGGTTCTCACTTTTTTTTTTTTTTTTTTTTTCGATAGGATTGTTTTCACTTTTTTTAGTAATTAATTTGGTCTATATTATTTTTAACCTGTTATCATTACTATCATAGTCCATCGATTTGAACCTAACTATTTGCCACGTTCTTCTGTGATTATTCATTTTGTGATGTTTAAGGCCTATTTGGTTAGCTGAAAAAAAAAAAACACTATTTTTTTTTTCAGCATTTAGTGGGTCCTACCACTTAAAAAACTGATTTAATTTTAACATTTGTATTCATTTTTCATTTTCAATATTTTAAAAATTAGATTTGAATACAAAAATTTGAAAATGCATTATATATACGTCGGTGGAGTCCTTTCTTCCCTCACAAAGGGATGTGGGCCTCATTTGAGACCCATAAGTGGAGCCCACACCTCTTATTAGAGGATTGGCAAACTGTGTATTAGTGTATTGTATGCATCGTATCATAAAACTGCATATATAAAATAATGCATAGACATGTATACGTAGCAAATTATCTATGTACTGTCCCATACGTATCTATATCGTATAATAATAACTATGATTGCAAAAAGCAATTATTGTATACGATAACTAAGATTCTTGGACCCAAAAAATCCAAATAACTTCAATGGCGGGAGAAGCAAGAGCAATTAATTTGATCGAATAATAACAACTTGTAGCATTACTAAAAACACTAGTATAACATAGGAAAAAAAATAAAAATAAAACAAGAAATATAATTTTAAAAAATTAATCTCCAAACATGTGATGCAGTGGCGATATAAACTACTCGGCTTTAGCAATAACCACAGGAATGGCAACAAGTGCAACAGCCTTCTGCAATGTAAGTCCAAATTTGTCTTTTATGTCAATATCTTCTGGTGCCATTCGGTCAGGAAGCTTCCAATTAAAGTGGTGAATAAGAGAAGCTAGGAACAAGCTCAGCATTCTTACAGCAAGATCTAAACCTGGGCAAATCCGCCTCCCAGAACCAAATGGCATAAAAGAGAGGTTTGTGCCTCTGAAATCCACTTTAGAGTCGATGAACCTTTCTGGTTTAAATTGTGTTGGCTTGTCCCAGTACATGGGATCTCGTGCTATCGCCCATGCATTTACAATCACTTGGGTGTGTTTTGGAATGGTGTATCCACAAACTTCCACATCAATACGGGAACGAGGAAGGAGAAGAGGTGCTATTGGATGAAGCCGCATTGTTTCTTTAAGCACAGCTTGAAGATAGGGAAGTCGTGGGATGTCTTTTTCTTGTATGCTTTCTCCTATTCCAATTGTTTCAGTAAGTTCTTGTTTTGCCTTGGCCATTATGTCAGGATTGCGAAGAAGCTCAGTCATTACCCATTCAATTGTAGCGCTAGTTGTATCAGTTCCTCGAATGAAAAAGTCCTGAAAAATTGTGAAGATGTAATTAGCCAAAGTTGCAATAGAGGTCTTATAAGAAATTATGGGGTTTATATATATATATATATATATATATATATATTCGATAATTAGGAGCGGAAAGATTTAAACTAAAAATAAATTTGTTAAGATATCAACTAGTTAAGCTACATGATTTTGACAAGTTTTGATATTACTTAAGCTAATTAGGTTTGCAAAACTGTAGTTTTATTTTTACATCTAATATATCAGTTCTTCTAAAACCACACTATTTAACTCAAATTTTACTATATCTTGATGATATGTGCAATACTAATTAGTAAATCATTATTTGTTCACATGAATTAACTACTTTTTCTTCTCGACTTACACTCACACACACATTATCTTTGTATATTTTCAATACTTCAAAATTTCAAGATAATAAAAAATCTATAACTAGATTATCGATCAATTAAATATTTAATTTTCAAGTTTTTTTAGTTAAAAATTATAAATTAAATATGAGTTTATAGATCAAATAATAAATAAAATCGAATTGTCATGAAATTTGATATGTGTGTTAAGAATATAAATAAAATGTAATCTAATGATTAGATTTTCAAATTATTTATTCCATAAAAAGTTATTAGGTGGTGTAATATATATATATATATATATATATAAATATAAATAGAGAGAGAGAGAGAGAGAGAGAGAGAGAGAGAGAGAGAGAGAGAGAGAGAGAGAGAGAGAGAGAGAGAGAGAGAGAGAGAGAGAGAGAGAGAGAGAGCCAGAACCGTCAGGAAAACTTTGATATTTAGACGGTTAAATTCCTCATGGCCCTGTTTATTGCTGAGGTCAAGGAGGACATCTAACAAGTCATCACACCTCGGTGATCCACATGCTCTAAATTCCAAACGTTGATCAATCATGTTGTCAATCAACCCATGCAGTCGATCGTAGGAACCTTCGTTCTCCGCCTTATACCTTGTAGATCAAACGCTTTAGCAAAGGAAAAAAGTCTGAAAGATTAGGCTTCCCTCCAAGCTCCATTTTACTCCAAATGAGCTCCTTTAGTTCTTGAATAGCATTCGATTTTGGATCAAATATGTCGACCGAAAATATTGTATTCGATAGTGAATTCAATGTGCTTCCAAACACCAACGTCCCAATACTTATGGCCTCCCCAGCTTCACTAGCTTCAACCACACGCCTAACCATACCATCCACTGCTTGATGTCGCGAGCCTTGCAGTGCATCGAGTCTGTGCGTTGTGAAAATCTGACTTTTGAATATTTTTCTTAGGTTTCTCCATTTTTCATTGCCTGGTAACCATACCACTGACAAGTCGTAGTTAGTCTGTGCAGTCGCAGCATCTGCGATTGGTCTCCCTAGAAAAGCTTGATCATTCTTTTGGAGGATTTCCCTTGCCATTTCTGCAGATAAAGCAACCACAGTTACGTTGAAACCGAGTCTCACAGTCATGAGGGGACCGTACGTCTCAGCCAACTTGGTTATGGATTCGTGGGGCCTGTCACCTAGTGTAAGGAGGCTTCCGATGATGGGTTGGCCAGTTGGTCCCGGAGGAAGCTGAACCCTCTTCTTGAAAAGCCAGTCTTTAATATGAAGAAGGGCTTGCGTGAATATCAAGAGGAATAGTGAGGAAAGAAGAAGACTAAGTGGCTCCAAGAGAAGGTATTACATGCAGCAGATGCATGTAGAAGTTTTTCCCAGTAGTGAACTTCGAGCTATGTTGAGTTTGTACTTGATAGGTTCTCACAATTGTTTCCTATTTTATAACCATAAGAGGAAGCCAGGCTGGCTAGCTTCTACCAGTAGGCTAACTACGCTGGCCAAAAATTCTCCTAGATAGGCTCGTCGGCTATATTTATTTATTTGAAAAAATAAAAGTAATTTTGTCTTTTTTAGAAAATTTGGAACCATAATCTATTCCTTTTTAAAAGAGGGTGGAAATTTAGAACCACAATTTTTTTTTTTTTAAATTTTTATTAAGTCAAAAGATGCTCTCATTAGGTATCATTTTTCATTTTTGAATATCGTTGCAATGGGATCGAAAAGGACACTGAAAAAGAAAAGGCTGCCAATACATAGATGGTGTTTGGATTGTGTTTTGTGCGTTCATGTCTGAGCTTCTTCTTCTTTTTTTTTTTTTTTTCCGCGTGTTTGTCATAGTTTATTGGCCATAAACAGTGATTTTAGATCAATGAACAGTAATTTTTTGTATGAACAGTAATTTTTGGCATGAACTGTGTTTTTTACACATTTAAAAATTATTTTACTATAGTGTTTTCAGTTTTCAATTTTTAACAATAAGTTCTATCTAAACAGACTTATACTAGTTGAGAGAGATGCTAGTCATAAGTCATAGCATTCTGGTTGAGAGAGATGCTAGTCATAAGTCATAACACATGCTAGTTAATGAGGCTCTAAAGGGAAATAAACAATTTAACACATTTAAATATTCATCATCAGTTAGAGTAGCTGAAGTAATCAGTGAGCAATATGGGACTAAATAATGGTTTGGGTAGCTTGTTATATTTTTTTAGCTTATTTTATTATTTAACTTATTTTTATTACTATTTATAGTCTTATTGCACTTTTTGATATTATTTATGTGTTTTATTATATTATTTCAGTTAATTTTTACCTTTATTTACAGTACTTTTGGTAAAAAAATTTCAGTTTCAACAAAATAAGTGAATCACAAACAGACTCTGAATATACCCCAAAGAAACCATAAAGATGATCTTTCATATTGAAAGATGACAGGCTCTAGAAACTTTAGACTACGTGGTGCATTACTACGTTACAATTTGGATGTCTATTTGGACAATTTGGCATTTTAATATTTATCAAACTATATGTATTAAAATATTTCGCAAGTTCAACTATTTTGACTATGTAACTAGTGCCTTTTTGTAATAATTTATTTGGCAAATGTGAAATGTGGTATCATGAACTATTTGAATCGAGATTATGGTTGTCTTGAATCATGAGAAGTATTGTTGATTTTGATAATTTTTTATGCATGTTACTATCCAAATAATTTAGATAGTGCTCACCCGTAAGTGTCATTAGGTGCCTCATGCACGGCTAACATTACAACTTTTCACGGTATATGAGTTAGATGAGTTCATGAATAAAAGGAAGACACATATTTGAAGGTAAACTATTTTGCTATAAGTGGGGCTGGAATTAGATGTAATAATGTGAAGTCTTTGTAGAATGATGTAAAGTCTCTCTCTCACTCTCTCTCATGTAAAATTTCTATTTTACTAAAATAAAAATGAAACCATTACAAATGAAGCCAAGAGTCAATTATGTGAAACTTTTGCACTTCAAAGTACTTCTTGGAAATGCATTGTTTGAAGATGAAGCAAATTTTCAATAACATGCAGTTATAAATCTATATATATCTAAAAGTTAAAGTATAGTATTTATTATTACTATGCTTCAATTAAGCCATATCAACGTCCATTTTATTATCTATTTTATTTTCAATTTTTCTATAATTTTTTTGACATTACTCATTCACTCTTTTTTATTTTATTTTATTAATATTTGCACTTTCTCAAACCTTTCTCATTCCCTTACTTTTACATCTCCCCAGTACCCTTTACTTTAATATCATTCTCTTTATTTTCTTTGTCTTATTTTTATTCTCACTCTCTTATTATAAATTTGTCATTTTCTCTTTCATTTTATGCATAGTTTTCCCTAACAAAAAAAATGTTATTTCTCTCTCTCTCTCTCAATTATTTCGTAGTTTTTTTTTTAATTTTAAAATTGAGCCTTTATGATTATTTAGTGTAATTTATGGTCCAATTTACAAATGGTTTGATAATTTATGAACGATACAAGCTTAAAATGATAATTTCTATCATTTTTGTTTGTTGCAACATGGTGTCTCCAATGCAAAATTGATGAATATTAAAATCTCAGGCTCATGGGGGCTCAAGCAATGTTGGTACATTTGCAATTCAGATAGCTAAATACTATGGATCAAGTGTGTTTGTTACTGCAAGTTTGTTTTCCAAGTATCACTTTTCTTCTAACGCATAAGTTTGGTTTCCAAGTATTCATATATTTTTAGATTGTGATTGGCAATAAGTGATGAAAAATTGGTTGTTTTCAAGGATCTTGGGGTTGATGTTTGCATCAATTACAAGACAGAGGAATTTTTTAAAAGGGTGAAGGAAGTGTTCAGGGGCCTTTTTTGGTTGCTCGGCCATGTGTGGTCCTTTGGGGGGGGGGGTGACCTTGCTAAACCTGGGTTCGTTTGGGGAGTTGCGTCCCGGAACTCAACATTGGGCCATGTGGTCCAACGGCTATTGGTGTATTTTTAAGCCTACAAAACCATCAAAGCCAAAATCTAAGAATCACGATAATGGTTGAATAAATATGTGATATGTGTTTGATATAATAGGTTTGATTAGTAGTTGTAATAGTAGTTGAAATAAAGTAGTATTTATTTAGAAGTAAAGTAATCATGTACTCAATGATGTAAATTTAAAAATATGGAAGCAAAGTCACTTATCTTCGTACGGTTTGTAGCCCAGCTATGTAGCATCAGTAAGCTGATAGGATTCCAGCCGAACTCCAGCGGTAGAGGCTAGTTAAGCTTGCCCCTCTTATCATACATCTAAATGAGTTTAAGCCTTGATTAATAGTTGTAATAATAGTTGGAATAAAGTAATATGTATTTAAATGTAAAGTAATTATGTACTCAATAGTTTAAATTTAAAGATAAGGGAGCAAAGTTACTTATCTTTGTATGGTTTGTAGCCCTAACTGTACAGCTTCTGTAAGTTGATAATATCTCAGCAGAGTGACCCCAGCGGTAGAGAGGCAGTTTGCCATGATAGTTTCAAGATTGAGGGGAAAAAATGGGTGCAACTGGAGGGAGAGAGAGTATGCCTAGTTGTGTGTAGGGGCTGGTTAAGCTTGCCCCTCTTATCTTGCACTTAAATGAGTTTTCCCCTTGACAATGCTCTTTTAGTTGTTGTGAAGTAATGAATAATGTTGCCTTCCATGAGAAGGGCTTTTGTATGGAGTATTTGTGCATTCTAAGAGAAGGACTTTATGTAAGATGAATTTATGTCTTTCGTGAGAAGGAATTTGATATGAGATCTTAGTGCCTTCTAAGAGAAGGGCTCTAGCATTAAAAGTTTATGCCTTCTATGAGAATGACTTTTGTAAGAGAGATGGAGAAGAGTATTGATATGTGTTTATGAGTAGCAAAACAATAGAAATTTAGAGTGAAAGAGTATGAGAGTGGAGTTTAGAAGAGTGTAGTATGTTATATGTAATGGTATAATAAATATGTATGAGATTGTGTAAGAGAAGTGAAGAAAGAGATGTTTTGTGGGATATAGTATGATATGTGGAAGTATGAAAGATATAATGGTTAAAGATAGTAAAAATATGAGATTATAACCGTTGGAGAAGTTGTAGAGATTGCTTTCCAAGAGGAAAGATATTGTAAGAGAAGAATATGGAGATGTGTATAGGTATTTGGAGATAGGAATAGTAAGATAGGTGTATTTTTTGAATATGAAGAGTGAGAGAATAAGTATAAGAGAGGTAATAGGGTTGTAGTATGTTTAACAAAACTGCTGGGATTTGCTGTTGGGATTTGCTGCTGGAAGGATGGATGAGAGCTTATGAAGGCATTTATGAGCTAAGGGTTGGAGAGTTTTGTTCCTGACTTGGAAACTTAAATGTCAGAACTTCATTAAGAGCTTAGGGAGAGAGCATGGAGAGGTTTGTGAAAGAGTTGTTCTTCTCCATTAGTGTTCCCCCTTGAGGTGTTGATAGGGGGGTTCTATTTAGCTGAGTTCAATGGGGTATTTTAGCAAAGAATCTCAGCCAAAATCTATCCAAAATAGCAATAAATTTTCAGAAAATCCATATTAAGATTTGGGCAAAAATGGTATGTTTAGCTTTAAGGTATTCTTGCTGTTTTTGGTAAAAACTGCTGGGGAAAGAGCAGCAGAAAAGAAAGGTATTTTGGCAAGAAAAAAATAGTTACTTTAGTTGATTTTGGTTTTAGCCAAATGTGGAAAAAACAGTAATGCTCAGATTGCTGGATCAACTGTTACATCTGCTCTGAAAAAGTTGTCCCAGCTGTCAGGAAAAGTTATGATAGCTATTATGAGACAGCTGTCCCAACTGTCATAAGACAACTGTTGCTTTGGGTAGAAGCAAATGAGGTCAGCTGGGTGATTTCAGACCGTTGGAGAGGAAATTCAGCATTTATTGTATGGATTTGGCTAAAAATGAGAAGATCTCTTTCAAGGGTATCTTGCTATTTTGGGTATAGCAACTGGCAGCTGGGATTTCAGCATTAAATGACTGGTGATATCACTTCCAGCCAGGTGTCAAGTGCTGAATACACTGCTGGGGTTCTGCTGGAAATATTTCCCCTTTTGGGTGTTTATATTTTTGGTGCAAGGTTCCATTGCAACATATTTCCAGCAAGTAATAGAAGGATTGGTTGAAAGTTAATGAAACTTTAGAGATTTAATCAAGGTCTCATTTTGTTGTGACTTAATCTTAGTAAGCAAGAAGAGTATTTAATGCTCTACTCTGGCAGTTGGTAAAGAAATATATGGTTTGATTGTAGTAGACAACAGCTGGGTATGAGATCTATAATGAATATTTTACATATAGTTGGAGATTAAAGATAGCCAATAAAATTAGGCCATTTGTTTGAGTTGAATTTTAGCTGAAAGTAGTAATAAGATTTATGTAGAATAATATAATGAAGTTTTCAAATTTGTATAGCAACAGCTGGGGATTGAATGTACAGTTATATTCCCAGCAGTTAGATGGCTGGGGATATTGAATATAAGTTTTAGGAAAAGAGCAATGAGGAATTTCATCATCTAAAGTGCTATGTGACAAGAGATGCTTACCATATGTTATCTGCTACACACGGACTCGTCAGAGTTTAAGGAGTTGGAGAAGACACGCCAAACAACATGTCTCTTTTATCAACTTTAAACCGTTGAAGCTTTACTGAACATATCTCTTGGCCCTCCAAACCACAACTCCAACAGTTTCCCCAAAGAGACTTATGAGCTTGGATCATAAGCCGAAAATGAGATGACATACCTTAAGTTTTGTTATCGTTTTGTGTGAATATGAGTTTTTGTTGAAGAAGCTGCTTTCTATGAATATGAAAGAGGTAATATGGTCCGTGAGTTTTGATTCATTGTGTGAGCCCGATCCATATGTTGATGTTGATGATGTCGTGGGGTTATGATCCCAATTAATAAAAAGGAAATGTGGACCACGAATTCGCCTCTTGAAGTAAGGATCTTATGGGCCATGTGAGCCCAATCTATGAGATATAAGGTTATTTTGGGCTTTATAGAGATATACCTAAAAAAATCGATAATATTTTGATGTGGCATGGGTTGCCAATAAAGTAGTGCCATGTGGGGCAAAAAAAGAGTCCTCAACAGGAAGAAACAAGTGGATTTAAAAAAAATAAAATAAAAATTGAAGCCTCAATTTTCCTCAATGTTTATAGAGATTGATGTTTTTCATTATTCTTTTTGCAATGATTATTAGGTGATAAAAAAAACTAATTAAATGTTCAATGGTAGGAGTTTATGTTATCCTGGATCTTATTAGGCTCTATAGGCTTTTCTTGATTTTTTTTGTCCATTTTTCTTTTTGCATTCACAATTATGCAATTTTGTTCTCCCACCATCTTTCATTATCTTTTAATTATTCATTATGTTTTTTTTTTTTTTTACATTTCAAATGGCATATCTACTATGGATAGCTCCACATCTAATGGTAAAAGTGATTTTGTAGAGAAAATGTCCTATTGAGAAGTGATTTTTTTTTCCAAAGTAAATAGTTTCTTCGTACATACTTTTTTTTAAAACCATTTTTCAACTTCCCATTTATTACTCGATCAAGCCAAATCTATTTCCATTTTCTATTCAACCACCTCTCTCTCTCTCTCTCTCTCTCTCTCTTAATTAACGTTTCCTATCTTTGAAACTTTCCATTTATTATTCCATCAAACCCAATCTAATTATAGTTCAAACTCCCTTCAATTTTATGACTCTCCTTCTCCCCAATCAAGCAACTATAAAAACCGTTCAATTGTCAACCAATTAGTATTATTGTGTGAGTGTGTGTGTGTGTGTATGTGTGTATTTGCAATTACTCTAGTCTATTTCTACAAATTTGAGAAAGTCTCTCTAAAGTGAGTCCCCCCCCCCCCCCCCCCCCAAATATTTTGTAGGTTTTCCTGATTAATTTTGTTGGTGATGTGCCATCAAAGATCTCAAGTGCCAACAACATTGGTTCCCATAAACTAACCAAAAAAATATCAAGCCTATGGTGAAGAATATAGTAGAAGAATTGCAGTGGGGTTTGGCTACTATAGTTTTTGTGATTGTTAACCAATGTTTAGAAAGTTGTGTCTCAGATAGGAATGTATATTCAATTTTTGAGTAAATTGAAGATGTATTCACCATTATGGATAAAGTGTTCCCTTTATATATACGTAGCATAAATCTGTTTTGTTGTATGTACATATTAGTTGTAAGATAAATATATATGCATAACTTAGTACAAGATATGCTACTCTTTATTTGGTTATGAATTGTAACAAATTTAGATTTTATTTTGGGATGCCTTTGCTGGAAGACTTTGCCTTAAAATCCATGAATACCAATTGGATTTGAGAAAATCCAAGAAGATGTATGCTTGGCTGTTTGAAGAAATTTAATTTGGATAAAATATGAAGAGGACCAATTGAATTGAATTGAGTTCCCTTTCATAAGTCCTCTCTCTCCCTCTTATATTTTTAATTTAATTTTTGTTTGAGTTATTACTTAGTCATTTTGAAAGTGAGAATTTGAATGTATATCACAACACAATCTTGGCTATGTATTTGAATGCGTCTATCGGTTATTTGAGTAATATCAAGTCTATTTTTATGATGAATTTTAATTATCATGATAATATCCTTTAAGAGAATGAGAAATTTGAATAATATATTTGAAACTTAAAAAGTTTAGTTGTAAATAAAAAAAATTGGGAAAACATAACGCACCATAACATAATTAGAAGAATACAAACCACCTAAAAATTGGATAAATTTCAATCAAGTAAACCCAAAAACAATAGAATGATTTATTTGTAGAGATAGATAAGAAATCTACAAATTAATATTGGACAACTCATTTTGATAATATCTAATTAATTAAGAACTTATATTTTTCAAATTATTGTAGTATTAGAAAGACAAGCCTTTTTTCCAAAAATTGAGTTGGACAACCAAATTCTTACTTGGTTTTCCAATTTATATTGATAACATTAGTTGGTTTACATAATATACATTTTTTACATATTTTAAATTATACAAGGAATGCTAATAGTTTTTTGCATATACCAAACACTAGAAAACGTTTTTCAGCTCATTTTCAAAGTTGCTACAAAATATAGGAAAATATAATAGTTTATCATAAAATAATTTTTTGAAAAATGATTCATTTTCCAAAACTCGTTAATGTCTAAAAAAACAAAGTGTAAAGCAGAGAAGAGTTCAATAGAGGATGGCTCGCCAAGATAAAAGACCTTAGAAGATGAGCTCATTAAGAAGAGTTGAGCAAGAAGAGGATAATGGTATGTGGCAAAATAATATCATGAACACGACACCTACTGTTGAAAGAGATGATCGCAAGTCTCTTAGGCTTCATTTGGTTGGAGGTAAAATAGGGAGGATGGAAAAAAAGGAGAGAAAATAGGCGAGAGAGGTGTTTGGTTGGGAGGGAGAATGAAAGAAAAATTTGATAGGGTCTAGGTGTTTTCTCCCCTAGCCCACCAAAATCCTATCTCTCCAATTTGAAGAGAAAACTTGGGGGACTTTATTTAAACCCAATCAATTAAATTTTTGCCTCTCTTTTTGTTAAGTTGAATGTGGAAATCTTAGGTAACGTTGGCATTTGACTATGCTTCAACCAACTTAATAATATTTTCTTGTTTTTTGGTTCACATTATTCATCACTTTTTGTTTTCACATTTTTTTTTAATTTCTTTTTCTTCTTCTTGTTTTCGCCCCACCTTTTTATATTCCTATTTCTTCTATTCAATGTTCGTTCACTTCGTTGTTTTGGGTTTCTTTTTTTTCTTTTTTTTTTTCCCTCCAGTTTTGGATTTGGCTTCTGCCTTTTAAAATAATAACTTAAAAAAATGAAGTGTTTGTATATAATTTTTTAAATAAATAAGTGTATAAAAAATTGTGTTTTCTTTTGTTTTATTTAATAGAGACATAATTGCAAATTTATACCTACTTCATTTTTCATAGTTTTCTATCCTCTTTTCCATGCTCCCAACCAAATGCATAGAGAGAAAACTAATTTTTTTTTTTTTTTTCTATCCTCTCACTTTCCTATCATTTCCTCATTTTCTGTCCTCCCACTTTCCATTCCTCAACCAAATAGACCTTTAATGAAGAGCCCATTTACTTCATTTTTAATATTCATATGCAACTAATTAGTTACATATGGGAAATTTTATTTTTGATATTGAAAACATGTCAAGCATGCATATTAATCACATGTGGGACTAAAATAATGAAACACATGTATGGTTTGATTAAGCATATGTCTCATTGTAGACACTACATTTTATACCCATAATTTAATCTTTTTATAGGGCAAGATGTTCATTTCTCCTATCCAAGGGCATGATTGTAATTTAGCCACTAACGCATTAATCACATTCCATAAGAATAATCTTATGATTTCAATGATCATAACAATACATTCAGTGCTTGAATTGGACGGTTGAATTGAAAGATATCGCAAGATCTAGTTTTAACGGTTAGCATGTATTGATTTGGTAAAACTAATTACACAAGATTAATGGTAATTAATTTTGATTGGACATTAAAATAAACAATTAAAATTAATGAAATTTTGTGGTTGGTTGAGTTCATATTTTATATTGTAGCTGGATGTATTGAATTAAAATGAGTAAGTTGATAAAATTTAAAAATTGTCATATAATATGATTTTTAGGTTTTCTTGACCCCAAAGAAGTGACGAACAAGGAAAGATTTCGCTTACCTCGTCTCATCTTCCCTTCCCCCTTCCTTGAATTTTTTTCTCTATTTTATATTTAAATGATTTCTACATAATTTTTTTTCTTTGTTATACATATGCTATTTACAATTTATTTTTTTATATACGATATTATCATCCCAAAAACACTTACTTTCTCTCGTTTTTACCACTCTCATGACTATCCTCTTGCCTCACTTTCATCTATACCTTATTAATGTCAAAGTTATCTCGTTGGAGATGGAAAAATACCTTTAGGGATGGAAGATGGGTCCAGCTGTCCAGGTGCCTTGTCTTTTCTAGTATGTTATAGTACTTATAGTTTTGTCCTCATCTCTTGAGAACTAATGGTGGCAGAAATTAAGAAAAAAAATATTATGACTATGGATTTTTGGTGTGAGATAACAATGGAAAATTACTGTATATTTTTAGTAGTTTTTCTTTTGGCTTGGTACTATTATAAGTTTTTCTTAAATTATTTGATTAGTGAGTAAGTGTTTAAAAAATTGTTTAAAATGATATCTAAGGATTTTAGAGGAAGTGTTAGAGAGAAATTCTTTTGTGGTGTGCTAGTTGAGATAAGTAACCTTATCCTAATTGCTTATATTTTCACCTATTGTACTGTATTTACAATTGTTACATTTTTATTTCAATTTTATTATTACATTGATTTAAAGTAAAGAATAAAGAATTATCATAAATACTTTTTATTATTGAATATATGATTTTATATATGTATTTGAATGAAATATATGAATTTGAATAGTGATTATATATATATATATATATATATATATATATATATATATATATATATTTTGAACAATCTGACTATGCTCTGACTCTAATACCTAGCGAATGGAGGTTATTCATTGTTACCGAAACTAATTCTATCTGGGCCATCACAAGCCTGTCGTGTTTCTGGACCTAGCTAATGGAGGATATATATTAGCATAGAATTAGTTTCATTTGAATTTGATGCCTAGTCAATGGGATATAGCATGACCATATATATATATATATATATAAAAGATTGTTTAGAATGTGAATATGTTTGAATTTATGAACTATTTTAAGTCAATGAAACTTCTTTTGTTTATTTTTGAAACCCAAAATATATTATACTTTTGACATATGTGAAATATTTAAACTTATATTATTTTGTCAATCTATATACTTGTTTCAACTAGTTTGGTATTTAGTTACTTATTGAGTTGTCAACTCAACCTCCCCCCCCCCCCCCCCCCCCCCCCCCCCCCCCCCCCCCCGCCCTTTTCTTCTCCCTTTCAGACTCTGATCAAGAAGACTAGCATGTGTTTGGCCTTCCATGAGGATGTTTGTATGAGTGAAGTTTAAGAATCTTTGGAATAAGATTTGAGTTTTTATGTTTAAAAATTATCTTTAGTTTAGACTCTTAGTCTTAAAAGATTTAGTCTTTTTTTTTTTGAGATGTTGGAAGATTATTATTATAGTTGGACTTTTGTACCTAATTGTATTTGATCAAATATGTCAATTGTTGAGGTTTATTAATACTCTTTGAAGCCCTTGCATGCTTGTATTGTGAAAACCTTATAAGTGCTATTATTGCGTGGCTAACCCTCTTAGTTAGGTTTGGGGCGTGGCAGAAAGTGTGTGCAAAACAATGTTAGGAAAGCCTTTATTAGGATTTGAAAATGGAACATATTGGAGTCAAATTTCTCAATTCTCAATGGAGTCGCCACTATGGACGCAAGCACCCCAACCGCGGGGAGTGGCAATAGTTTTCTGGTAGGAATTATGTCTCGGCCTAGGGTGGACCAGGTGAAGGGTGTAAATGGAGCCACCACCTAAATTAGGTCTAGGAACCATAAATATATCGCCCTTGTGTTGATTAAGGTGAATTGGAATGCCCTAAATGATTGTGTTTGCAAGCTTGAACCAACTAGAATTCGAATATTGGTGAGAAAAGGACTTTCTTCAAATCAAGAAATCAGATTAATATAATCCTCAACCTTTCTACCCTTCTAGTCTTAAAACTTTAGGTTAGGTATTCTGAGGGAATTTTGGCAAAGTTTTCGTAGGGCTTCATTTTTTTTTTTTGGATGTTGGAAATGGGGGTATTTATAGGGGAAATAGGTAGCTAGGTTTGATGACAAGTTTGGGAAGCCAGTTGAGCGGGCTGGTTGCCCTAGAATCTCATCAAAATTGAAATTGGGTGATTTTAGGAGTGCGTACGCATCATATAAAAACTTAGCATCAATACAAAATAGAGTGCTTAAGCAGACCCCCCCTCCTCACAGTGTTGAATGACAACATCGTCAGGAATTCTATATTGGGCCTTAAACTTTGCCCTTGCCTCATTGGTATTTACTAACTTAGCGTATCTACCCATTAAATCTTACAGAAAAAAAAAAAACAACAAAGAAGAATCAACGAGGAAAACCAACACACCTCTGAATGAACACTTAACTGCTCCTCGGGAGGTTCCTTTCCTTCAAATTGCCCAAAATGAGCCTTTGCTAGCCCCAGGTCTTGTTTATATAGAGGTAAAAATGCACGGTAATTTTCTTGCTCATACATGGGAGGAAAATCTGAACCATATTATGTTGATTGAGCTGTAGAACGTGGGGAGATAGGGAGCCGCTTGATACCATAAATGATCAATTGTCGACTCCGAGGCGTTAGGAGCGTGTTATAGGAAGCGAAAAGACGTTAACACGTGGGAACGCAAGCAGCACGTGGGTAGCTATTTTGCGAAATTAAAACTAGGCTGTTAATTCAGAATTACAACATAAGTTTTAAGGGGCTCTTGTGGGGACCTGAGGACCAAGGATGAAGACCCAAGGACCAAAGATGAAGCTTAAAGAACAAAGGAGATGGCAATCAGGATGAAAGTCAAGGACCCGACAACCCGAGGATGTAGAGGTGTAATTGTCTGGAAAAGTAAAAGGGGTAAATTGGTGATACCTGGCAGAGGAAGTGAAAATATCGAATTTGAGGGTAGGTAGCTGTGAATGTCGCATTGAATACTCTACACCAAACTTTCTGGCCGCATTTAATAAAGAACATCAGTTTTATCAGTTGCATTGATGTGGAGGTGACATGAATAGTGCAAGTCATAGCTAAGGTGCTTGTTTCCACTACCCTCTACAAGCAAATGTACAAGTGTCAACAAAAGAATAAAGTTAGGTGAAAGATGAAGGGTTGAGATAACAAAGGCAAGGAGTATAAATAGGGAGGAAGGTGGCTAGGAATGAAGGGGGTTGAAAAAAGGAGAAAGAGAGAGAGAGAGAGAGAATATTGATAGTTGAATGTACTAAGTTCTTCATCGGGAAAATAAAGGGACTAGTGTTGTCTATTTCTTTTATTTACGGTGAAATCCTCAGGATATAGTCACTCTTTGTTGTTTGTTCCTTCTCTATTAATTTATTGGTTTGGGCATTGAATTATTGGACTCAGTTTTGGGCTTTTAGTGCTGTGTGTGATTTTTGGTCCTTACACACACACACACACACACACACACACACACACATATATAGTGAGAAACCATTATATATTTTAGAAATGTATAATTTAAAAAAGTGTAAGTTAATATCATGTATAATTTGAATCTCTATTAAAAAACTGTATAATTTAAACAGTTTAATTAGGTGTGGCAATTTGTGTTCGCATGTCAGGTTCGTACCGTGTCGACTCATGAGTATTTGACTACATGAGTCAACCCTAATCCGATATGTTTATTAACTGGGTCAGAATTCCTTAACCCTAAAATTTTAGCACGAGCTAATATGAATACTCTTTTATTCATATATAAAAGATCACGAATAGTTGCATCCATTCTCTAAAAAAATAAAATCTTAATTGTATCCAACTTTCTCTTTTTCAAATAGAATACGAACAAAGTTAATAGAAAATTTTTACAACAGTTTTTTAACAATACAATAATACAAAGTTTCAATTTACTTAACATACATAATAACAGAAACTAAAGTCTTTAGTCTTTATCAAGTAATAATACTAAATAATATAAGAACAAAGATTCTCTCTAAACTAGTTTGGAGAGAAACTCTACAAACTCCTCATATATCTCTATATTGAGTGTGAGTTTTGAAAATCTAACCGTTAGATTGTATGTTCTTATTATATTCTTCATACAAGTAAAATTTCAAGAAGATCAAAGATCAATTGCTATCTCATTAAACAAATGTAAAAATTTCAAATTTTTATGATCTAAAATTGTGTATAAAAAATAAGTTTATTGATCGAATAGTAAATAATATCCAATTTGAATGGAATTTGATATGCATGTTAAAAACATAAGGAACATGAAATTCAACGGTTAGATTTTCAAAATTTATACAAAAAAGAGATATATGAGAAGTTTGAAAAGTTTATCTCTAAACTAGTTTGGAGAGAAATTTTGTTCATAATATAATCCAAATAAAAAATAAATTACGTAATTTAAACTAACACCCTCGAAATTTTCATGTTTTTGCAAGAGACACTGTGTGTGTGTGTGTATATTGGCAATTTGGTACAGTAACTTTGATACTTTAACATTTCAATCTCACGGAGCCTTAAAAACATGGATGGAGCTAGACGTGGCAAAATGGGTAGTTTGGGTAAATTAGGTTGTAAGTTTGGTTGAATCAGGTTGGAATGGCTAGTATTGTTTCACATGATTTTTTTAAATAAATTTTTATATATAAAAAACATGTATTTTTCATTGGGTAAGTCACGGAGCAAATTACATGGTATGAAATACGTTACTTTGAATTCACCAATCATATCAAAAAAGAGTTTAACTCAATAAATTGATACGTCCTCAATAATTATAAAATTATAAAATTCTAAAAAGATTGTCAACCAAAACAAAATAGCACAAAAACAAATGAGTCTAGTCTACCAGTTGAATATCTAATTAAAATAAACACAAGTTTCATTTTTTCTCAATATGAACATTCCAAAACATTAAACAAAATTACAAATGCTCAATTGGATAGCTAATTTGAAAAAGAATAAAAACATAAAAGAAATTTACATTCTTGGAAACTAATTTCATAATCTACTATCTTGGAAAAAAAAAAAAATCTTATAATTGTGTTTAATTTTAGAAGCACTGTGCTTGACACTCTGTTTCAATTTGGAATATACATCGACTTTTGATTATTTACTTATTTATACATGGTCTTTTTTATGAATTTATGTCATTGTTAAACAATAGACACTTCAAAAATATCATTTTCTATTTTTACAAGAAATTTATTTTGGCTATGAATTGTTTAAAAAATAGGCCTCAACATCTATCAATTTAATTGATATACTCCAGCTTCACTCTTTTTGTATTTATGGATGCTTCTCATACATGTTTATAATTTCAAATATATGCTTTTTAACTTTCTTGCAACTAGACTATTTTAGTGCATACTTTGTCATTTGATATCTAAAAGCCTTTACTTATTGTGTTATTCAAGCAAGAATAATGCATCAATCATTCATTTTTCAATTCATTTACATGCAACTAGATAAATATCTTAATTGTTTTCATGAGACCATTGTATTTGAATGTCATTTAATATTAATAAATATATAAAAATATATGTATGTGTGTATATAACCGGGATTTTTTTTCTTGTTGTTTCATATGGTGTAATTAAAGTGAAGCTGTAAGTAGGTGCTCTGTGTGATGAGTTTCTTAATTTGATTAATAGTCTTAGAGGAGTATTTTATACAGGGAATTTTGCTGTAATTTGGGTTCTCTTTTGTTGTAACGGTATCAGTCTTTGTGTTGTATATGGAGGTTGTAGCTAAAGCTGCAATATGCTGTACAGAATGATGCAGAGCTTGCTCTGCTGTCTGGTTGTTTGGCTTGCGCCAGTGTTTTTTTGTTAGACAAGGATTATTTAAAGATTTTGAGTTTATATAAGTTGCATGCATCATGTGAGCCTACATTTTTAAGGTGTAATTAATTGTCATTTATAGGTATTATTTGCATGCAATTTATGGAAACTTCAGGAGTTGAGGGAATGGCTAGTGGTGGTGATGGTGTGTCAGTTGTTGGTGGAATGTCAGAGAAAGGTGTGGGAGAGAGAAGGGATTTGGGGGAGAAACTTGGGGGGAGTTGAAGAGAGTGGTTCTCTTGTCTTTTGAGTGCAAATGGGGAAGACCAGATGGGGAAATTGAGATCATTGAGGTTCCAATTGAGGATATGGGTGTGAACAAGGAGATGGAGATGGAGATGGAAGAAGGGAGCATGGATACTCAGGAAAAAGATAATAAGGATGGAGGTGTGGCTGAAAAAGAAGAGACAAACTTAGGCAAATTGGCATCATCATCTGGGTGGAAGAAAAGGAAAGGTACTGGCAGTCTAATGCTCATTTGGGTATTGAGGCAACTTCTGTAACAAGGACTAAGAGAAAGGACAAGGTGGTAACTAATGATGAACCTGCGTCAACAAAAAGGAAGAAGAAGAAGAAGAGCAAGTATATTGGGGTGCAAAAGAAGAAAGACAGAGAAGTAGAAGAGCCGCGAACTGGAGTCAAACTCAAATCAGGCTAAGCCAAAGAAAGCTGCTGAAATACCAGATGCCAAGTTAAAAAAAGCCCGAGTAAAAAGACCAAGGTGCTTGAACATCTGTATCTGATATGAAGACAAGTGATAAGGAGAATGAGGAGGGGGAAGCTTCTGCTGCAGTGCTTTTTGCGACATTTGGACCAGGATCCTGTTTGCCTACTAAGCTGATCTTATCAGAATTTATGGTAAATTTTGCGAGCTAAATAAAATGAAAACAAAGATGTTCAATGACGGTTTCTGTGCTCATATTGGCTTTATAAATCTTGGTGATGCCTTGGAAACCTTCAAGGAGTCACTATGAAAGAACACTTTTACAAATCCCCGTTTGTATAAAAAGAACAAATCCCCCATGTCACTCTCCGCCTCCTTTATCCTGCACCTGAGCATGTGAATCTGTTTCCGACTATTGAAGCTTGGAATGACCTCTTTTCCATGCTGTCTTCCAGATCTCGCACATTTGTTTCCACCTCCTAAAGATTGCAATCTCTGTAGTTCTGTACCTCTATTCCGACTATTAAAGATTGCGATGTCAGTACCTCTTTTCTCTGAGAAACTGAGCATTTTAGTACTACACACAGATAGATATACATTGATCCTCTTTTGTGCGTGCTTTGAGTTGCAGAGGATGTAAGAGTTAATTCTCTCACTGTTGTTTTGTGAGTAGGTATTAACTTGATTTAGGTGGGCTAGTCTTTTTGGTGTTATAAGTAAGCTAGTTGCATTAGCATATGCTCACCGATATAGAGATTATCACCTTTTAATTCCCTCTTTTGCTGTCTGTCTCAGTTAGTATGGCAAGAAGCTATTTTCCAAAAATCTTTCTTAATAGAAAAGTGGAGATCGCATATTTGTTCCAAGTGCCAATCCCTCTATATTTGAACTTTTGTTTGTGGTTTGCATAATTGAATCACAATGATCAAGAGCAACGGGCTAATTTGGAGAAATACCAAACTCTAACTAAATTACGGATGCAGAAGTTTCTGGTGTTTGATACGGATTGGAGTAAGTTTTCAGTGCATGACATGGATTGGAGTGTCTATGCTTCTTAGAATGTAGGTATTTTTGATGATTTTAGTCAGATTTTTGGTTTGAATTGATTTGTAATGATCAAACTTAAGTTCCGGTTTTTTTAATTTAATGATTTTGAATAGAGTTCTCCTAATTTTTAAGAAATTTTTTGTAAAATTGCTGATGGATTTGGTTCGAATCCTTCTTGAATTGAAAAATCCTGGGTAATTTTGCAGGGCCTGGTTGAAATTTTCTTATTTTTGAGACACAGTCCGGTCGGAAAAAGACATTTAAAAGAGAAACACCCGTTTGGAATCAGTGTTGTTTCTCTAACTTACTGGGACGAAATGGTTAGTTTAAAGTTTCTGAATCCTAGAATTAGGAAGATTTATTAAGAAAGTCTAAAAAAAATTGTCTTTCAACTTAGAAGTGCCTTTCACTTGTCACAACTCACAACTTTCTCCATATAGAAACCTTATTATATATTACTTAAAAGTGTTGAAAAAGGTAAAACAATAGAAAAGCCAAGTTTTTCGAACTTCGTAAAGTTAACTAGCTCAAGAAGAGTGTATAGACCAATTCACCTGAGAATTTTACAATATGAATTACCATGTAGCACATAGGACTTGGCATTTAACAATTGCTAAAGACTCATTGTGGGGGTGGTTGGGCTTTGACATCCACCATCAGGAGCAACTTAGTAAGAATTTTGCTCACAAACTCTTGGGCATAGTCTTCTGTATCTAAAGAAAAATGCTAACAATATCACTCATATCTAAAGGTTGTCTACGTTTGTTTTTATTTATCTAATTTTTAAAATTTAGAGTATTTATTTTATATTTTCATTTTTTTAAAAGTTACTTAATTACATGTAATAGTAAATCCACATGGCTTGATTTAATTGGATTAATTAGCACACGTGACAGGCTTAAATGTCACTTAACTGACACATCAACACTGACATTAACATAGGGCTACCAATCAAAATAAACCCCTAATATTAGCGAAACGAATCAAAAATTTTATACATTAGGGAAAAAATCAAAATGATCCCAAGTTTCAGGGTGTATTTTTACACTTTAATCTATATCTAAAAACATTCAGCTTTAGATAAATACCCTATTTCAATGGACTCAATTATTTAAAACTTGCTTGGGACCATTCTGTTGAACACACTCAGTCGGTGGGCCAATTTGACAAGGTTTATGATCACCCTTACTCAAAAGCTTCAAATTCTTAAATTTAGCTTAAAATTTCGTTTTGGTATTCCGTAGATTCCAGTAACATATTTTCACGGCCTTTATCATAAGATATATAACTTGTTGGTTTATTTTTATAAAGCAAAAATATAATTTATTTAAAATAAAAAATATCTGAGACAAAAAGTTAAAAGCATAAATAGTTAAAAATTAAAATTTTTTTCCCAAATGCACATTAAAGGGACATTTACGTGATCACATCTACCAATCGAGTGGGGCATTTATACAAACACATCAACGAAATGGTTTCTCAAAGATGATATGGCAGGGTAAAACACCGAGGAGATTTCTAAACCAATAAGTCTGTTGCTGGGAATGCATTTAGTCTTTATTTTTGGAGGAGCGTTCCTTCCTATGCCCACCAAGAATATGTGAAATCTGTATACCTCTGTTGAGTGCTTGGTTGAAGAGTATTCGTGTTTGGATATCTGAAATAAACGGTAACCAAGACAAGAGTGTAACTGGAGTGAGTAGAAGCAAGCCCATGCTTGATTCATAGCCACGAGCAAGTTCCCTGACTGATCCCCAAAATCCAGCTCGTACAATTAATGGCTTACAAGCTTTTGCAATCTAAATCAAACAAAACATCAACAAATGAGAAGCTTGACTTGGAGTTGAAACACATGTTCTAATTGATTAGAGCAGATGTCCAAATAGTTAGGAATTAGTTAGACATTGTACATGTAACACATTGAACACATGGAAATTTATTGAAGCACATGTCGAATTAATTAGATAAGCAAGGGGTTTTAATATAAGAGTCATGTTAATGGATGCCATAAGGGCAATTATTAATGAAATATAAAAGGAAAATTTTGATTTCATTTTTATGAGAAATATAAAAAGCTGTTAACAACATTTATTGTTTTATCATTCTTTTAATAAAATGTTTCTAAAAATATCTCTTAAACCATAATAACATTTTCCTTAATATAAAGATACATCACAAACACTACTAAAAAACCATGGTAATTTTTAACTTTTAAGGGAAGGTCAAAGGCGTGCGTTTGTTTTTCAAAAAAAAAAAAAAAAAAAAACACTTAGATAAACAAGATCCAAAAGAAATAAATCATGTAATAGACAATGAGAATCGGACATGAAGTGTATACGTAGGACATTGTAATCAAGAACTAGTCATAAATGAATATTTATGAATTCTCTCTCTCTCTCTCTCTCTCTCTCTCATTAAGAACCACTTGAAATACTCAAAATCCTAAGATCCTGAAACACCCAAGCACTCTTAATTCAAGAACCTACTTGAAACATCAAGATTCCCCTAATTGATGCAAGGAAGTGTGATGGATTGTATATATAGAACTAAATGGGATGTTATTTTCTTAGTACAATTTGATAGGTGGTTAGACATATCTAAAAAGAACACAAAAGTTCTCAAAGAAAAGCTCGTAAGGGTTGTATCATATTTCAAAACCAGTTATAAATAGGATACCAATTGATATTTATACAAATTGTTTTGACTTAGCAGCCACTTGATTGGTTCGGACCAACCTAATTCCTATTGGTCTAAGCTACGTTAACTAGCTAACTCTCATTGGCTGTTGCACAACTAACAACTTGTAGCCTTGTAGATGCTCCTGCATCACAAACCATATTAGAGCATCTTTAGTTGTCTTTTAATATGTTGTTGTAATCCATATCATTGATAGTAGCTATTTTTGTTGGCGTCACCCGTGGACGTAGGTATGGAGTTGGCCGAAACACATTAAATATTGTTGTCTCTTGTGACTGTTTTATTTTCTTGTTCATGTGAATACGCTTTCGCTAGCCCTAAATCACAATAATTGATGTTGGAGCTTTTGTTGTTGCACAACAATTGGTATTAGAGCTCAAGGTTAGATCTTGGTGAAGTTCAAGAGAAGATCATATCTAGTGCAAATTTGACATTGGTTCAAGGTAGATGTCCACACAAGTTTGTTTTTAGATGTGGAATCGATGATCAGATTGTTCAAGGAAAACTTGCTTGGATTAAGGTGGAGTTCCTTCAATGAAGAATGAATATTGGCTGATGAAATTTGAGTCAATGTGGAGATTTGTCGAATATTGCATCAAATTTTTAATTAGTTTTGGTTTGAGTTTCCTTGGCATAGAAGGAAAGGTTTTTCCTTAGTGTGGAAGACAAGGATTCTCTTTGTCACAGAAAGAAAAATATTACTTATTGAAGAAGTAATTTTTATTCCTTGTTCACTAAGGAATAAGTTTGAAATTTTATAAATATGCATTGTTGCAAAGGGTTTGATGGCTTTTCCCCAAGGTTCCTCCTATATGAGAAGAGGTGAAAACTCATAAAAGAACATAGTGGGTATTTGAAAAGTAGTTGGTAAATTATTTGGGGTTAAAAATTACCCATGATTGTGTGTTGAGAGTTGTTTGTTTTGTTAGTGTGAGAGAGTTACTGGGTTTTTGGGGCTTTGGGTTTGTGGGTTTATGTTGGTGAGGTTTTGTGAGTGTTGTTTGTATGAGTTATGAGTGTTGATTAATATGTTGTTGTAATCCATATCATTGATAGTGGATATTTTTATTTGCATCACCCATGGACGTAGGCATGGAGTTGGCTAAATCACATTAAATATTGTTATTTCTTATGGATGTTTTATTTTCTTGTTAGTGTGAATGTGCTTTCGCTAGCCCCAAATCACAATAATTGATGTTAGAGCTTCTGCTATTGCACATCTTTGCAGGAAATTGTGGAATCCAAGATATGAAGCAACATAACATATGGCCAATAGGTCTGTGCTCTAAGTCCTAAAGCTCATGAAGCTCAAATTTCCTAAATTTTGAGGTAAAGATGTGATTTCCCAAATTGATAGGATATTGAACTAAATTAATTAAAGTGTATGTTGTGTGAGCATGTGTGCTAAGTCCCACAATGGGCATGTTCTGGTCAATTTGGGCTTTATAAACAACTAAAAGAAGCTTAAATTTTTCCTTGGGTCATTACTAATGATATTAGAGCCAACTTGGTAATTCCTTGTAGCTTAGGATCACTGGAGCACAACATGGGCCCTGTTAAGGACATTAGGAATTTAAGTGGGGAAGAATGCAATACCTCAAATTATATGCGTATTTATATAATTGGTTTGGATTGTATGACTGTAAGTTGTGTGAGTGAGTATTGAGTCACACATTGAGTATTAAATAGGTGCATCTTAAGTAATTAGTGATTAAGAAGAGCCTTAATTGTAACTTTACTAGTCATCAAAGTGGAATATAGTGCAGATGTGACTAGTGTTTTTTCTCGAGTCATAACATATGGTATAAGAGCCAACTTGGTAACCTTGTTTGGGTTCAGAGACACTATACCACAACTTGAGATCTAACGAGGTGTCATGGATTCAAGTGGGGAAGAGTGTGATTCCCCAAATTGATTGGATCTTAAATTGAATTAGTTGAGCATGTGGTGTGATCAAGGAGTGTGTCTTGAGTCCCATATTGGGTATGTATTTGGTTGATTGGGACTTTATAAACAACTGTATGATACCTTATTTGTGACTAGACTAGTCCTTTTGGGTGTAGTGTAGATGCCTTAAGTGGCTACACTAGTCCTTTTAGGGTATAGTGTTGATATGACTAACATTTTTCCTTAGATTGTTACTAGTTGCATCATAGCTAACTTGGTAGCATCATGTGACTTGGGCATTGCAACAAACATGGTCCCTAACGAGGTTGTTAAGAATTTAAATGGAGGAAATTATGATACTTCAAATTATACGGAATGGATTGTATGAGTGTGTGTAACAAAAATGTTGCAAAGTATTTTTCTTGGGTTGCTAAGGATTCTTCGATGTGGACTTGCAAGGCTAACCAATTTTAATTACCAAAATCCCCTTCAAGAAAGAATTCCATGGTCCTCTTTACTACATGGAAGGAGAACCCATCATTTGTTATCAAGACACGGGAGAATCTTTGACGACATGGGTCAGCTTCACTAAAGCCTTGTAAGTTAGGTTTGGTTTGATGGCGTACGATGATTTGATAAAGAGTCTTACCCAAGGAAGTCAATACCGTACCGGAGGCGGTACCGGTTTAGCCACCGGTACGATATATTTCGGATACCAGTCAATACCGGCGTACTGTTTCGAGTTTACCGCTATTTTATATATATATATATATACACACACACACACACACCAAAATCTTTAGAACCATGTTTATAAACATATAATATTTCACTTATATTATAGTAAATATAAAAGTTTATTATAAAATATTACCTCAATTTAGAACAAATTATTCATAGTTTTAGACTTTAGTATCAAATAAAAGAAAAAAAAACACAATATAAAAAATAGAAAGCTTAGTTGTTCATTGCATACTAAGAAAACAAATAATACTCAGAAGTTAATGTAAATAAATTACCATTATGCTTTTACAAAAATTCAAAAATTACAAAACTAAAAAAAAAAAAAAGAAAAAAAAAAAAGCTTTTTTCTGTACCGGCCGGTACGCCCAGTATCAGCTGGTACGTCCGGTACCAGCTGGTATTGCCCGAAATTGGCCGGTATGACCAGTACGCGGCCGATACGGCTGGTATTTTTTCCGGTACAATATAGAAGTGTACCGGTACCCGTGTACTGGCCGGTACGGTATGTACCGGCCGGTACTGGTACGGTATCGACTACAATGGTCTTACCAAACTAAGGCAAATTTCATTGGTCTTTTCATATAAAAAAGAATTCGAGGCCTTGTCTAATTGAATCAAGGGCTATCCAAAAGGCACAAGTTTAGTTTCTTTCTTAGTGGCTTTAAAGACAAAATAAGGCTTCCCTTAAGAATCCTCGGCACTTCCTTACTCTTTGGAGTCGCAAAGATAGAAGAGTACATCATAGTCAGCAAGAAGACTCTCAAACCTATGCATGACCAAGGGAAGCCTTCCATCCTTACCTTCCATCCTTGCCTTCCCGCCCAAAAATGGCCAGTCACTGAGCAGAGTCCCAAGATAATTAACCATCCAAAAGATCTCTCCAGCTCAAATAGAAGAAATATGTAAGAAGGATTTGTGCAACAATTACGATAACATGTGGCATGTACGTCTCTTCTTGATGGAGGGAAACTTCGCCCATTTCAAAGTGCACAAGATGTAGTCTATGTTGAAGAAGTGAATAAATAGGGCACTATAATCATATATGATGATTAGTAAATTGTTTCCTTATTTCCTTAATTCTCTCCAAGTCTTCCTCATTTTCTTATGGAGATTGTGGCATTCTTTCTCTTAAAGGAGATTGTGACACCCTCGAAGAAATCACTCTCAACCATTTTATCCTCACATTTTTATGCAAACCATTTTATAAATGTTAGAGATATATTAGCCCATTAATTAGTATAGACCAAAGCCTAATTCTACTTTGCATGCAAGCAAAGTCTTTTACTTGTACTAGAAGTCTATTAGTCTGGGGCTTAGTCTACTATATAGACCCATGTTATGGTTCATAGTAGCATAAGTTTTGTACTACACTCTTATATAATAAAGATGTAGCCCTTAATTAAAGGTTTTCTCCATAGACGTAGGCCATAAGGCCGAACCATGTAACTATTATGTTCTTGTGTTCCTACTTTATACTTTCCTTTTCCGCATATATTCAAGCATATTTAACATGGAATATATTATAGCTAATATTTAACAATAAATATAGCCATAGGATCCCCAAACGGCAACCTTCAAATCACTCCCCCCCCCCCCCCCCACACACACACACACAAAATAAATAAATAGGAAGAACTAACCCTTCCATCGTTAAGAACCACTTGAAATACCAAATAGCCAAGCCTTAACACTCGTAATCCAAGAATTCACTTGTAATTATTCTAATAACTAATTTGGATTGAGAGAGAAAAAGAGAAGGTATAGAGTAGAGTTAGCTGAAAATTGCAATCCTAAACATGCACATCCATGTTAGCAATGGGGGAAAAAATAAAGAAATTAAAAAGGCACATGGAAGAGGACTAAGAACGTTTACTGACCTGGAGCAATCCCCATCCTGTTGGTACGAATGCTAGAATGCAGACTATTATGTCCTGAAGTGTCAAATGGGGAAATGCTATTAAAGGAATGAAAACAGAAACGAATACCAAGGAAATTACACCCGCGATAAGTCGAAACAAAAGCTGGAACTTTGCACTTAAACGTCGCCTTCCAATGGACCCAACCTGTAAAAGTTCAACGAAAATTATATATACTATATTATAAAGTTTTTTTTTTTTGGTAAACATATTATAAAGTTTGGGTCATAGAAGTCAAGGTTGTAGAAAATGACTATCTTGTTGCACCAAATGGTAAATTACATAATTTTTGTATAAAAAAATTGTGATTAAAACATATTCTAAACACAAATAATGCTTCCATATGACTTAAGACCTTTGATACTTTATAGGAGTGTTAAGTTATATAAAAATTAGTCATTTAGTTAGTAAAGGTCATAATAAAATTACATATGATATAAACTTATGGTAAAATCATATCATATAAAATATATTTTATGTATAAAGACTATATGTGTCATATTCGGTATAGTACATGTCATGTTCTATCAAAATATCAATTTTATACCTAAATAAAAATTTGTATAAAAATTGAAGCACAATTATTTACCAAGAATCTCCTATAAGCATCATATTAAAATTTGTGTAACAAGTGATGTTCTTGGGTTTACATATATGCATAATTGCTGCTATTGTTATCATTGAAATTGAAAAAGATTTCTTTATTGATTAATTAGTTATGTAGCCATTTGAATTTTATTATATCATTATTAAAACAATTAAAACACAATTTTCTATTTAAACCCTGGAATTGTTCCTAAATTTTAATTCACATTTAATAGTTAATGGTTTGGTCTGAATTTTTGCTTTGTAACTGAAAATACACAATTGGTAAGTATGTTATAATTATAATCATAATTACTGTCAAGTGAAACTCTACTGCAATTTTTTATAATAAAAAAAATACTACTCCAATTAAAATTCCAATATCAAGAGTTTTAGAGTTTTGGAAGAAATTTCAATATATATTTTATAGTATTTTAATAATCTATCATAATTTTTTTGCTTTGTTTTAATGATAAATGTTAGGTCTTACATGTTTTACTTGCATTATGTGGTTCAGTGTAAGAATTACAAGTATATGACATCTTTTTGCCATATGACTCATAATAAGTATGTTAAAATCATTAACCTATTTGCCTTTTAAGTGAAATTCTATTACCAAAGTTTTTTTTATATAAAATTTTTAAAATACTACTCCAATTAAAAGTTTCTTGAAATGTAAAAGGAGTTTCATTCATTCATATATATATATATATATATGTTTTCTGTTTGGTTTTAATAATAAAAGTTAGGCCTTATACATTTTACTTGTATTATGTGGCTCAATATAAATATTAAAATTGTATGACATCCTTTTGACATTTTATTTTTTATAGGTAAAATAAAATTATTATCATAATTACTTTAATAAAAACACTATTACCAAAGTTTTAAAATGATTAAACAGTACTCTAACTAAAACTCAATTATACAAAGTTTCAAAAAATTTAAAATAAGTTTCATTCTTCAATTTAAATTTATGTTATAATCTATTATAATTATTGGTTTTTAATTAAAAAAAATTGGTCTAAATGATGTGATTTAATTATGTAACTTGAATTTTTTTTTCTTCAATATCTAGTACTATATAATAGATGTTGCATCTCATACATTGTGTTTGCGCTAAATGACTTAACACAAATTAATATTACGAGCCTTACGATATGCTTTATCTACGTAGCACATGCACCTTAGGTACATAAAAATTATTGACATATTTTTCCTGAAATGATATATATATTTTTTGTTGTTGTTAGAGTCAGTATAGAAAACTACTCGGACGATCAACTAAAAGTCTTTAGAAATTTAACAACACTTTCACTATTTGTTTAAATTATTTTAAACATTTGCTACATTTAAAATAAAATAAAAATAAAAGTTGTGTCTAATACATCATACTTGTATTATGTGGCACAGAGTAAATGTTACACATCCTATAATGTGCTTTCACCGTTTGGACCCTTATTTTAAGTATATTAAAAATAATGAAAATAAATTGTTCAAAGTAAAAATCCATTACAAAAGTTTGAAGAAAGTTATAAGCTTAGAATACTACTTTAATCAAAACAATAGACCAAAAATTTTCAAAAAAATCAAAAGGAGTTTCATTATATATATACTAACCTAATCACATGTGCTTTGTGCGTGGATGAGACCTTTTTTTATTTATTGGTTACGGATTTAATGAAATAATGTTTAAAAGTAAGATAGAAATAGTATCCTAATTTTTAAGATTTTTCTCTATGTGAGACTGTGAGAGTTAATAAAAGTTTGAAAGTGTAAAACTTAGGAACTCTTTAAAAATTGATAAATTACTTTTTTAACCAATTTGTGTTTTTAAATTTAAAATTATCTAACTAAAAAATAGGGGTATTTTAGAGGGTTTAAGAGTTGTGTGAAGATATTTTAGTACGCAAAATGATGAAATCCAAATAAAGAATCCTCTTATTAGAAGTATAAATATAATAAAAAAAAATTATAATTTTAATAGAAATTTGGTCTAGCACAATGTATATTCACCATGTATTTGAAGTAATTTTTGTTATTTTATTTTAAATTTCAATTATTGAAATATTTTCTTGATTTCTCATCAATAGTGCTAATATAATTAAATAATTCAACATGAGGCATGCATTTTTCAAACCTTTTATCCAAAAACAAAAACCATATCACGAGGCATGCATTTAATAAATTTTAAGCATCAAAAACTCGTTGCTGATGTGATGTGGTATCAGGCCGTAGAGAGTTCTATGATATTTTCCTCAATCAAAGAAGAAAGGTATTAATCTAGGAGTCTAAAGGCTTATGCCACTCACCTTCATCACCAAAAATATGACAATGATCACGAGCCATGAAACTCCATAAACCTGTTAATCATCTTAAATTAATTAGAATTATTGTCCCAGATAATTATCATATATATCAAATGCATTTCAAAAAGAGTAATATTAGAGATGTAAAATTTGATACAATCCTTTCAAACTTACTAAGGTGACAAGTTGAGGTATCTAAAAATGTGGGTTCATCATTAATATCACATTTTTATCCACGTTATAACTTGTCATCCTAATAAGTTGTGAAAGTGTGAATATCAATTTACTCTTTTTGATATTATTGTAGAAGAAAAACATAGTATATACCCGAAAGCTTTTGGTTTTCTTGGTAATGTTCAAATGGTATAGAAGCCCATACTGATAGATGAAAAAGCGCAATGATAACAATATCTCAACAATAAAACTACTTTTCCCTGAATAACGGAGATATTCTTGGTCCTTTTCCCACCAAGATTCCCAACTTTTTTCTGGAGGTACACCTATCCCTCCTTGGTTGCTTATCCATTTATTCCAATCTGCCCAGTCATCAACAATTTCTTGCGATTCAAACCCTAATGGATTGAAGAGGAAAGGAGCAAAAAGCCATGTTCCCACCATGAACCATATTGATAAAATGATCAGGAAATGGGAACCTGCACCTCCATGTGATTGGCCCAATATTTGGTACACAAGAAGCAGAATCGTCAGTTCAACGCCCTTAATAAAATGGCTGCGAGAATAGAGCCTGTAGTTCTCAGAAAATTTAACATGGGCCGGTACAAAACCTCGACCTGAACCCCTGAATAGTTTTATCGCATGAAGCAATGAATTTCCATAATAGTGGGTCTTTGTTACCAAAGAAAATGTGAACAAGACAGGAGCCAACTGTAAGTGCATTGATATGAAATCCGTCAATGGCAATTGCATTAATATGAAATCAGTTAACGCACTACGGAATCCACTTTCCAAACTAGTTTGCATCATCATTGGCAAGGACAGAAGAAATCCAATTTGCACAAAAGACTGAGAAGCAAGCGCTTCCTTAAGAGGCTTATTTTGAAGATATCGCTCAGTACTCAGCTCCTTTTCAAGTCCACTGAGAATGAGATAAAGGCGGCCATAAAGAAACACATAGACTGTGAGCACAGTCAGCTGTCAAAACCAGAAACAGAGTGATTCACAGAATTATGTGGGATCACACACACACACATATATATATGTGTAGGAAAATATATTAAATATCATACATACCAAGGTACTGAAATAGAAACCAACTGTGGTGAAATAAACTGACAACATTCGGAAGAAATCAAATCGTTGCCCAAGCCTGTATATGTCACGACTCAATGTCTGCTCACCATTTCCATCAGCCATCTTTGCCTCAAACATTGTGATCTGTCCAAGGCTAACATCCCTCCCTTTACCAACTTGAATATATTCATGATGAGTAACACGTCCTTCACGTAATGTAGTACTGAAACCTGCAGACCACAGACAGATGGAAAGACATTTGTCAGCCTAATTAATATCACATACTGATTCTAGTATGAAACAAGTTCTCCAGCTAGAAAATGCCTGCAAATATGTCCTCGCTTAAATGCATACCTTTTGAAGCTTTGCTAACGCCCCCTCTAGTAAGGTGGAACAGCCTATCAAATACATCTGGATGACCATAGTGGAACCGTACTCTGAATGAGAAGCAGAAAATTATGGATTCAGGCCATCAGACTCGAACATTAACTAACCAAAAGGCATGACAAAACGGAAAAATGTGACTGAAAAATATGTAAAATTTGGGTACAGAAACTTCCATTGACATTTTAATTTCATACAGGAATGCAAACTTAAGAATGCTATTAACCGCTGAATTAAGAACTCAATAGTTGAAGATGAAGGCTCAAGTGTTATACAATCCGCAGTTTATAACTTGTAAATATTTTCCTACAAGTCGTTTAGTTCAGTACTGATGTATTAAAGATAGCTTTAGTAAGACATGTAATTACATCATTGGTTCATTAGTGATGTACAGTAAAATTAGTTAGTCAAAGAATCAGTTTCTCTGTTTGACTTTAGCTGAACTCTGCATCTTGTATAAATAAGCAGGAGATTGTATTTATAACAGAATGAATGAGAGTTACGATTAGTTTTTCTCCCAAGACTGTTTCTCTCAAATTTAACACGGTATTAGAACGAAACTAGCCCAATTTTCCTTGGTTTCCTAGTTCTTTTTTTTCAATGAATTAGCATTTTTTTTTTCCAAATAACATTAAATATCAAAAAATTTAGTTAGTTGTCACATTTCAAAACAATATTGAAAACTAGCATCTCGAGTGTCTAAAACTTGCATCTCGAGTGTCTAAAACTCGAGTTTCAAGATAAAACTCAAGTTTTTAAGTATCGATTTGTAAGTGGTGGTGGCTGATGTGGAAGAAAAATCCACGTGGAACTTGAGTTTGTAAGACTCGAGTTTCACTTTTAAGACTCAAGTTTTAAAGACTCGAGTTTCACCATCTGATTTTTCTTCTTCTTCCTCAAGCTCTTCTGACCCAGTGTTGTTCTTCTTCTTCGTTCTTCGACACTGCAGATCATTTCTCTTTAGATCGGAGCTCCAGCATTCAATCAACCAGCGTTCTTCGTTCAATCGACCAGATCGGAGCTCCAACGTTCTTCGTTCTTCCTCTGTTCTCCTCTTCAGTTCTTCCTCTATTCTCTGTTCTTCATCAGATCTTCGACGCTGCACATCGTTCCTCTTTAGATCGGAGCTCCAGCGTTCAATCGACCAGATCGGGGCTCCAATGTTTGCGTTCTTCCTTTGTTCTCCTCTTCAGTTCTTCCTCTGTTCTCTGTTTCCTCTGTTCTTTGTTCTTCTCTATTTCCTCTATTCTCTGTTCTTCGTTAGAACGTTGCTCTTCGTCTTCAAGTACCAAGACTCGATTTTGCTTTTTAGAACTCGAGTCTATAAGACTTGAGATCTATCTGGCAAAAACTAACCAGATCAGCCAACGAAATTCGAGTATTTGAAACTCGATTTTTAGATTGAAATCGACCCTTTTAAACTCGAGATGCTAGTTTGTAGCATTGTTTCTAACGCATGTCAACTTATTATTTTCTTTCCCTCACCAACGTTATTCTGCAAATATCCTCATGAATTAGCACAACAAACAAATTCATTACTGATTTCCTAATTTTATCCCACTCAATTGCGGTCCTTATATATATTTAGTTGTAGGAGGATGGGTTTCAATTTTTAGTATAAATCTTTGTGTGTTGAGTCGCAATAGCAAACTACGACTATGCTACATGTAGAACCAAGATAGACAAGGAGAAAAGATTGTGAGAAAGGAGTTGAAAGACATTGGCGACTCTGGCAACATCTCCGGTCTTTGATTGGCAGTGCCTCTAGCAGATGTGATCGATGGGTCAATTGTAGGAGGATGGATTTAAATTTTTGGTTTAGTTTTGATTTTCTAAATAAATAGGTATTAATGAGGAAGGATTGTGTGTGATAGACCCTATTCATTAATTTGGAAAATGCTAATATGTTGTGCTGGTATTAGAAGGTGTAAACAATGGGGTATACACAAGCTCCTTATCAAATTTGCACTCTAAAAAAAATAGTACATAGTATAAAGCAGTTGTTTTTGTTCTACAATTTAAGTTTTTTATTGTAATTATTATATTTTAAAGATAGAGTTTATTTTAATCAGTAAATTTGTAGTAGAGAGAGATATCTTACTTTAGAAGGTTAGCTAACAATCGTTGCCCAATAGTTTCCAAACAATTCTCCTGAGTTGACATAAACCATGCCAAACACGAAACACTGCATTAACAACGAAAACATGATGAACCACAGAAAAATCATTATTAGTCTTATTTACCAGCAGCAATACAACCACAATCCATTTTAAGATTACCAACACCAATTAAAATTACCTGCCAGTGAATATATGCTCCCGAAGTCCAAGGATGGTTGGAAGTCTCTCGCCATCATGTTTTTTAAGAAATTCTTGCAGCAAGTTCCTCATTTTGAAGGCTTCTTCCATATAATTATCCTGATGAACAATTTGTTATATATATATAGGTATAAATGAAGTAGGTTGCAAAATACATATAAATGATTTTACTTTAAGAAGTATAGAAAATAGAGAGAATTTTTAAAATTTTAGATTCTGGATTTAGTGATATCCGCTCAAGCAAACCCTGTGTGATTCAATGAATAATCGGTATTTTTAAAGTGTCGATTGGCACACTGAGCAATATTTGAAGTGTTGATTCATTGAAGAGATAGTTTCACTCAGGTGAGAGTCAGGCGAGGGTCAAGTGAAGTTTAAGCCACTCAAGCATATTGACAATAGAGGTCAAGAATCTCTGCTTGAGTGGCTCATCAAAGCTCGATCGAGTAGACCTTGGACTTGGAGCAAGGTTGGACCCAGGATTTTAATCTAGCAAGGGCCGGGTATAAAGGGAAAAAAAACTCCAAATAAGTATTCATATAGTATTAAAAAATTATAAATACTCAAAATCGTCGTTTCTAAATACATTAAAATGAAATTATTTACCAACAAAGTCAAAACAAAAACAAAATAATTTTTTTTTAATAATAGGCTGGCTAGGATTTTTTTTTTTTTTTTTTTAGTTAGAGCATTCACAGTGATGGTGCTAAAAATTTTAGTTTTTAGCATTTCAAAAAACTACTTTATCTATTTTACTACATTACTTTACAATACATCTAATATCAAATGTTTTTTTTATTGCTTCATCAATAATATAAACAACACATTAAAACAATAAAGGAAGAGAGAGAATTTGAGTTTTGTAATTGAAAGATGAGATATAATCTTAATAAAATATGCATTTTATTCATAACAACTTGCTGCAATAAACTAATATTTGGGTTGGATAGTTGCTATTTGGATGATGTTAGTTAGGCTTATTGAGGAGAAGAGAGGCCTAAGGTTTTGGAAGAGGACCTAGCTACAAAAATTAAACATATAATAACTATAAAAAAAAAATAAAAAAAAAAATTGGACCCAAGGGGGTTAGGACCCCCTTGGGCCCACCTGGGTCCGTCCCTGCCTTGGAGATAGTTTTTCTGCAGCATTTTTCATGAAACGATTTTGTAGTCTCAAACTGCTTGTTAATGTGTTAAACAATTTTTAATGTTTGAATCAACCAATTTGACATTCCAAGTTTGTCTATTGAAGGACCACACCCTATCCATATCTATATTTATATCTACATATATAATATGAAAGCAAAAAGTTTGATTTTTTGTTGACCACTCCTCATTGCGCCACGTGGCTACATAAATTTATGCAATGTCTACTTTTAAAAACACCAAACAGTTGTGCCTTTCATTTTATTGATTTAGTTTCAATAATTGCACCAAACAGTCCCGCTTCTATTAAACTCCTACTTTTACGTTGATTTAAATTCCTACTTCTACTGACTAACTCCCTATAAAATAGGATAATTTTTTTCTTAGTTTTAAAATTCCTCAAATCTACAAAACTCACCCCACATATTCATCACACCCTTAGATTTTTTTTTTTTTTTTTTTTTTTTTTTTTTTTTTTTTTTTTTTTTTTGTGATTGGAAAAAGTAGAAATTCCAAATTATAATAAATGCAAATTATTAATCTTTATCTAAAAAATAGATCACGCGCGTGCTCAAAGGCTAGTATATATTAAAACAAAAAACTGTGGTAAAGAAGAATACATAAGTAAGGAGTAAGGAGGAAAAAAAAAGAACGGGAAATATAAGGGAATTACTACCGTCAAGAAATCATTCCAGTTCAGGCCATCACCCCACAATCGGAACTGGTAAAGGTATTTTAAAATGGACAAATTTAGATTTGGTTATTTTGGTTAGATTGATCTAATGGTATCTGTGATGATTTTATAATTTTGGTCTCTCTTCTTGTTGTTCTTTTTTTTTCTTTGCTTTCATGTTGCCTCTTATTCTTCGTTTTTTCCAAAATCCATCGGTATGCTCTGCTCTGCATCTTCTTCTTTACTTTCTCCCTCCCTATCTCTCTCCTTCTTATTGTTTTTCTCTCTTTTTCATGTGAAAGATGAAACTAGACTCCTCAATAAAAGAAGTGTAGCGTTCACATTTACTTTTGAGAAACGTGTAACATTGAAAGAGAATAAGACTTCTATTTTGATTAAAAGATAAGAGTAGAATGAAATATGATAAGACAAAAAAAGAAGAAATACGTGGAAGAGATAAACTAAAACAAAGAAAAAAAATTAAAATAATAGTGAATGCGTGGAGGACAATAATGCTTCATTTGGGAGTTTATAAAGAAATGAAATTGAATGATTATAAAATACTGGAATGAAATAGAATGTATTTAAGTTAGGGAAAGGAATGGAAAAGAAATGAATGCAATAGAATTAAGTAATCTTGTTTGAATGCTTTAAAATAAAATAATAGAAAAGAATGCAAATGAATAAAATGTAAGTAACTTTGTTTGAGAGTAATATAGAGCGAAATGAATGGAATCATTATATGAAAGTATTACTATTAGACCTGTAAGTGCACAATTTGTACCTGGTCCAGTTACCAAATGGACTCAGGCCCAAAGAGCTTTATACAATAAAATTTGTAGAGTATGGGCTTGAAATCTAGACTATGGATATTTAAAAAAGAGGAAAATCAGACTAGATTGCCGTTATCCGCGTGTTCAATAGATGAGAATAGCAAAGAAACTCTCCTCGGATGTAAGCCGAGGACCACTTGTATTGTCTTTCTTTCTTTAAGAACAATATTACAACTATAGTTGAAGTATTCAAAAATCCTCCCCACTTTTCTTCTGCCCTCCTCCACCTTTTATATCTCTCTTGTTAACTTGTATCTATCTTCTTCTTCATTTTTTCTTCCACGTGTATCACAAATCTTCTAATTAGATACTTGTCCCACCCAACACCTTCTTGAAATCTTCAAGTACTAACTGGAAGGTTGAACCTTACTGTTCAGAGGTCATTTCTCCATTAATGCGGCCAGGGAGGTAGGTGTAAGGTTTTTAATGCAGTGGTAGCAGCTTTTTTTCCTCTGATATTTCTCACACGTTCTTCCTTCCAACAACTGCGTGGATCACGCCTATACCCAACAGATCTTCTGGAATTCTGTCTCCCAACACCTTGACATGTCCTATGACCTTTACTTGACCCATTCGAGGAGATACTCCTCAGACAAATCCTCCAACCCTTTTAGCATGAATTGGCTTGTGGACCTCAAAGGCTCTGCTTGGACAGGCTTACTCCACCAAATCAGGCCCAAGGTCCAAATGCATATTTTAATTATTTTACCCCTACAAGACCCTTACTATAAAATAAATGACTAAATATATAGGGGTGTTTTGAGAGTTTTAGTAACACATTCATTAAATTTAATTCTATTCCCTCAAATTCTTCTCAATTTCAGGGGGAATGAAAATTTAAAGCTTCAATAGAATAGAGAGGAATAAGTGTTCCCTTTCTCTTATTCTATTCCCTTCTACTAAAACTCCCAAACAGGAAAATAAATTTTTTATTCATTCCATTAAAACTTCCAAACAAAGAAAGGGAAAAATATTCTTTTTATTATTCCATTCTCTCCTTCTAAAAGAGGGCTAAATGAGAGTAAAAAAAAAAAAAGTTCTTTAAGATTAGATTATTAGAAGATGCGAGAAGTTGAAATTTTGCAAGAATAAATTTATAAGATGTATATATTAAAACAAAAAATTGTCATTGAGAAGAAAAACATCGATAAGACGTAGGGAAGAGAATGAGAAATTTGAGAAAAAAAACATCTATATAACTAAAGAAAGATGAAAGAGAAGAGATTACCAAATAAATATGAATTACTATTTATATCCAAAGAATTATGTTCCTTTAATAGAAATCTTTCATTCAATATGCACCTTTTCAGTCAATAATCACATTTTCATTCAATAGACTCATTTTTGGTCAATAGGCACATTTTCATTTAATAGACATATTTTCGTCAATAGGATCATTTTCATTCAATAGGCACCATTAATATATATCTAATATGAAGGGTTATGGTCTTTTAATAAACACCTTTTGGTATATCAAATATGAAAGGTTATCACATTTCAATAGGTACCTTTTGGTATATCCAACTTTAAGTGTTATGGCCTTTCAATAGACACCTTCTGGTATATATATTATAACAAATCTTGTATATAAATATACACAAACTAAACTAGAGACGCAGCATTTTGTCTCTTATTCATTCTCACAAAAAACTAATAAATAAAGCAACATTGTTTTCTACTGGCTAACAAATAAAACTTTATGTTATTTCTTTTAATATTATTTTTTTAAAAATTTCATGCATTTTTGCATACTCAAACTAAAAAATAATGGTTTTTTTTTTCTTCCTAAAACTCATCCAATAGCTATTCCTATGCATCACACCGATTAGCGACTAGTATATCTAAAAGCTAAAGCGTAATATTTATTATTATTATATTTCTATTGAGCTATAGTAGCAGACATGTCATTATTATTATTTTTTTTTTGGTTTCCATCTTTATTAATTGTCTATTGCAAAATTATTTTTTTCTGGCTAACGTGATGCACTACACGCCATCATAAACTCTAATTATCTATTGTCTATATTGAAAACTCTTTCAACATTTAGTGTCATTTAAATATAAAATAAATTTTGCTCCTCAATCATTAAGCCACATCATTCACTTATTTTCAACCTCTTCTTCTTCTATTTTAAACTTTTCTTCTCATTACTCTCAACAAAAAAAAATACTTAAATAACAAATACACAAACAAAAACATCTTCTTCTTCCTGTTAGTCCTACGGTTACAATTCCTCCAACATTTCCCTTCACTCTTTGCCTTTTTATCTTCTCACTACTCTCTACTTCACCGTTACACTTCCTTCATCATTTTCTATTTTTTATAATTTAACTCTTTTTCTTTATATTTTAATTTATATAAACATGATATCATTTCTCTCATTCAATCCATATTTCTCCTACACAAAAACGATGAGTACTCTCTCTCTCGGTAAATTTTTGTTCTTTCTTATATCTCTAAATAAGGTTGATGATTTTTTTAAAATGTGTTTTGGTCTTGTGTTTTTTTAATTTCTCATCACAAAGTCTCATCTCTCTCTTTTACAACTTTGGTTGAATTTTGGTTTGAGTTAATACTATTTTATTTTTTGAATATAGGAATTTGAGTTTATATCAAAATACAATCTACATGGCTATGAGTTTGAATATACATATTGTTTGAATAATAAATTATTATAAAGTCTATCTTAGTATTTATTGTTACTACGTTCCTGTTAAGCCACATCATTGGACACGTCATTATTATTATTATTATTAGGGTTAATCATCTTTATTGATTGTCTATTGCAAAATTAATTCTTTGTGGCCAACGTGATGCACTACACGCCATCATAAACTCTAATTTTCTATTGTCAATATTGAAAGCTCTTTCAACATTGAGTGTCATATATATATATGTGTGTGTGTGTGCGCGCAATAAATTTTGCTACTCAATCATTAAGTCATTTCATCCACTTATTTTATACCTCTTCTTTTCTATTTTAAACTTTTCTTCTCACTACTCTCAAAAAAAACAAAAAAACAAAAAAACAAAAACAAAACAAAAACAAAAAAAACAAAAACCTCTTCTTCTCCCTGTTATAGTCCTATGGTTACACTTCCTCAAACCCTTCCCTTCCCTCTTTTCCTTTTTACCTCCCCACTACTCTCTACTTCACTGCTACACTTCCTCCATCAATGTTATTTTTATATATTACATCCTATTACATAATATTTATATATATATATTCTCATGCATTGCGTGGGAATGGTGTTAGTTTTTTATAAACAATGATTCTATTTTTATCTTTTATAGAATTTTCCACCATTAGAGCATTCATATCTGAGTTTATAAAAAAAAAAATACCCATTTTACACTCTAAGAAGTTGCTTTAGCTATTTTATGAAATTATTTAACAATACAACTAACATCTCATTTCTTAGTTTTACACAATAAAATATATAAACTACATAATAAAGTAAGATAAAACTAACCTATCTCTCTTCTCTCTTTGATTTTTGTCTCTCTTCCTCTTTATGTGTGTGTGTGTCTCAACCACCCACCACCAAACTCAAACCCAAACCCAAAACAACCTAGAACCACAACCAGTTGAAATTGAAACCAACACCACTACCATCAACAACCAAAACAACCCCAACAACCACAATCGACAGCACTAAATCACAATCAACAACTACCACCAAAACCTATTAAACCTGCAACCACCAAAACCCAGAACCCACACCACCACCATCGGAATCCACCACAACCACCACAAAATCTATCAAGAAAAAAAATCATCAATCTCCACCATTGAAATCCCCCCATCTATATATTACTAAAAGCTGAAGTGTAGCGTTTAATGCTGATGTACTCACGTTGAGCCACATCAGCGTCCATGTCATTTTTTTTTTTCATTTTCTTATAATTATTTTTTATATTTTTTTTTATTTCATATTTACACTTCTTCAACCTTTCTCCCTCCCTTACCTTTTCATCTCCCCACTACTTCTCCAACCTCTCTTCTTCCCTCACCTTCTTATCTCTCCACTACCCTCTACATTAATATCATTCTTCATCTTTCTCTTCATCTTCCTCTATTTTTGTCTCTTCTTATTCACACTTTCTTACTATAAATTTGTCACTATCTTTTTCATTTTATGCAAAGTTTTCCCTTACAAAAAAAAGGCTCTCTCTCTCTCTCTCTCTCACACACACACACACAATTTTTGGTGGATTTTTATTTTTTATTTTTCTTGCATCTTTGCTTTAGGTTGATAGTTTTTTATATTTTTTAATCTACTTTAGGTTAATGCGATTCCGTTTTATTTTTTTTAATTGCTGTTGTTTTTTTTTCTCTCTTTGACTGATAAATGTTATCCTATTACGTTATAAATGATTAAATATAGCATATAAAAATATAATATTATTCTACTACGTAGCATGATTTGGATAATTTAATTTGGTAGTTATTGTAATTTAATAGCATGATTTTTATAGTGCTCAATTTAGATATTGAAATATGAGACTTTAATCATTTTTTTATATTTTTTTAATCATTTGTGGTGGACAAAGTACTTTTAATAATTATATTAGAAGTACTTTATAATGCCATTTATTTAGAGAAAAATAAAGGTTGGCTAAACAAAAATTATTGGATGAGAAACAAATTTTATCTTTCGCAATTTTATTGTAATTATTTTTAATATATTTTTATTTCATATTTAAACTTTTCCAACCTTTCTTCCTACCTCACCTTCTCATATCTCCACTACCCCCTACATTAATATCATTCTTCATTTTTCCCTTCATCTTCTTCTATTTTTGTCTCTTCTTATTTACACTCTTACTATAAATTTGTCACTATCTCTTTCATTCTATGCATAATTTTCCCTTACAAAAAAAAGTTCTCTCTCTCTCTCTCACACACACACACACACACACAATTTTTGGGTGGATTTTAAATTTTTATTTTTCTTGCATCTTCGCTTTAGGTTGATAATTTTTTATATTTTTTAATCTACTTTAGGTTAATGCGATTCAATTTTGTTTTTTTAATCGTTGTGTTTTTTTTTTTCTCTCTCTTTGATTGTTAAATGTTATCATATTGCGTTATAAATGATTAAATACAGCATATTAAAATATAATATTATTCTACTACATAGCATGATTTGAATAATTTAATTTGGTAGTTATTGTAATTTGATAGCATGATTTTTATAGTGCTCAATTTAGATATTAAACTATAAGACTTTAATTTTTATATTTTTTTAATCATTTGTGGTGGATAAAGTACTCTTACTAATTATATTAGAAGTACTCTATATGCTTATTTAGAGAAAAGCAAAGGATGGCTAAACAAAAATTATTGGATGAGAAACAAATTTTATCATTCGCAATTTTACTTTTATTATTATTATTATTATTATTATTTCATAACAATGCATATATAGAAATTTAATTCTTAGATTTTAATAATAATTGTTTATTTGATAATCTATTTTGGGTGGACGAAGTTACAATTTCTACAAAGAAAATAAACCTTAGTAGCTTATAAATAACAAATTTTTTTCCTAATTGGTCCAATTAATCATAGTTAAGTTTTATTATTTTTTTTAGTTACTTTTTTCAGTGTTTTGGATTGTAGGCAAAAAAAATAAATTTGAGAAAATTTGTTTAAAACTAAAAGAATAATTTCCAAATTTTATATTCTTTTTAATGATTCACAAAATGTTATAAATAATTTTTATTAAAAAATAAATATTTTCGTTAACTTGCCTTTTGAATTTCTAAGAAAATTTGTATTTTTTTTAATTTTAGTACAACAAAAATGATTAAAGTTTGAATTTATAATTGTTCCTATATTACATTTATGATTATTCTTATAATGAATACAAATATAAGTATAAAATACATTACTCTTTATTAAATTAGTTTAAATTGTATAAAAAATTTAATAAAACCACCATAAAAATAATTATCATGCGCAATGCGCAGGTTTGTGGCTAGTACTCATAAACCCACAAACCTAAACCAACAAAAATCTCAACCAACAAGCCCACCATTGGAATCCGCTATTACCTATGTCCATGACGACATCCATCACCAATGAGAGAGATAAATAGATAAAACCTATAAAAAAAAAAAAAAAAAAAACCATTCTTCTAGCCCTTATACCCAAACAATATTCCTGTCGTTGACCTAAATTCTATCTCACTCTCAAATCACAAACTGGAAAAAAAAAAAAAAAAAAAAAAAAAAAAAAAAAACTAATAGAGATTATTTCACCAAAACATGCTACAAAATTAGTGGCATGAATGGCAACAACAGTAATGATCCAATCGTCCTCCTTGTGATTCTTGCTGAGTGAGACCAATTGCAAGATCGATATAGTCGTTGATCTTAGCAACAAGAGTGCCTTCACCGCCATCTGATGGGCCATCAAAAACTATCTCTACCACAACGACACCATGATCCTGCTTCACATCCATTTTACGAGCATCCTCTATGGTACCGATTGGGGAGCCATTGATGTAACACCCAAAAAAAAAAAGAGCGGGGGGTTGGAATTATAATTTTAGTGCGGGTATTTTTGTAATTCCCTTCCTTAGATATTTCTAACAAGTGACCCATATTGTTCCAACAACCCCCTTAGCCAACAAGAGGTATACTATGCATTCGGTGCATATATCTTTCCTCTCACATGGGAGTGGATTCTATATATATGGGTTCACCTCCATGTGAAATGGAGGAAATATACACCAAATATGCTTCTTACATTGAAAAATGATTTTGTAGTGTTTTAGTTGAAAATTCTCAATTATGGCACATTTTATAAAGTACTCGTTATCATGAAGCTTGCATTTTCTCCACTCCTATTAATTACACCACTGTCAGTTTCTTTAAAACCTTCCCTCTTTCTTTTCGTGTGTGTGTTAAATACTTAGTATTCTCAACAAAAAAAAAAAAAAAAGCTCATCCCACTTCCCAATAGTTTATTAGCTCAATTAGCTATACATCAGGCATGGAACTTACTTTATTTGTGGTGATTGGAGTGGGAAATTTGTGCTATAAATGGTTGGTGACTCAATTTACTTAATTTAACGAGGCCATAGTTAATCCTATTGGAGGTTGGACTCTTGAGGTTTGTTAGCTTTGAATATGGTAGGCCCATATTCTCCGCTGAGGTTGCATATTTTAGAAAGAACTATGATTATCTATTTGGAGTTTTGAAATATAGTCATGTATTATATGGGGTACATGATTTTTGGTTATTGTTTGTAAATATTTTATAGAGCTTTGGCTTGTAATGCAGAGATTTTAGTGTGTTAATATTTTATCATCTAGATATATTGTTTACTTGTTGAAAGAAGAAGAAAAAAAAGCTCCTATAGTCTCTTGATAGTTCATTTCTCTTTCTTTGGAAACTTTTGGGTTTGGGATGTGACAACTGATCTAAGAAAGATACAGGGATGAACAAGACACAAATCTAAGAAAGATAGAGAGATGAAAACTGATCACCATGAAAGGTTTGAGAGAGAGAGAGATCATGAGGGAGACAAGTCGGGGGGAGAGAGAGTGAGAGAGAGAGAGAGTGATAGAGAGGGGAGAGAACAAATGAGGAGAGAGACAATAAAATATAATTTTTAAGTAGTTACTATTTGTAATTGCTAAAATTTTTTAGCAACAGCCACCTGGGTAAAGGTGATTTTGGGGGTGTGGATCTAAAATATCAATTTCGGAGGGTGGGGAGGGAGGTCATGCTCTTACAAACATTCACAGGAATTATCCAAGGTTACTATTTGAAGAATTTTTGGCTTAGTTGTATCTTGTAGATAAATTTATTAAAATCCTAGCAACTCTGTGAGGGGACAAAGAAAGACAGCAGTTTTATGGTGCCTCTAAGCCATCAGATATTTTATTTATTCACTTAAATTTCATATGTTTCTTTCATTATTTTCACCGCTGTCTTCCTAACACAATTTACCTAACAATATCACTTTTGTCCAAGGTATACACGCACACACATAGATACATACACAAACACAAGATATATTTTCCTGTGGTACCTGATTCATATCTATGGTTTGCAAGCCTTCCCCACGTGTAAAAATAATGGCATGATTTTGATTTTCTGGCTTGCCCTCGCCGCAAATGACAGGCCCAGGAAGCTTTATCCGATAAATAACCTGCAAATATATATATATATGAAATTAAGGATATAAATAACCTGCAGTACAATATTGAAGCAATCACTCGCGAAGCATTAAGCCAGTACAGAAACAAATAAAACAATCCTATGGTTGGATTCAAACGACCAATCACAAAAATCAATTTAATTTTCAGAACTGCAAATTGAAAGAAAAAAAAAAAAGAGAATTTCTAAATGTATTTCAATCCTTATTATTGTTAGGATAATTATTTTTAGATGTTGGAAAATCATATCCAAAACGTTGTTTAATTGTATTTTTAGTCGTAAGTTTTTAGTGTCAAGGAGTGTGTTCGAAGATGATATTTGAAGACACGTCACACGAGTTTGCTCAAAGATCTTCTCAAGACCTGCTGAATCTACAATCACAACTGCACTCGAATCATCGGTCTTTATTAAGCCTCTACGACTTTTCATAGAGAAGAAATCTAACCTCCACTTACTAAACCCGTGAGTTCATAAAAGAAAAAAAGAAGAAGATATTGATGCGACTTTTGTGCGCCAAGGATTCTGTACTAGATAAAGTCTTTGACACTAACTAGTGAAGATCTTATTACTGTTTCAAGTTAAGCTGCTACAAAAATTAACTGCAACAATCAAGCATTGTTATAGGGAGTTAGTATATTCAATCCAAGATCCATGCAACCATTAGCTACGTTGATAGAAGATCTTACTAGCAGATTAAGCTAGCTAAAATTAAAGTCCAATTGGGTTGGAGCTAAGCTAGTATCAGCAAGTTCTACAGTAGGTAGGTATTTGAGACTGGATTAGATTTTTGTACTATTAACTTTCAAGAGTGGTGACCTACATAGTTACCTATTGAGGTTTTTCTGTGAAGGTTTTCCCCATAGTGTTATCACCGCATCAATTTATTTTGCACTCCGTTGAATTCTAAACTGGCAATGTGATTGTGCCTTTAATTAAAATTTGCATGTAATTTAATTAATTAATCAGAACCTAGGTAATTAGTTAATTGAACTAGGATTAATTTTAACTAACGTGTAACCCTATGTAAATGCACGGTACAATTAGAAACAGTCACAATTACATGGTTCAAGTTATACATTCTTTTTAGAAGAGAATGAAATTATACATAGTATTAGCCTACACAATTTTTAAACTATAGATTTCTAAACTATGTAATGGTTTCTCATTACACACACACACACACATATATGACTTAGAATTTAATTGGATTTAAACTTTTCGGTTTTTACACTCAATAATTCACTTACCACAAAATTTTAAAAATTAGATAGACACATGGCGTAAAATTGGACTCCAATTAAAATCCAATATAGAATTAATTGGATTTGAACACTTCAATTTTTACACTTAATAATTCACTTGGCGCAAAAATTAGAAATTAAACAAGACACATGGGGCACCATTGGACTCCAATTTCAATTCAATTTGGATTTTAATTTGATTTTCTCTGAGATTTGACTTTTAATATATATAATCCAACAATAATTTCTTGAAACCAGACCTGTAAGGCCATCTCTATGTATCACTTATCAATCGGTGTGGAAGCTATTCCCACCTACTTTATGAGTCTTTTCAAACTCCCTATGACCCTTTGCGATACTATTAACTCGACTTTTGGTTGAAGTATTGGTGGGGGCAGACTAAGGAGGGGAAGGAAATACATTACTGGAAGAAATTATGTTCACCAAAAGCTAAGAGTGGAATAGGATTTCAAGACATCCACGCCTTCAATCTTGCAATGCTTGCTAAACAAGCTTGGGGACTGATACACAACACACTCTTTGTTTTATAGAGTTTATAAAGCACAGTATTTTCCTGATTGTTCTTTCCTGGAAGCTATTGTTGGGTCTAACCCGTCTGATGTATGGCAAAGTCTCTTGGCAGCTTGAGAGATTATTAGGAAGTGCTCTAAGTGGTGGGTTGGTAATGGCCGAATAATAGTAGTCATTGATCCTAATTGGCTGCCACACCCCTCATGCTTAATCGGTGTGGTCCCTCCTTCCATGCGTGCCTGTGAGCTAATTGATGAGTCCACAGGACAGTGGGATAGAGCGAAACTCTGATTTATTTTCCCCCAGTAAAGATAGGAACTTCTGGCTATACCACTGAACTCAACTACCCAGGATCAGCCTGTATGGATAGAAAATAAGAACAGGCAATTCTCGGTTAGAACAGCGTATCAGGTCACTCTTCGACTAGGACTGATGGACCAATCTTGAAAATAATTTGGTCTCTAAATGTACCTCCCAAGGTTCATACCATCATCTGGGGGTCTTGCTCCAATATCCTCCCCACACGAGACAGCTTGAATAAAAGAAAAATGAAAATTGGGCCGTGATGCAAGATATGTGGCCAAGAACCTGAAATTACCGGCCACCTTCTGCGGGAGTGCCCACTTGCTCGGAAGGTATGGGCTCTAGCTCGTGGTCAACTACAAAAATGCTTGAATACGGAACAAGACTTTTTCCTACTTTTTCAACACAGTTGCAAAACTGGATTTGAAGGATATCGAACGATGGGTGGTGATAAGCTGGGTTATTTGGAATGCTCGGAACAAGTTCTACTTTGAGAGGATACAGACTCAACCAAAGATGATCTCGGATGGACCCGTGAGTTTCTTGGATAAATACCAGAAGTTGATCTGCTCAACGCAGGGATGGACCCAGGTGGGGGCCCGAGCCCCCCTTGGGTCCTTTTTTATTTTTATTTTTTTATAGTTATTATGTATATTAGTTTTAGATCCACCCAATGCGTAAGAATAGATAATTATTTTATAATTGTGGTATAAAATATAATTTGTTTTCTAAATTTTTTTGAAGAGAATTTTGTTCTTCCTAAAAATTAAATAATTTCTAAAATTATTTCATTTTTCTAACTCTACTAATATATCATTTATTATTTTGGGTTGCGTTTGATTGATATTATTCCTTTATGAGGTGGGCCATATTATTCGAAATTATATTATAGAGCACTATTATAGTGCACTATGTTTTTTTTTTTTTTTTTTTTTTGTGCAATTAAACTTTTTAAGTTTTGAATAAATCATTCATATTCCTCATTCTCTTAAAGAAGATTATTATGATCATAAAAAATTATAACAAAATTGCACTTAATTTGAGTTGAGTCTCATAATAGGAGTCACATAATAGGAAATCAAGACCTCCAAAAATTGAACCAAAAAAAAAAATTAAAGAAAGAGAGAGAAATAACATTTTTTGTGTGAGAAAACTATACACAAAAGGTGAAAGAGAATTGGAAATTTATAATAAGAAGATGAGAATAAGAAGAGCCAAAAATAAAGGAAGATAAAGGGATAGAGGAAGAGAGATATTATGGTAGTTAATAGTAGGAAGATGAAAGGGTAAAAGGGAGGGAAAAATGTTTGAGAATGTGTAACAATAAGCTAAGAAAATCAATAAAAAGAAAGAGAGAGAGAGAGAGAGAGAGAGTTGAAAGTAAGTGGATGATGTGGTTGCTAATGTGTCTCAACAGAAGCGTAGCAACAATAAATGCTACGCTTTATCTTATAGATATATATAGATTTCATTTTTATAGCTAGGCTCCCTTTCACAACCTTAGGCCCCCTTTTACCCAACCAGCCTAGCTAGCCTATCTTAAATAGCAACTATCCAAAAACAATAAAAACATTCATAATGGTGATCGTATTTTAGCAAAAAAAATTATTTTACCACCAAAGAACTAAAAAATCATGTGTTATTGGAGAAGCTAAAGCTAAAACTAAAATACATATTTTATTAAGATTATATCTTTTCCTTCTGTTGGGAAATTTAGACCCCGGTTAATAAAATTAACAAGTGTTAAACCCAAGTTGTTAATTAGATTTATTATGAATAAACTTTGTTATAACAAACTAACATCAATATCATGTCAAAATCATGCACAGCAAAAAAGTAAATAAGACAAGATATGATGACCGAAAAAAACCAATGAAACAAACTAGTTTAATAGTAAAAAACCGGGGGTAGATAATTGTTGGTAGATAATTGCATTTTAATGTATTTAGAAACAACAATTTTATGTATTTATAATTTTTTAATACTATATAGATGCCTATTTGGAGTTTTTTGCTTTTCCTTTATACTTTGGCCCCCTTTAACTTAAAATGATGAGAACGTCCCTATGCTCAACGACACTCATAAGTCCTTGTATTGTTTTGGATTTTATTTGTGGTCCCTTGCTTGGCAGGGCTCTGCCCGAGTCTTTTTACTTTACTTCTGTAATACTTTTGTTTTGCTTCAATTTAATAAAATTATATATATATATAGGAAACTCTGCCCGACAAACACTTTGTCTGTATAAAAGTATAATCAGCAGTCAGTTTGTTGAGTATTCCAGCCCAGTTTCCAGTTATAATCTAAGACTTGTACCTGGTCCAAATTTTGAACTGGCTCAGAAGAACCAATTGCCTTTGTTGGTGGAGCACCCTTTACAAGAGTTGAATAATAGACCTTTTGAACCCCTTTTTTGGAGTAATCTTTAACAGGTTCTTCAACTTCATCAATGTAAGCTACCCTAACAGATGGGTGCCTGGCAGAAGGAAAGGAGGACTTGTAATAGTTTCTTAGAGAAGCAATTATAAGACAAGAACTGAATTTGAGATACATACCTTGTCATTAGTTTTAGAATGTCTTTGGCACGAGGATGACCAGACCGTTTGTCAGTGCCATACATATGGCATGACACCACATATGTGAATTTCAAATCCGCAATTGCTTGATATTGTGCCCTTAATGACCTTTCACCCTTTGAATTTATCACACCATCTAATTCAGCAGCCTTGTAGCCTTTCATTAGATCTGAGTAAAAGCACATTTACGGAAACAAGTTGGTGTACTATGTTAGAGATGTTGAAATTACGAGTTTCCCACCAAGTTTCTCTAATCACCTTCATCGTTCGCCATATCCAGAAAGGCCTGAAGTTCCAAAGCTTTCCGGTAATACATCATGCCTCGCACTTAATGATTGAGAGCCAGGTAACACTCATTATCAAATAAAGGCGAAAGAATGCATCCTCAAGTCGGAGAGAGAGAGAACTCATACCAGTTCTGGCCAATGTCTGGCCTCTATACGATGCCCATAGACGGAGTTCATCTTCAAGTTCTTCAGTTGGTTTGAGTTCTGCTTCATCACTACACTCGATCCGCTCTAGGAAGTTATTCCATTCATCTATAGTAAATGACCATTTTATGAGGAAGCACGTCAGTTTTGCCAACAGAAATGATAGTTAAAAGAGGAAATAAGTGGTTCAAAAAAAGGGAGAGGAGAACCTGGATATCTCTTTTGCAAATAATAAAGTATGGAAAGTCCATCTCCAGTAATTAGCTTTTCTAGATCATTTGTGGAAAAAAGAACGTCCTCAATATAGTACGCAGTTAAGGTTCTAAAAGAAATAAAAAATGTATCAGATACTACGTGTTGCCGTTAATGCAATAACAAAAGCTCTGGTACTTCTTTGTATGAAAATGGCCCGCCAAGGATTTGAACGAATAACAATACAGGCAAATAAAGAACAATAATCACCCACAACAAAGACAAGAATTTACATTGTTAAGAAAACTGCCTAACTTAAAAGGAGAAAGTTCAAATCCACTATATTCAACAAAGATTACGACTCTCAATATATCTTTCAAAGCTCTCACGCATGGGTACCCTTTCAACCTAAAATAACTATCAAACTAATTTTCCTCAAAGAGTCTTTTTACTCTCAAAAGAACTCTTTTTTGAAGTGATTTCTCCTCAATCAGGAAAAATCTTTTTCTAAGGGTCTTTCTTCTTTCAGAAGAACTCTTCTTCCAAGATCCTATCCCTCTTATATGGGGAAGGACCCTTGGCCAAAGCCACAAATCTTTTACAGTACCACCTATATACATATAAAAAAATAATAATAAATAAATAAATAAATAAATAAAATTGAATTCTATTCCTTGGTGTACAAAAAATTCCAGTTACTTCTTTGACAAGGAATGCATTATTTCATTCATAGAAGATAGACTTTCCTTCCACATTAATAAAACATCAAATTAGTAACCAAATCAACTTTCTTTCCACACTAAGAAAGCCAAATACACAATTAAGTTCAAATAAGATTTTGAAACAATTTTTAATAGTTGCAATTAATACATATTGTGAAAGATAGGCTTACTTTATTACATATAACTATAGATATATAATTTGCATATCAAATTATTTTAAACAAAGAGGAAAAGGTGAAACTTGCATTCAGATCTTGACTTAAAGTAAGATTTGATCCTGACCCGAAAACCCAAGGGGCAGCAAAAGTTTTAGTGCAATATATGCAATACTCATGCGTACAAGGAACAGCAATTTATATCTCCGGTCAGAAAAGATTAAAGCTAGAGAGCTTACGAGAAGGGAATCATATTTTGAACTTTGGGTGCAGTAGGCATGTCCATAAACAATGAATTGGAGAAGAAAGAAATTCGCCTTCTAGCTGCCAAGTTGGATGGCACATCCATAGCAGACTCCCTTATGGTAAGCAACAGATGAAGCCTTTTAATCTGCATGCAATATTTTTCTTTTATATGAACATAAATGTCTCAAATAAGAGAATTAGTTTTTGAGAAGTGCTAGGTTCACAACATTTTCACAACTAATCATAAGTGACAAGCTGTTATTGATTTTAATTTGAATCTACAACTTAAATGACTTTTTTGTTTATCAGTAACAACCAATAACAATCCACCACTTGGAATTTATTGTAAAAATGTTATGAACATGAAATTTCTCTTAGCTTTTACAATGCTAAAACTTATATTATATATTATTTAATACACAAGCATTTGTCTAATTAACAGGTTTTGGTTCAAAGAAGAGGTTTTATGATGCAAATAGTATAACTTTCTAACATCATTGCAACAAAGCATATTAGAAGTACAATTGATATATTAATGAATGCAAAAGCCCCACTAGTCTTCCCCCCTAGGTTCATCAGTGGAATTATATTAGACATAGAAAAACGAGCTAAAATTTACTGACTCAACTCGAACTCGAATTTTTTGACCCGACCCAAATCCAAATTTTTTTACCAGAATAAAAAATGGGACAATCCTTCAAAACTCCTTTTGAACTAAGTATTTAGTAAACTTTATTATTTATTTGGTATTAAGATAGCACGATCTAATGAATGCATTAGTTTATCACAAAGAAAATATGTGTGAGACATTTTGGAAGAAATTGATTGGTTAAAAAAATAATGTTCTAAAACAAAAGAGACCGATATGGATCCTAATGTCAAATTATGTGTGGATCAAAGGGACTTGTTATCTAATCCTAAAAGATATTGCCATTTGGTTGGCAAGTTGACTTATCTCACAACTGCTCATCCAAATATCTCATTTTCAATTAGTGTTGTGAGCCAGAACATGGCAATTCCAAGTCTTGACTTTTTGAAATTGCGAGATATCTTAAAGCACATCAAGGCGTGGTCGTTTGTATAAAGCTTATAATTACTTATGGGTAGAAGCTGTTATAGATTTAGATTGGTCAGGATCACTCGCAAATAGAAGATCCAATACCGGATGTTTCACCTTTTTTAGAAGGAGATTTAATTACTTTGAAAAGTAAGAAACAAAATATCATATCCAGATCTAGTGTAAAGGATATAGATCTATGGCACATACATCATGCGAGTTTATGTAGATTGAAAGCTCGGATTTGTATGAAAACACAAGAGCTTGTTTAGACCCCCAATAAAAATTACGACTCGATTGCTTTTACTCTAACTTAAACTAAGTGCGGAATAAGAGTAAATGAGCACAAACAACCGATAAAACTACCCTAATTCATATTCAACAATATAAAGTAAAGCTTAAAAATAGGGAAAAGAGATGCAAACACATGATAACACTGAAATGTGTTATCGAAGAGGAAACTAAAGAACTCGACGAAAAACCTCTCCGCCGCCTTCCAAGCAGTAAATCGATCCACTAAAGAATAAGTTGAAGTACACGAATAACAAAAAATCTTTCAAGCCTAGTTTACCCAATGTACTTGAGCCCTCCAAGCTCCTACTACCAATTGGTTTCTTGGAACCTTGTCTTCTCTAGCTTTTCCAGATCCTGCAATTCAGCCCGATTGCATCCGCCAACGATTAGCTTCTTCCAATGCTTCCTAACAGTACCAAAACCTCACTTTACACTCAAATTGGGTGTGATAAGTGTTTGGACTCTCAATCTTTCAAGGACTTGGATATATAGAGGTAGGAGTAGAGGAAAACCATAAGGAAATGTGTAGATGATTGTGGGTATAATAATCTCTAACTCTTAAGTGTATATTCTAGGGTTTTCTTATTGAAAAACACTCCTTATAATATGTGGGTAATGAGGGTATATATAGTGTGGGTAAAGACTTGGTAAAAAAAAACATGACAAATTAGCCAAACAAAATGTTTCGCAAGTATTTCACGGGAAGGCTTTACTCGCAAGACACTCATGAAAACTCCAAGCTGTCATGACTCTTCACATTCTAGTCATGTGCTTTGCACATGGCTATTTCGCAAGTTAGCTTCTCGCGAAATTCACTTGTTCTTTATTTTAAGCTTGAGTCTTCACACTTTCTCATACTCATCCCTTACAATTAAAAAACCCACATAAATACAAAAAAGAAAATGATTGAATAACATTACAATCAAATTTGGCATGGAATTAAAGTCAACACAAAATAGTTGTAAATAACAATTTTACATAGATTAAGCATTTACTTGAGGAATTAAGATTTGATGTGAAGTTGCTTATGACTATTTATTGCATCAATTAAGCAACAATTCACATTGCCTCTAATCTTGTGTTCCATGAGTGAACCAAACATTTAGAAATATATTGTCAAATTGTCTAAGAGAAAGTGAAAAGTGGTGTAATTGCTAACCCCCTTTGTTTCTACGGAAGCCCAATAAGATGATATCTTTATCTAAACTTTGTTTAATACTTATTAGGATTTAATATGTAAGAAGTTGGGATTGTACGATATGCACATCCCTACGAGAAGGGGGAATGTTATGAGGTAGTATTAGGTTAGGGAAAAAATAGTCAAATTATTGTAATCACCCACAAATCTATATATATAATAATAGGTAAAGTAGAGAGAAAATCAAATTAAATTTCAAATTAGAATTCAATTAGAGTATAATTTTGCACCATGTGTCTCATCAAATTTAAATTTTAGAATTTTGTGCGAAGTGAATTAATTTAGTGTGTAAAAATTAAATTTCAATTAGAGTTTAATTTTGTGCCACATGTCCCATCTAATCTAAAATTTTAAATTTTGTGCCAAATTAGTTAATTTAGTCATAATCATATAACTAAAAAAATTCAAATTTATAAGTCATCTATATATATATATATATATATATATATATATATATATATATATATATATGTATTAATAAGTAAAGTTTAGAGAAAATTGAATTAGAATTTGAAATTATAATCCAATTCTGCGTCATGTGTCTAAATTATGTGGAAACTACACCATAATTATCCACTTAAGCTTGTACTATGTGCCTACTTAAGTTTTTTAAATTTTTGTGACAAGTGAGTTAATAAGTGCAAAATACTAAGAATCTAATATTAATGAACTATAAATTTTTTTTTTTTTTAAAAAAAAAAACAATCACATATACTCAATAAAAATCACTACATATTTCTCAAAAAATAAATAAAATAAACATCACCACATAACAAAAATTACCACATGTTCTATCTTATTAAAAAAAAATTTAAAAAATGATCATAAGTAGTATTAAATTTAGGTAAGAATTTTAATATGTGACTAATTACGTTTACTTAAAAAAATAATTTGACTAATTATCTATATTTTATGATAAAAAATGTGTTTAATTTTAAATGTATCTATATGTATGCATAAATGCATGTGTTACAAGTTTTAAAAAAAAATTAATTTGACTAATTATTTATATCTTTATAATAAAAATTTTGTTTAATTTTAAATACATCCATGCATTTGCATGGAGTTACATGCTAGTATATATATAATTTGTGTATGGGGTAATCTATATTTCTACATATCTAAAATTTGAAATGTAGTATTTATTGTTACTACACTCATGTTGAGTTACATCAATGGTCACATTATTCACTTATTTCCAACCATTTCTCTCTTCTTCTATTTTTACTCTTTTTATTTATTTATTAATTTTGTAGTTTATGGTCATATTTTCTCAAACTTTTCTCTTTCCCTTTTATCTTTTCATTTCCCCTCTATTATCAAACGTAATATCACTCTTCTTTATCCATTCCTCTTCCTGTTATTTTAACTCTTTTTTTTTTTTGTTAAATTGCAATTTCATTAGACTAGAAAGGAAACAAGCTGAGGGATCTCCCTTACAAACTGCCTCAAGTGAGGAGGGGAGATTCCCTTCGGGAAAATAGAAGGGGTGATTAGAGTTCAAAGCAAATCTAGTAGCTTCATGCGCTCTAGAATTGGAAGACCTCCGAACCCAACAGAAATTACATGATAAAAAGCTGCAAGATAGACTATGGATGTTGCAAATGAGATTTTTTGTCTTCCTCTATTAATATTGTATAATGTAAAATTTATTATTTGAAATTTGCTAAAGTACTATGGCAAGAAGTAATTAAAAAGAACCACCAAAAGAAAGAAGAAAGTTGAAGAGTGAGAACATCCCTTTTTGTGGGCAAAACATACATTCACTGAATGGGAGAGAGATGTGCAGAAGGAGTAAGCAAATTTATAGGAAAAAAAATGGGAGAAGAAAGAGTAGAAAAGGGGAGAGGAATGGTTTTAGTAAGAGTAAAGGTAAGGTAGACAATAATGGGGACAAGATGAGCCCAAGAAAGCGATGAGAAGAACTGGTGGAAGAGTAACAAAACAATAATGGGGAAAAGAAGAGTCAAAGAAGGAGAAGAAGGGTTGATGGAAGAGTAACGGTAGGATAGAAAATAACATGGTGTAAATGAGCCAAAAAAGAGAGGGGAATGATAGGAAGACGGGAGGCTAACTTGGCACAATAAAGTTTGAATGTTCAAAAAGTGTGTAAAACACCTTAGAACGTTTAGACCCCCAAATTACAAATTACCAACACAAGCTTATTATCAAACAATGTATGTGCGGAATATGAAAATAAGCTAAATCAGAATTGGTAAAACAATCTAAACCAAAATTAATCACAACCACAGCAACAATTAAAAGGTAAAGATTAAGAGAAGAGAGATGCAAACACAAAAACAACACAGCGATGTGTTATCGCAGAGGAAACCAAAATCATCGGCATAAAACCTCTCCGCCGCCCTCCAAGTGGTCAATAATCCACTAGAGAATGAAGTTAAGATACATGAACAGCAGAAGACCTTCCAAGCCTAATTTACCCAGTGTACCTAAGCTCTCCAAGTTTCTTGTTCCAACGAGGTTACGCCAAACCTTTGTCTTCTCTAGCTTACCGGATTCCGCTATAGCCTATAGCATCAACCAATACCAATTGATCCCTTTCTAACTGCTTCCCAAGCACCAAATAACCTTCTCACAGATATGGGCATGGTGAGAAAATGATTTGGCTAATGTACCTCTCAAGGATTTAACAATGGAGAGGGTGAGAGTAGAGGAATTTGGAGAATCAAAGGATGAAGATTGTGAATGAGTCAATCTTGTTTTTTTTCTAGGGTTTATCTCTCAAAATTTTCTCTAGAAGCTCTCTACAGTACGTGGGTATAAGGGGTATCTATACTGGTGTGTGTTTGGAATGCGAAAGGTCAGTTTTAGCCAAATAGGGCATTCTAGCGACTCGAGCTCGCGACTGGAACGAGTCGCGAGTTTGAGTCACGAGCAAATTGCCTGGCTAGTTGGAGGTTTTGTCCTGTAGTGCGATAGCTGGCGTGACTCTTCAGCTTCCCCTGCATGCTTCACACGTGTGCCTTTTTGGTGATTTGCCAGTCGCGAGGTCCAGTCACGAGCTCCTACTTGAGTGCACACTATTAAGCTTTCCTTCACACTCTCTCACACATTACCCTTACATGATTCCAATCTAAATACAAAGATTTTTAAATGCTGAATTACAAGCAAATTGGCACGGAATAAAGCTAACAAAATGATTGAATAAATTCAATCTTACAAAGTTAATTATTAATCCTCAATTATTATATATTGTATGTATAAATAGATGTAGGTTGTGTTTGCCATTAGCTTAAAAAACCAACATTTTTTACTATTCAACTTATTTTTGCTACTATTTATAGATTTCATTACACTTTTTGAAACTATTTATGGACCTTATGTATTATTTCAATTACCTTTTAGTTTTATCTATAATACTTGCAACAAAAAATTTTCAGTTTCAGTTAAATGAACTGTTCCCTAACGGACTCGTAATATTGATATTCGGTGGTAAAATTTCTCTAGGTAATTATTACATGTTGCACTACACTTGAATATTACGAATAAAACTTACTTTTTCCTTCCAAGCTTCTGTTTCTGGTTTAACAGGAAATCTAAGTTCACGAAAAAACTGATATTGTTGATCAAGGGGTTTCATTCTCTCATTTATTCCAGAATAGCCAGCATGACTTGACTCTGCCCAACTACATGAGAAAAATAACAAATGGATAATAAAGGTATTTGTTCATTAATATAATCTAATAAACGAGATGCCCAAATAATTTACCTAGAAATCGCATCCTTCATTATGTCTCTTGTGAAAATTTCTAGCATGTTCAACAAGACAATTACAACCTGATTCTTGTCGTCCATTTTATTCGCTAGCTGTTGAATATTCTGAGTTCAGTTATGATTTGTACCAAATTTGAGTGAGCAGAAAAAAGTGAAGATTATCTGGAAACTATTACCAAATATTCAACGAGCGCAATAAGTTGTTCATACAGGCTAGGGAGAGCACTCATATTCAATTCGTTTATCAAATCATCCTTTTGTATATGATCATCAACCTTCAAGAAAATTTCATTTATAATCCTGGACAGAGAAAACCATCAAAGAAATAGCATAATTCATCAGGACAGATATAATTATACTCTCTTGCTCTTTTGAATATGTATATCAGATGTAGCGAACTCACACTTTTTCTTGTTCTCCAAGAACCAAACAGTTAATTACGTTTTTAAATGTTGCATAGCACTCCCAAACTGCAGCATTCATGAAATTATCTACTTTTAATCTCATTTTCAATTCATTGTCTCTTCCATTGCTGTCTCTAGCTATTTGCAATGCCGTTGGAATCTACACAGCAAGTATAGGTTTAATACATTTACAGGTTTTAGTGAAACTAATGGAGGAATTTTAACCCAGGAGTAGTTTAACCTTGCTAGCAAGTAAAAACAGAGGCCATTGGATAAGATCCGGATCACGGTTGGCCCAATATGGAACAAGCAACAGGTTCATTTCCCTGCAAATTTTAAGTTTAAGGTTGTGATATACGTGTCCAGATTTGAAAATAACTAAATAAAGGGTTTCGTTTGCCGATATGTGAAAGAGTGTGAAACAATATTTTTCCATAAATAAATACTTAAAAGAAGCAAAACAAAACAAAAGTTTCGTCCCCAGAGTCAAGGAAAACGTATCCCAATGTGGGATAGCCATATTACCAGTTAGATATTAGATCCTCGTCTCTAAAACTACTGATTATACTGTTCCACAATTCTGCAAACTTTGCTGCCTCCTTCTCTTTAATAGATGGTATCTGAAATAGGCGGCCAGCTCTTAGGACTCAAAAAACTTCATTATGGATTATGGTTCCAGTTTTTTTTTTTTTTTTTTTTTTTTTTTTTTTTTTAAAAAAAAAACCAACCTCTTCAAATTTGTAAGAGAAAGTGGCATTCATTCCCTCCTTGGTTTTCTCATTATTTTCCACTGGAATTAAGCAGGCATTAAAAGCACCCGACAGTGATTGGAATCGAGACCTCAGCATTGCCAATGTTTGAATCTGAGAAAGAAAACATTGGTTGAGTGTAGTACATAAACATACTACAGAATGCTAGAGAATAATCAAATTAAGTGACAGCATGCATCTGGATTAGTAGATTAATTTATTTAAGGATAAAGTTTAGTTACCAATTGCTATAATAAGCACATGATTGCTTAAATAAACTTTACCCAACTAACCATAGTTTATTACATCACGTGTTAAAAAAAAAAAACTAAAAGCCTAAAAAGGACAAAATGTATAATCTCTCTATCTCTTTCTCTTTCATCAAAAAAACTCAACTCCCAAAACTAGAGACCCAAACCCTCCTATCTCTACCGTCGGCCGGCCAACCCAAACCCTTTGTCTCTACCATCGGGCCAACACAATAAAGTTGTTAATAAAAATTATAATGACAAGATGGGACTGTCACTAGAAAATGCTTCCCAATCCAAATCCAAAATTGCAATTAGAACTGAGATCAAATAGAGGATGGCAGTTTATGCATTCACAAGCCGTCAATCACATTAACCCTTCATGAATTCCAATGGCAATGTGAGCCCAATTTCAACCACTTAAGTTTCATGATCATGAAGAACAAGAACATTATCCTAGAGGTGAGATAACCTGCAGTATATTCTAATCACATACTTCACCTAAGTACCTTAATCCGAACTCTATGTTCAGTAACTACAAATCCAACTCATGTAGATGAAAGGATCTGTGCTATTCCAAAACTACATCATAAAAAATTCACTTTTGTCAACTACGCATCAGAGTCCTTAGTTCTCCACTATTAAGGTTCAAGAAAGAAAAACAAAAAAGAACTTTGACAAATCTTCAATTTCTCATCACTTACACAGACAAGGCCAAAGAAAGATTCTATTATTTATTCTAAGGTGTCTACAAAAGCAAAAGGATCTCAAACCGATTTGAAGTAGGCCGAAGGTGGAAACAGAGGGTTTGGGTTGGCTGGCTGGCGGTGGTCTGGTGGAGACAGGAGGGTTTGGGTCTCTGATTTTGAGAGTTGGGTTTCTTCGATGAAAGAGATAGAGAGAGATATTATACATTTTGTCATTTTTAGGTTTTCGGGTTTTTTTTATAAATTTTTTTAATAGGTGGTGTAGTTAATTAGGGTTAGTTGTGTTAAGTTTACTTAAGCAATCATGTGTAATGCACATGCCATTTTTTTACATATGTCAATTTATTAGAACAGGTTGTAGCCTTAGGCTACAATTAGTTTTGTAACTAAATTTTGTCCTTTATTTAAATTAAGGGTACCAAAAACAGCTAGTTCTACCATATAAGCAAGAGAGGCATTTGCCTAAGACCCCAAGTAAAAAAAAAGGCTCCCTTATTTTAATCAATACTGCTATTTCTTTCATTGTAATAGTATTAGTTAAGCCTAAATATTAGCCAATTAAAAAATATTTTTTTTATCAAAAGAGAAATTCTGCGTTCACAATCAATTTTAAGTAGCAGGTCGTTACTGGCTTCTATTGGTAGTTAAAAAAGTAATTTCAATAGTGAGTTCAAATTACAGTTATAACTGGTTTTTCATATTAATTAGTAATTTTTCATTTTTTTAAAAAAGAATAGAATTTAAGCAATATTTAATTATTTTTATAAAAGTCATTTTTAAATATATTAAATGCCTCAGTTCTTTTTTCGCCTTAGTCCCCTAAATGCATCAAGCCACCCCTAATTGTAATATAATAATAATTCATATGGTTTAGTGTACGGGATGTTATTCCTTTGTAGGCCCAATACCCACAAAGCCCAAAGCTCATTGGGCCCCGAGTCCTAAAGTATCATGTGCAAACACATATTCTATTAGATCTACAAACATGGTCTAGATGGTCCTCGACACCCAACTCAAATCCGGAAAACGCTATGAAACTAATTATGATATAAACCGCAAAGGTAAGATTTTGCTTATTTAAGGAATGCAATTCCCTGAGGAGATAAGCCCCCGTAAGCTTAGTGAAGCCTAGGCAGTATTGCTGCCGGGTAGTCCATCCAGCGGTGGAATCAGTTCCAATGCCACTCTCACCACCTCCCACTCCCAACTAAACACCCACTTAAGGGTAATAGCATTGGACCTCTCCTTCCACTCACCATGAAAACAATCATAACCCTTCCACTAATCTTAGGCTATAAATAAGAGATAGGAATTTAAGAATGGGGTTGGAAAGGTGAGAGAAAACATAGAGAAAAGAGAGTGATCGCTCTGGAGAAAATAGGGAGACCAATTCTGAGAAGATAGGCATTTGGGTTATCGAGCATAGGACTACCCATTGTAGGAAATTCAAAAGCCAACAACATAAATAAATTGAGAGCCCAAATATAGTTTAGGTCCAATAACTACATTTTGAGTACGCACAATTGGCGCCATCTGTGGGAATATCCTACGTAGCTGTGGTTCTATTGAGGCGTGCACAAGAATATGTCTGGAAGTCAGCTAGGAAGTTATGTTGAGAGTGGCTCTGGAGGGTCGTCACAGGGGTCTACATGGTGAGAAGGGAGGCAGAAAAGGCAAGAAGATAGGCAGCATGAGGAAGTAGAGGAGTCCGGGCTCGGAGAGGGATTGTTTTAAACTCTCTGGACAATATTTAACGCCTCAGGGCACAACCGCTTCTACAGAAGGGACCAGGAGCTTGAACGGAGGGATAAGGAGCTTGAACATTTGCGTGGGATGGTAAGGGATTTGGAGTTGGAAGTGAGGGGTAGACATTAGAGAAGGGACCATAGGGAGCGAAGAGAGAGGTCATTTAGTGTAGGGAACCACTGTAGGGCAAGGTCCCATCAATCTGGGTCTCATCGGCACCGCGATCGCTCATGGGAGTATGTGGACCGAGATTCAATTTCCCCGCAATTCGACTTCCCCAAAATGTGGCAATGGACGCAATAAACCGGGCGTTAAGCCGAGCTGCCCGATCGCCCTTCTCGGGGTATATCGAAAGTGCGTCGATGCCGAGCAAATTCACGTGGCTGCCATTCAATTCCTACAATGGAAAGACAGACCCAGTTGAACATGTCAGCCACTACATCCAAGCGATGTCTTTGCATGCTCAAAATGATGCATTGATGTGTAAAGTCTTCCCTTCGAGGCCTCATTGCTTTAAGATAGTTCAACGAATTAAAGAAAGGCTCGATCCACATTTTTTTTCGAATTGATCCAGGAATTTGGTGTACAATTCATGACGTGTAGCCGAGTTTCGCAGCCCGTGGACGTGTTACTATCAATGAAAATAAGGGTTGGGGCGACCCTTCACAACTATGCTAACTGGTACTAAGAGCTGTATAACGAGATCGGTGAGGGCAATGAAAAGATTGCGGCGAGCACTTTTCGTATGGGGTTGCCTAATGAATCCAGACTGAGGGAATTATTGACGAGAAGGCCTCCTGAAGATATGATACAATTGATGAGGCATATCGAAAAGTATAAGCGGTTAGAAGACAATCGGTTACAGAACAAAGGGAAGGCCCCGGTCATAAATTATCCTTGGAATATCGGTTTCCAACCTAGACCCCGGAAGGATTTGAGGATTCAAATGCCAGGGCCGAGAATGGGAGAAGTGAATGTGGCTTTTAAGGAACCAGTACACAGGATTGTCGATCGGATAAAAAATGAGCCGTACTGTAAGTGGCTAAACAAGCTGGCGGGCGACCCATAGAGAAGAAATCAGATGCTGTATTGTACGTATCACAAAGATAAGAGGCACACCATCGAGCAATGCCAGGTATTGAGAGACCATTTGGAGCAGTTGGTGAAGGTGGGGCATCTGAAAGAGTTTGTGGCAGCAACAAGGAATCAAGAGGCTGGGCAGGCAGATCGGTTACACTAGAAACCTCTCCCACCCCCTTTGGGAGTAATAGAAGTCATCCATGCAGTTCCAAGGGGCGTTTTAGCGTCTAGGACAAGGGGGATATTGGTCGTGGTACCGGCGGGAAGTTGCACGGGTGAGCATTCTCCTGGGAAGAAGTTGAGGAACATTAAACAACCCATTGCTTTTGATGATGATGATATGGAGGGCACCATTCAACCACACGGCCCGTATAAGAGGGTTCATAATAAAAAGAATAATGATAGATCAAGGAGCGGTGCGGATGTAATGTACCCCAACTTGTACAGGGGGCTCGGGCTAAAGAAAGAAGACTTATTCAAGTATGATACGCCATTGATAGGGTTTGATGGCCATATGGTGATCCTAGAAGGGCAGATTTCGCTCCCCGTTGGTATGAAGGGTAAGGAGGTAATTGTAACATTCATAGTGGTCTCTTTTTTCTCACCGTACACTGCAATCCTTGAAAGGCCATGGATTCATGACAAGGGGGCCGTACCTTCCACCCTGCACGTAAAGGTTAAGTTGCGCACCGAGGATGGAATCGCAGTGATAAGGGGCGATCAATAGGTGGCCAGACAATGCTTAGTGGCCGCAGCTAGCCGAGAAACCGGGCAAAGGAAACCCATCGAGAAAACCCCCTTTATAGCAATTACAGCAACCCCAAAAGGAAGTAGGGGCCGTCTGTGCCGAGGACCTGGTGAAAGTAAAGATTCTACCGGATTGTGGAAGGAATTTTCTGATAGGGGCCAACTTGAAGGATGAAGAGAAGGTAGAGTTGTTGCTTTTTTTTGTACAAAATGTAGACATAGTCGCATGGAGTCCATATGAGGTGCCCGGGGTTGACCCCGAATTCATTGTTCACAAGCTTAATGTGGATCCCTTGTACCCTCCTAAGAAACAAAGGCCAAGGAGATTGGCTAAAGAGCATTTCGAAGCCGTCAGACAGGAGATTGGGAAGTTGAAGGAAGCAGGGGCCATAAAGGAAACATTTTTTTCCAGAATGGCTTGCAAACATTGTGGTAATAGGGAAGAACGGTAAGTGGAGTCTCTGTGTTGACTTTACTGATTTAAACCGAGCATGCCCAAAGGATCCGTTCCTGATGCCAAAAATTGATCAGTTGGTAATTGCGGTGTACAGGCACCCAAGGATGAGCTTTTTGGACGCTTTCCAAGGTTATCACCAAATTGCCCTAGTCGCCGAGGATCAGGAAAAGACTGCATTCATAACACCTGATGCTAATTATCATTACACCGTGATGCCTTTCGGATTGAAAAATGCAAGAGCCACTTATCAACAGATGATGACGAGGATGTTTAGGGACAAGATTGGGCGTGCGGTCGACGTATACATTGATGACATGGTGATAAAAAGCAAATAGGAAGGGCAACATATTGACGACCTCAAAGAAGTGTTTAAAATACTCCGGCGACACCAGTTGCGTCTCAATGCCGATAAGTGCGCTTTCGGGGAAAGTTCCAGCAATTTATTGGGCTATTTAATCACCAAACGGGGAATCGAAGTTAATCCTAATCAAATTGAAGCCATGAAGTGTCTTAAACCGCTGAGCAATTCAAAAGAAGTTCAAAAGTTGACTGGTATATTGGCTGCCCTTAATCGATTTATTTCTAAGTTCGCCGATTAGTGCCAACCATTTTATCAGCTTCTGAAGAAGTGGAAGGGGTTCCAATGGGACGAGGAGTGTAATAGGGCCTTCCAAGACCTAAAGGACAGCCTAGGGCAGGCGCCAATGTTAACGGCCTTGGAACTCGGAGAAGATTTGTATATGTATCTCTCGATATCCGAACATGCTGCGAGCGCAGTGCTGCTGAAGGACAATGGTGTACAGCTACCAATTTACTACATAAGCAAAACATTTGTTGATGCCAAAATGAGGTATTTTCCACTGGAGAAATTGGTTCTGGCCCTCGAGTACTCTTCTTGGAAATTGCCTCATTACTTTCAGGCTCATACTGTCCATGTTCTAACTGAGTATCCTCTACAGTCATTGTTGAGGAGATTCAACTTTACGGGGAGAATAGCTAAGTGGGGGACTCGGTTGGGTTCTTTTGACATTAGATACAGGTCGAAGAACTCGATGAAGGGCCAAGTACTTGCAAACTTCAATGCCCAGTTTTCACTGAAAAGTGCGGAAATGGTCTGCCTTGTAGGGACCAACCCGTGGAAGGTATTTGTGGATGGTGCTTCCAATGCAGCAAGAGCAGGAGCTGCAATTGTGGTCATTACCACAGAAGGAATAAAGCTGGAACATTCGTTTAGATTATGCTTTAGAGCCTCTAATAATGAGGCTAAGTATGAGGCTCTGTTGGCCAAACTGCGAGTTGTGTCAAACTTAGGAGCTAAGGAGGTGGAAATATGCTCGGATTCTCGGCTGGTGGTTAACCAAGTGCTGGGAAGTTTTGAGGCCAAGGATCCCCAGATGGTTGAGTATCTGCAGGTAATGAAGCAAACTATGGGCTATTTTTCAAGTGTGAAAGTAGAGCAAGTTGCTAGGGTAGAATTGGAGAATGAACTGAGCATCAGCGCGAGGATGGGAGTCTCGCAAGTCACCATTGCCGGGAAGTGCTAGATGGATCCCATAGTCGAATTTTTAGCCGAGAATTGGGTACTAGAGGACGAGAAGAAGGCAGCTAGAATACGACGGAATGCTTCTCAGTATTGGCTATCTACAGATCAGAAGTTATATCGAAGCTCTTTTGAGGGCCCGTACCTACAATGTTTGCACCCTAGCATGACCGAAGAACTTCTGGCCGAACTGCAAGAGGTGTGTGCGGCAGTCACATTGGCGGACGTTCATTGGCTCACCAAGCAATGACTCAAGGATTTTGGTAGCCACAAATGCGGAGGGACGCCCTCGAATATGCACGGAGATGCGAGCAATGTCAAAGGCATGCCCTAATGATCCACCAGCCTGCTGGGAACCTAAATCTTGTTAGTAGCTCGTGGCCCTTCGCTCATTGGGGGCTAGACATAGTTGGACCTTTTCCCTGGGCAACAGGCAACCGAAGATTTGTATTGGTGGCAGTAGATTACTTCACAAAGTGGGCAGAAGTGGAGGCGCTGGCAAATATCCGAGATGTTGATGTCAAGAAGTTCATATGGAGAAGCATTATGACAAGATTTAGGGTGCCAAAGTCCCTCGTATTGGACAATGGGCTGCAGTTTGGCAGTAGAGCTTTCCGCGAATTCTATAGCCACCTTGGCATCAGGAACGGGTATTCCACCCCGACTTACCCTTAGAGTAACGACTAAGCTGAAGCCACTAATAAGGCCATCGTTAATGGATTGAAGAAAAGGTTAGAGGGCACCAAAGGTAAATGGGCTGAGGAGCTGCCAAGCGTCCTATGGGCATACTGGACAACCCCGAGGAGATCCATGGGTGAGACACCATTTTCTGTGACTTTCGGAGGGGAGGCCATCATTCCAACTAAGGCAAACCTATGCAGCACTCGAGTCGCAGAGTTCGATCTAGCCAAGGATGAAAAATTGATGTTCGGACAGCGAAATTTGTTGGAGGAGCACCGTGAAGCGACGACAATTCTGCTAGTGGAGTATCAACAGAAGCTCGCCTAAAGATACAATAGAAGCGTGAGGAGAAGGGAGTTTACCGCAAGAGATTTAGTGCTTCGTAAGGTTGTTGGGAATACACGAGACATCAATGCAGGGAAACTAGCCCCGTCCTAGGAATGGCCCTATACAGTGACCACCATTGCAAGTGCAAGAGCATACTACTTGGAAGATTTGGAGGAAAAACCACTTCCTCGGCCATGGAACATTCACAACTTAAAGAAATTTTATCACTGACCGGTTGTACACCAAGGTGCAAGTTGAATGTAATTGTGCATATATGTATTATGTGTTAATATGTTGGTATTTATTCATGCAGGTGTATTTAGCTCCATTTACTATTAATTTATTATTGCCGATCAACAAATACAGAGAGAATTGTGTAGGCCAAGGCAGCACGTTCTATGCTAAGGGCAGAAACCTGTCCTTGGATCGATTTTCATCACCGAGCAAGTGGAAACCTTCAGTTATAATATTTTAAGGACAAAAACCTGTCCTTGGTTTGATTTTCATTATCGAGTGGGTGGAAACCTTAAGTTATAATATTCTAAGGACAGAAACCTGTCCTCTGTTTGATTTTCATCACCGAGAAGGTGGAAACCTTAAGTTATAATACTCTTAGGACAGAAACCTGTCCTCAGCTCGATTTTCATCACCGAGCGGGTGAAAACCTTAAGTTTAATATTATAAGGATAGAAACTTATTCTCAGTTCGATTTTCATCACCGAGCGGGTGGAAACCTTAAGTTTAATATTATAAGGATAGAAACTTATTCTCAGTTCGATTTTCATCACCGAGCAAGTGGAAACCTTAAGTTATAATATTCTAAGGACAAAAACCTGTCATCGGTTCGATTTTCATCATCGAGCAGGTGGAAACTTTAAGTTATAATATTCCAAGGACAGAAACCTATCCTTGGTTCAATTTCTATCACCGAGCAGGTAGAAACCTTAAGTTATAATATTCTAAGGATAGAAGCCTATCCTCGATTCGATCTTCTTCACCGAATAGACGAAAACCCTAAGCTAGATGGGAGTTACGAACAAAGCAGGGCGAACCCCGATACGGGTTCCCAGCCACCACGAGTGAGAAAGTAAGGTATGATGAGCAAATTAAGTGTAAACCCAGTAGCTATCAAACAAGCATAGATGTATTTCCAAGTAGGGGAGGGGGAAAGGATCAAAACACAAAAGCTTCCATCTCAAAGATTAATTAAAGCCATTCAAAAATCAAAGAAATTGTCTTCTCACCACAACTCAGCGATCTAGGCTTACAAAAAAAAAAAAAAAAAAAAAAAAAAAAAAAAAAACTGAAACTAAGTCTTCATGCAGCAGGGTCGAAAGGTGGAGTCTGAGAAGCAAGTTGCCCGGGTATATCCTTGGCTGATTGAGCCGTGAGGGAGGTCTGGTTTTGAGCGTCTTTAGCTTCGGTACAAATATTGCTTGTAACCTCTAGATTAATCGCTTCTACGTGTGCATAAATCGCTTGTACCAAATCCCTCATGCTTGGAGTATCTTCCTCATCCATGGTGTCAGCCCGGCTCTGAACGAGAGGAGGAGGGGCTGGATAGGGAATCTGCATGGGATTCCATAGTGGAAAGTTCTCGGCCACTCGCATTGCTTAAAAGGCGGCCAATCACCCCTCCCCGAACCCATGATTCCGGGCTTAGTGAATAATAGGTTCCACGGCATTCTTCACCTCTGAGAAACCTGTGTTGTACCATTAATCCTCGTTGGCCTCGAGCATCTTTCAAGTAAGCAATCTAGTCGGCTTGGGCCAGATTTAAGCTATTTGCCGTGGCCAACTTTAGCTCGGTCTCACCCAATTTGGTTGTCATATCAGTCAGTTTGTTTTCTACCGCTAATCGAGCTCTCTCAGCATTTATTGCCTTTCTTTCAGAAGCATCAGTAGCTTCCTCTTTCTCCTTGGCCGTGTTCTCGACAACGGCTTTCAGTTCCTTCACCCAATCAATAACCTCGGCCACCTTTTTCAGCCTCCCGTCAATGACACTATACGGTCTGAAAACGTAACGATGACGGAATGATAAAAATGGAAAAATACCTACGTGTTGCAACGCATGAAAAAGAGGAAATAGGAAATTATTGCAATGGTGTGCCACTGCAACCGTCTAGCAAGCGACTCGTCATCACCGTCCAAGAAAAAGTAAGTATCCTCTGGCAGCAAGAGGCCTTGTGCCAGACTCTGGGCAACCCGCCCTCCTTTGCCGTACGCCCACAATAGAACAGTGGCGATTGCCGGCAAAGGTTTCTCACCCAATATAAAGATGGGCTACCAACCAGCCTTGACCTGGGAAGAAGATGCAACCTTCGTCTTGACCTGGGTCGCTAGTTGAATAACGCCCAATGTCTCCTGGGTCTTAGGACCAACTTTTTCGCGAGGTAGGGTCTTCGATAGAGCGTCACCCAGGACGGAAGTGGTTTTCTCGACAGCTCGCTTTCTCTTTTTGCTTTCACCAGCGAGAAGAGCCTGCCCCTTTCCTTGGGGGGATTGAGGTTGAGTCAAGGGGCTGGTCCCGGGAAAAAAACCGAATAAGGCTCATCGTTCTCTTATTCACCATTTTCTCTATTGGGTCGGATTTGGCACCCGAGATACCAATCGGCTCAGCTGCTTCTCCTTTGGCTGCTTGGACTTGTGCTTCGTTCCCCTTGATGGGAATGTGTCCCTGCTCCCTGAGAGCCTGGGATACTCGCTCAGCTGACTCGTCCCTGACTAGGGCAAGGTCTTCAGCAGTTATGTAGCGAGGACTAAGATCTTGGGCTTCGCCAGTAGTCAGAGAGGGGGGAAGGAAGTTGGCGTGCTGGACGTCAATATAAGACAGCAGTGGGCTGTCTACAAAAAGGGCTTGCCAAGTCTTGTACATGAGGGTGCAACCGAGTATGAGGCACGATGCCCAGAGCTGCCCATTGATGTGAACGAATATCTCAAACCTAAGCACAAAATTTAGGTCTCTTACATTCACCACTCTAAGATTCTGGGTAAACATTTTACCATCTGCATCAAAGAAATACAGTAGGTTAGAATACAGAAAAAGAACAAAGAGAGAAAGGACAAACGAATTAGTGATCGGTACGTACCAACTTCGCGTCGCGAGAAGGGGCAAGGGATGTCATCGGTAAACCAGTTGCCGTGCACCCGGATGAACTCTCCGGTGGAATTCCTGTTAGAATCAAGCAGGCATGAAATTAGCCGTACCCGCGTATCTCTGACCTTCAAATAGTAATTGGTGTCCTTATTCCCACACAGACTGTACATGTAGTTTATATCATGATGGCTCCATTTCAAATCGTATATTTGATTAAACCTACTGACGTAACTAGCTACTCGGTAAAAGTTGGGAGGGAGTTGGTCCGGACACAAACCGTAAAACCTAAGGGTATTGAGTAAGAAAGCATCCACAAAGAACCTAACCCCACCCTCTAAGATTGACATTAAAGGGAAAAAAGCGGTGTTAGAACCCCTATAGAGAGAAATATCGCGCTCATGGCAATATGCCACATCCATATCCTCAGGGATGTTGAACATTTGTTTAAAGGTGGCCAAGGACGCCTCAATATTTAGAAGGTGAACATAACCCATCTTAGACTCGAAGATTGAAGAAAGAAACTAAAGTAAAAGAGAGAGGTAGAAGACTTACTTTGGGCTCTAAGAGAGAGGGGTATTCTGGGCTGAGGGATTAACACCAAATGAATGCTTAGCAAAGAGAAAACTCAAAGAATAGAGATCGTAAAAGTGAAAGAATGATTCCAAGTGACTTATTTATAGGAACCAAGAGGGGAGAGATAAATGCTGCTTAATAAATGAAGAGCGGGAAATCCTGCGGATCCCCATATCAACTGCCACACGCATGTCGCCTCGGTTCATGAACCGTCAGGCAATGATAACAGCTGAGCCAGCGGTCACATACCACACGCCTTTTTAGGAGCACATTAGTGAATCTTCTGAAACACCCTACGCCTGTTCGTTCAATGTCTCGGATAGCACTTGACTTGCATCCTTGACTCGTGCTTAAGAGTCGGGCACGAATCAAGGGAGGGCTATTGTACGGGACGTTATTCCTCTGTAGGCCCAATACCCACAAAGCTCAAAGCTCCTTGGGCCTCAAGTCCTATAGTATCATGTGCGAACACATATTTTATCGGATCCATAAACATGGTCCGAATGGTCCTCGGGACCCAACTCAAATTCGAAAAATGCTATGAAACTAATTATGATATAAATCGCAAAGATAAGATCTTGCATGTTCGGGGAATGCAATTCCCCGAGGAGATGAGCCCCCGTAAGCTCAGTGAAGCCTAGGGAGTATCGCTGCTGAGCAGTCCATCCAGTGGTGGAACCAATTCCAATGCCACTCTCACCACCTCCCACTCCCAACTAAATACCCACTTAAAGGTAATAGCATTGGACCTCTCCTCCCACTTACCATGAAAACAATCATAACCTTTCCACTAACCTTAGGCTATAAATAAGAGCTGGGAATTTGAGAATGAGGTTGGAAAGGTGAGAGAAAACATAGAGAAAAGAGAGTGATCACTCTGGAGAAAATAGGGAGAGCAATTCTGAGAAGATAGGCATTTGGGTTGCTGAGCATAGGACTACCCATTGTAGGAAATCCAAAAGCCCCCAACATAAATAAATTGTGAGCCCAAATATAGTTTAAGTCCAATAACTATATTTCGGGTACGCATATTTAGCTATTTAGTAATTTGGTTATATTTTTACTACATAAAATAATCATTCCTTATAAATAGCTATTATTTAAAATGAGTAATAACTATTCATCTCTAAAATGATTGTAACATTCTAGATTAATATATTTCCAAATAAATAAACTTTCTATATGCACGTAACAATTATGAAAAAAAAAATTACTAATCTCTCTTTCAAATTTAAAAAATATTATTTTTTAGGAAATATAATTATATGAGTAAGATATTTTCTAAAATATATCTTAAGTTTGATTTAAAATACTTCCATTCCATTGTCTTTAGGGTTCTATTATTGTATTGTCACCAAACAAATGAATTGTAATAAGTATTACATTACATCATTTTGTATTTCTTATAATATCTATTCCTATTTCTATGTAAATACCGCATTTTTTTTTCCACCCCAAAAATTAAGTTTTTTTTTTATATTTATTTTTTGGTGGGTAAAACTTACTAACAGTACATGGCATGATGTATTAAACATAAGATATCGGCCACAATAAAGCTCAGCCTTGTCAAAGGCTAAGCCATAACCGGAGTTGGAGTCATAATGCAAAATATAGTTTCAGATTGTGGAGGACCACAGTTTAGCCAATGCATCAATGTTGTTTGGTAGTAGATCCAACAGAAATAATGATCTTTTAAAGAGTTCTTCAAATCTTGACCATTTGTCTCACATGTCAACTTTTCATTAACAAAAAAAATCTTTTAAATAGAGTTTTTTTCTTTATTTAATAAAAAAGTCGTACTAATTACAAAATGTTGGATATACACGTGTGAGAGAAGTCTGACATTGAATACTAATGAGAAAATTAAGTAATTTTTATTTATTTTGTATATATATAAAAAAAAAAAGTAAACAGTTAATATAACATAGTTGAGTTCATATTCATAGAATTAAGTATTTTGAATTAAGTGATGTTTCTATATATTATATTAACTTTTCTCTCTAAAAAAAATTATATTAACTACTTAATTGGAGATTCCCCATGGTATTATATCCCCCAACAAGTACTATCAAAGCCAAGTTAGCGTGTGATGAAGGTGGCAAGGTGCTTAAAGTCCCTTCCTAGTGGGGACAAAGCAAAGCCTAAATGACCCACATGTTGCACAAGGTTCTCATGGACATAGATGTGCGCTAGGTTCCCAAGGATAAGCATGTGGGAAAATCCTCTACTCCCACTCCCTCACGTGAAGTTCACTCATTCGATCCCTCTAGATCTTCTCTCTTGGCTAATTATGGAAGGCTCATTACCCCTAGCTTGAATACAAAACTTTACAAGTCAAGCAAGCACAACCTCATAACTCATTGTTTAAATTTCTAGAAAATTAAAAATTAATAACTATTGATCTTCTCTCTTGGCCAACCTAGAAATTGGTATCTTAACACCCATATTCATGTGGTTATTGAGTTTTGGCTGTGTTAGTAATTAAGTTTCTGCTTTGTGTCAACAATTGAGTTTCCAGCTCTGTGTCAACGATAAGTGTAGTCTTTGTGATGACATTGTCATGTGGCCATGGGATGGATTTCCAAGTTTTGGAATGGTGTTTTTATGCTCACAATATATATATATATATATATATATATATATATATATATATATATTTCAATGGAAGTGATTTTGTAGAATTCATTTGGAAACTCCCAAATTATAACACATTTTGTAAAATGATTATTATCATGAAAATTTCATTTTCCATACCCCTATTAATTATGATACTTACTAGGATTTAGCTCATCCCATTATTTAATAGTTTTCTTTTACAGATAAGTCAGTTATACCTCGGGCATGAAGCTTCCTTTATTAATGGTAATTAGAGGACAATGCTAAATTGGGAGACTCACATTCTAAATGGTTGGTGATTCAATCTTGCAAATTTTTCAGGAGGCAACAATTAGTTCTATCGGAGATCATTAGAATTTGTAAGCCATGGGTGTGCTACCTAGATTCTTTGTTGTCGTTGCATATTCTAGGGAGAGCTATGGCCTTGTGTTGATTTGCTTGGAGTTTTGGAATATATTCATGTATATTATGGAGGCTCATGATTTGTAGTTCGTTTTGTTTATGTATGTGTTATAGAGATTTGACTTATAATGGGGAAATTTTAGCATCTCAATCAATTTTTTTATCACATGGAAATATTGTTTACTTCATGTGAAAAAAAAAAAAAAAAAAAAATCCTATAGTCTCTTGATTGTCTATTTTTCTAATGCTTTGGACTATTTTAGATTTGAGGCATGACAAAGGGAGTGGTTAATATATTTATAGTTGGGCTCAAACCCATAAGCTTAAGCACTTTAGATCAAATGATGTTCTTATATGCTATATTAACTATTCAATTGGAATCTCTTCAATATGGTTGTCAAAATTGCGATTTAGATCAGACGTACGATGCTACAATCTTACGATCTCACATGCCTAAAACAATCTGGATCATTTAAATTATTCAAAGATTGGTGGTAAGATCGTACAATCCAAACGATCCCACATGATCCTAGTTTCTGCCAATTTCTTGAGCCTAACAAGAGACCCAAATGAAAAATAATGTCTCAATTAATAAAGCCCATTTTGTTGTTCTAAGTTTGATGAGAAGAAAAAGAGATAAAGATTTTACAAAATCTAACCAAAACAAACCCACCACAATGATACCTGCAAACCCACAACAATGATACCTACGGGATAAAAAGATGATGATCAAAAAGTGAAAGAGGCAGCATAGATCTTTATTCGGCATAGCCATTGATGCTTCATAGTTCATAGATTTGCAGACAAAACACTTAGTTGAAAGGTAGAAGGTCTAAAGGAGGAGAAGCCGAAGTATAAAAGAGAGAGTTTAAATTTATAAAGGAAGAAGATGAAAAAGAAATTAGAAGGTGGGAAAAGTAGGGTAGATGGGATTGGGGTATGGGAATACAAAAATTCTAATACCTTGTAATAAACCACAACTGTTATGACAATTATTCATGTGGCAGCCTGTGAGTGGTAGAAAAAAAGTTGTAGATCTATGTGAAAGTTACGTGTAACTAGTTATAGTCTGCCACATAAAATAGTTCTAATTAAAATTATAATTTTTTAAGTGGTGTTAGAATTACTCATGAAAATATCATGATTAAAAGATTTGGAGCTAGGAGTGCCACGTTTTGGGTTTTAAATTTTAATGATTAGGATTTTTTTTTTTTTTGGGAGGAACGGTTAGCTTTTTTTCCCAGGATATTAGACTATTACATATTTGACTGTTCAAAGTTTTCCAAATATTCAAATTGGAAACTTAATTCTTTTTTTATTATTTGTTTCTCAAAAAAAAAAAAAACCTCTTTTTTTATTATTTAATGCCACTGATAATGATACGGTTTAGCATTTTTCTAATTGAAATTTTCGTTTTTTTATTTATTTTTAATTTCCCGTTCTTTTTAGACGTAATGATACATCATAATATACAAATTATATCATATTGATAGTATAGACGTAATGATACATAGTATACAAATTATATCCTATTGTTAGTATAGATATATATAATAATACATAATATACAAATTATATCATATTGATGCAAATTCCTTTTTATCTTTTGGAGAATGTATTATTTATGCGATTATTTAATCTATATAATCACTATAAATATGTTATTTGGTTTTTTCTTCTAAAAAAAAAAAGTAGAATTTTACAGTCCACAATCTTAGATAAGATCCCAATTTTGACAATCATACTCTGCAAGTTATTCTCTCCCCAACATACGCACCAAAAAAATCCCCACCCTGTCCACACCCATCAACCAACACCTACATCGAAGCTATGCCAAAAGATTGATGAATTTGAAGCGTTTTGTCTATGCATGAAAAGTGAAAACAGGTTGATACATTTTTTTCTATTAACCTCTTTTTTCTTTTCTTTTTTCCTTCTTTTCACTAATAATTTACCTGTATTTTTTATCTTGAATGTAAAAATAGATTAGATCCTATAATTGTAATAGGTGATGGGTGAAGTGTGTAGTATTCATCTGTCCATTAAAAAATCTTCCTCACTATAACAAAGATCTTAAATTAAAGGATACAGACTAGGAACAAAAGAGAGGAGTTCCACTAACCTCTCCAAGCCGGGAAAACGCACCATATATACCACCAAATATCGTGGAGAAGATAGCATACCAAATCTGAGTATCCATAAAGTAGACCTGAAATAGTTGGTTTCATTAGAAATTCACATTAAAAGTAAAACACAGCTAAAGAATTAATGAGACGGACAGACACTAGGACAAACATAAACTTACAATAATTATTGGAGCCCAAAGGGCAATCACAACACCAACGTTGTTCCTAGCTGCAAACAGAAACTGATGATTTTACAAACCTTTTTCCAGAATGTAATTTAAAATAATAAATAAATAAATAACCCAAACTGAGAATATTACCCTGAGGGAAGAGCTCTGGCCCCTGAAATGTAGTTACTTGAACTTGCATTATAAGTTTTGTTGGACCCACAAGAGGCCTAATCTGCGATAAAGAAAATTTTCAGACGGATTCAACCAATACTTTTTCCCATGAAGAAAATTTTCAGACGGATTGAACCTTCTCTAAGTAGACAATAATGCATATCATGAATACATAGAGCAACAATTTTCATTACAAAATGTATAAAATCAGCATTGGAATATATAGAATATTTAGGTGACATGAGGTGACGAGACTAAGTTGTCACCATTGGAATATCCCACATCATATTGTAATAAATTCTCTCTTCATATATATAAATAATTAATGGATTGAGAGTTGCACATCTAAGAATTTCAGCTCCTCATATTAGTGGTAAACTATCATCTTATTTGAGAAAAAAAGTGAAGAGTGGGGTGATTGCTACCCATATGTCTGGATAGGGGCTCAATATGCTAACATATTCACAAAACCATTCAACAAGACTTTTTAAAAAAAAAAAAATAAGATTCATTTAGACTTTGATATGTAAGAGCATTCATATTGGAGGTTGTAAAACCACTAAAAAAACTATTTTAGCACCTCAAATCATAAAAATCATGTTACGTCCGAATTGCTATGTCTAAAATAAAAATAAAAAAAGGCTTTCAACTACATTGAGATTACTAAAGCAACTATTATTTAATTTTTTTTTATTTGTTTTTATTCTCTCTCTCTCTCTCAGACGAACGATGAAGATGAAGTGGGTTTGTAGCTGGGTCGGCTCAGTGTAATGGCAGAAGTAGCAAGTTTGCTAGGAGTGGGTTTGCGGCTGGGTTAGATCTAATTAATGCTTTTCAGTTTTGGTTGATTTTGTGGATTTTAATTGATTTTGTGGGTTTTAGTTATGACAGCAATGGGTGGGGTACGGGTGTCTGTGGTGATGATGGGAGTTGTTGGGTTTTGTGGCGGTTTGTGGTGGTTGTTAAGGTGGGTTGTTGGCAGTTTTTTTTTTTTATTATTATTATTATTTTTAATTAGAGTTGTGTTGGCTATGGTTTTTTGTGATGGCTGACTGTGGCAGTGGGTGTTGGCTGGTTGCTGTGGTTGTGGTTGATTTTTATGGAGTTTTGCGGGTGGTTGTTAATAGGTGTTTATATTATTTTCATGGTGATGTGCGTGGGTTTCAGTTAGCTCAACTGATGAAATCTTTACTGGTTGAATAGAAAATTTAGAGTTCAATCTCTGCTTACACTAAAAACCAATTGCCATCCAATACCTTAGGTATCCTTTTTAAAATTTAGCTACCTATCTCACTAAATAACTCAATTAACGATGTTAACACAATCTATTTATTAGTCTCTTTCTTTTCACCTTTTTTTTTTTTTTTCATTTTCCCCAAGAAGTTAGAGAACGCACAAGAAAACCCAACCTCTTTAGCTTTTCAATCTCTCTAACTTCTAAATTTTTAAAGAAATCAAGATTTTTGAAGAACGAAAAGGCTGGCTTAGTTATGTGCATTGCATTGTCAACTAAAGGTTTGGTGCTTCTAGTCTGTGGCTAGGGACAGAATTAGAGAAGCAGAGAACTTGGACAGACAATGAAAAATTTCATGTACTCAAGGATCTACAAATGACCATACCCAAGAACCCCATGTTTGGAATCCAACAAAAACCATCATATCCTAACAACCAAAACAAACCCAATCCCCAAACCCACATAAAATCAAACAAGGAGAACAGAAAAGATAAATTAAAGAAAAACTAAAGAACAAACAAAGAAAGAGAAGAGGAGGAGGATGATGATCGGCGGCCACCGCATCACTGGTGTTCTTCTGATGGTGGCAAAGCTCGTGGGTTTCAGGCTTTCGGCCTTGGGGGCCTAGGCTAGACTTTAGCGAGAAGAGCAAACCCAAAAGAGACCAAAAGAGTGGCTAACGGTGGCCTGCTGTGGCCACCCTTGATAGCAGCCATGGAGTTCCGATGGTGGAGAGATCTTCAAGTTTGAGATAAGAGTGAGGTGATGGAGGGATATAGTTAATAGAATTAGAGAAAAAGAAGGTGTTAAAACTACTAGCTAAGTTATTTTAATAAGACAAATGGCTGAATTTTAAAATGGATACCTAAGATACTGTATCTATGTTTTGCCCATATACATATATACCCTATCTTTTTTTTTTATATAAAAAATATATACCCCATCTTGATCAAAGGGATGAGTGTGTAAGAAATAGTTTTTAAGTTGTGGGGCAATTATTTGGTCGTTCGATATTGTGGGTTAACCTGTAAAAGATATGTGTATTAGAGTGAATTAATCTTTTAACTCTAAATACAATTATACTGTTGACAACCATAAAATTTTAAATTAAATCTGTGATTATATGGTAAATAAATCCATCCATTATTTCAATTATTAGCACCTATTTGTTTGAAGGAAAATCCTAGAGATACACCTTTTTTTTTGCAAAAACTTTTACAAACTGCTCATGTTGTAAGTGATTATTGGTATATAAAAGAGTGATATTATTGATTGGTCTAAATGAGAACTAGTAAAAAGTTGGTCACAACAACAATTTGTAAAAAAGTGTTGTAAAATAATTTGTATCTATAACATCACTTTTGTTTTTTGTTTTTTTTTTTTCTTGGAGAAAAGCATTACTCTTGTTTGAAATATATGATTTAGATAAATAAAGGCATAACATTACTATAAATAACAACGACAAAAAAAAGAAAAAGAAATGGACATAGCAGTAAGGGTCATAAGTTCTGGGGATAGATAAGCGAAATACCTCTATATAGTAACTGAATGCTAATTTTGATAAAATCAGGAGAACCCAAAACATAGCGTACCTAGAAATTAGAGAATTTAGAAGCTGATCAGTAATAGAATTGATGAATCTCATTCAAGCCATGCTAACTCAAAAAACTCAACTCTGCTCTTGCTGTTGGGTTTGCTTTAAAAATTATTGAGTATGTTCAAATTTCAAAACTTAAGTTGAAAAGCCCAAGCCCATGCTCTAGAATTCCACAATTTTCTTCTTTTTCCTTAGCAACAGGTCGGCCAGCACTTCCTCCTCTTTTGCAGAAAATACACAATGACTTGCGGCATCAATGGGAAACAAAAATTCCAATAATATCTCCTTTCGGTTTTCATCTGAATCACCTTTGATTACTTCCTTTTTTTAAGAGCCTAAGAACTTTCAAATTCTCTGTATTACCGTTGGAATGTGAGGATTACTCAGTTGAGGATTCTCTCTCTCAACGCGCCAAAAGTATAGCTATTTTCCTTCACTATGTTCATGAGCTTATGCATATAAGATTAGTTGCTAAAGTTCAATAGAGACACTTCCATGATATTCTTCCTCTGTGTCTTATATTAGAAAACTTTCTCTTTGGGCATTTGAGACAAATTTTATGAGTGCACACCATCAAAGTTGCTATTGTATCTAGAGAGCAACTGCCTGAGTTATTTGCTTTGACAAAATCATTCCATTGGGAGCAAAATCGCTTCTTATTGACAACGGAGTTAGTTCCGCGCCCATCTCAACAGTTTGATAAGCTTCTATTTCTTTGCTTTCTTATTTTACAGCACTGATATATCATTAAATCTTATTTGTATTTTGTTAATAAATTTGAGCAACCTTGAAACTATTTTTCCAACACTTACTTGATAAGAGAAATCGGCTTCTCATCCATTGCCCTTCCAACATACAGCCGAGGCTGCAAGATATCAAAATAGTGAAAGAAAGAAATATAAAATTTGATAGAGCTACTGTACAGACTGAAAAGAAATTATACAGCTAGCTAAAAATCAGGTTCAGGTATCATATCCATAGGCATGTATAAAGTAACGGCTTTTTAGCTTTAAACACAACTATCAGTTTAAAAAGCTTAAAAACATGCATCTGCATACCTGAGACCACCACATCATGAGCACCACAATCTTATTGTTGGACCTTTCAAGATATCGGCGAATGAATGGGAACAAAGACAACACTGTAGAGAGCATGTTTGGTGATAAGTAAATGAGGACCGCCAAAATGAACAAATAAGGTGAACCCGGACTATTGCCGAAGGACTTGATGGTCTGTGCAAACCCAGGAGGAATTTTCCAACTATAAGCATAAGTTACTGGTAAAACTATGACCCATGCTGCAGCAGAAACAGCTTTCAAAACGTATCTTAGCTTGACATATATCGGCATGCTGTGCCTCGCTTTCCAGCTCAGGATTATATCAAGGACAGCTGCAATATTCGCCCCAAAAAATTTATATATATATATATATATATGTATGTATGTATTGTATGTATGTATTACAAAGAATAATATTTTCATGTTGATAATTGGATGTAAAAATGTATGTCGAGTACATGGTAGGCTTCTCCATATTACTGAGTCATTAGCCGGCCAAAATTGGATTTTAACCATGTTTACCAAACAATATAATTAGTAGGCACTGTTACAAAACTATATTTTTTACTAACATTTCGAGTTTAAAAGACTTGATTTAGGGCTTATAAATCGAGTCTTTGAGACTCGATTTTAGTGTTCTAATTACGTCTGATTTGGCATTTTTTTCATGTGGCGTCCACCTAGAAATTGAGTCTCTAAAACTCGATTTATAAGCCCTTTACAAAACATGTTCAGCTCAGCTCCTTACACACATGTTCAGCTCTTCCAATCAACGGCCTCCGTTCCATCACCGCCATCACGCTTCTTCTCGTCACCACCGCCATCCACAATCTGCCGCCTCTCTTTCCCTTTCTCCGATAACAGTGGTTGCCGGTTGCCCCCGATTTAGCCCCGGCATCGCCTTCCTCTCCGTTCAATCGCACAGCCAATGACAATCCTTGCATCGCCGCCTATGGCCTCTCATCACCACTATCGCGATGGTGGCTTCCTTCACCTTCATCTGTTATGATCGGTATCTCTCTCTCTCTCTCTTTCAGTGAAGCCTCCATGGCCGATCGGCCTCCATGACAGTGGGTTCCTCTCAAGTTCTAATCTGACTTTTAGGGTCGCGGGTTCTTGGATTTTCCTGTAGAGAACCCTGATCAACAAGCCAAATCATGGGTTTTGGGGTTTTTATTTTTTTAATCTGGATTTTAGGTGATTGTTGGGGATGAAATCGGTGGTTGGGTTGGGAGTGGTAGATGGAGTGGTGGCCGGATCATTTTTGGGTTTGCCACTGTGGGCCTACATTTTGCTCGCCGTAGATTTACTGTCGTGGATTTAGGTTTTGCTCACTGTGGATCTGGGCTTGCTCGCCTTGGGGTTTTTTTTTTTGTGGTGGGTTTTGCTCAATCATGATCTTCTTTAAACCCCATGGTGGCGGGTGGATTTTGACGTGGGATAGGCAAAATGTGGGTTTTGGTGGTTATTGATGTTTGTGGTGAATGGTGATGGTGAGTCATTTTTTGTGGGGTGGGGGGAAATGGTTTGTAGCTGAACATGTATGTAAGTGTGTAAGAAGGCTGAAATGGTGATGGTGAGTCATTTTACTTGATTGCTTTATAAATCAAGTCTTAGAGACTCAATTTCTAGGTGAATGCCACGTGAAAAAAAACACCAAATCAGCCATGATCTGAACACTGAAATCGAGTCTCAAAGACTCAATTTATAAGCCCTAAATCGAGTATTTTAAACTCGAGATGTTAGTAAAAAATATAGTTTTGTAACAATGCTTACTAATTATATTGTTTGGCAAACATGGTTAATTTCCAAATTTGGCCGTCATTAGCCCGAACTTTTGGCAAAACTAAAATATGCTTGAAAATGAATCTAAAAAACTGTGTGAGAGAGAGAGAGAGAGAACTAAAAAAAACGCGCCATGCCCATGAAATAGATGGAGAAACCCCATACGTCCATGTAGAAAAAGTGCCATTGAAGAGGGGACACAGTAGCACTCAAAACTATGAAGGTGAAAGAGAAAAAATCAGTAAGATCCAATTAATATAGCTCATCCTTCTTATGCCCTAATTAAACCAATCATCTTCTTGGTCTTGTGGTCATAAAAAAATACATGAATTGGAATAAAAGGTGATGGGAAATTATAAGGTTTTACTAAAATACTATAAGAAAGCAAATTAAAGGGAACATATATTAGTGTTTGGGACTAGCTTATAAGGAGTCCAACTCTACTTACCCAACTTATAAGCTTCACACTATACTCCAAAAAAATCAATCCATGTGGATATTATTTATTAAACATAAATAGAAGAGTTAAGCAAAGTCAATCTCCTCAACCTCCCAACTCACGTTCCAAACCCAAAAAAAAAGAAAAATTCCCAACACCACCATCAAAATACCTCGCCACCATTGAATTTCACCACAATTCCACTACTAGAGAAGATGACGAGATTCAATCTCGTCAACTACCTACTCCTATTCCAGTACAACCGGCGCCAGTGTTGGAGAAGATGACAACCCTAATCCATTCATTGAGACAATTCATCTACCCTCGGTTGTCTTCTTGGCCAAAAATCCATTAACCAAAAACAAAAAATCCCAAAGCAAAGGATAGAAAGAAAAGGAGCCCATCAATTAACTTCTGTTTTATACACCATATAAAGCAAAGGAGCCCACAAATCTCTTAAGTCCAAATCAGTACAATGGAGTTGGTTTTCGTGCCAGAAACAATCTCATATGGGTTTTGTGAGAGAGAATAAAAAAATCAGAGGGGTGGCTTTAATGTCACGGAAGCCTGAAGAAAGCACACACGATACTCTCTTTGATGAACAGAAACTAAATTGTTAGTTTTTGGGTAATAAACCTCGAGTCTATGAGGGGTTCCCTGATTTCACTAGGAGATAAACTAGAATCCACCAGAGAGAAGTTTAAGAAAACTCTGAAATTTTATAATAATAGTTTGTCTTGGCTCTGACAGCTTCAAAACATATAAATACTAAGAAAAATGTCTAAAACCTTAATTCACATTAATTATGCTATTAGGTAACAAAATACCAAAATTTACTAAAAATGGCAAAATTAAGTTTAATGCATGTAAAGTCGTAATTTACTACTATTTTATGTTGGCTTTAATTCCGTGCCAAATTTAATTGCAATTCCCTCAATCATTTCCCTATATTTATGTGGGTTTTTAATTGTAAGGGATGAGTGTGAAAGAATGTGAAGACTCAAGCTTAAAAAGATGAAGTGGATTTCGCGAATGCCTCGCGAGAAGCTATCTTGCGAAAGAACCACGTGTAGAGCACATGACTGGAATGTGAATAGTCATGCCAGCTTGGAGTTTTCGCGAGTGTCTCGCGAGTAAGGTATTCCCGCGAAATACTCGCGAAACATTCTGTTTGGCTAATTTGATGTTATGTTTTGTTTTATCAAGTCTTTACCCACACCATATATATCCTTATTATCCACATATTATAAGGAGTACTTTTCAGAGAGAAAACCCTAGAAAATACACTTGAGAGTTAGAGATTGTTATACTAATAATAATCTACACATTTTCTTGTGGTTTTCCTCTACTCTTACCTCTGCATCTCTAAATCTATTGAGATTGATAGCCAAAACACTTACCACATCCAATCTGAGTGTCAAGTGAGGTTTTGGTGTTGTTGGGAAGTATTGGAAGAAGTCATTCAATAGCAGATGCAATCGGGCTGAATTGCGAGATCGGGGAAAGCTAGAAAAGACAAGGTTTCGAGAAGCCAGTTGGTAGTAAGAGCTTGGAGGGCTCAAGTACATTGGGTAGACTAGGCTTGGAGGGTCTTTTGTTATTCGTGTACTCCAACTTATTTTCTAGTGGATCGATTTATCGCTTGAAGGGCAGCGGAGAGGTTTTACACCGAGTTCTTCGGTTTTCTCTTTAACAACACATCACCATGTTTTCTTGTGTTTGCATCTCTCTTCTTTACTCTTTGAGCTTATATTTTATTGTTGATATTGCATAAATATGGCTTAGGGTAGTTGTATCGGTAGTTTGCACTCATATAATCTTATTCCGCACTTAGCTTAAGTTAGAGTAAAAACAATCTAGCCGTATTTTTTATATGGGAGTTTGAACAAGTTCTTGTGTTTTCATACAAATCTTAACTTTCAATGCAGAATCATAAATTACTGACCTTAAGGGTTATCCCAAAACAAGCCAGACCTTATTCTGACTTTTGAGCAAAAAGTTATTTAGAAAAAAAAATTACTATAAATGGCAAAAATGCAATTTTCAGGGCCAAAATGAAGGAATTCGCTATTTTCAAGGGGAACCTCATCGCAAAGCCATTATTATTGCTCAAAAGGCCATTTCTCTTCAATCAGCCAAATTTCATGCAATTCTAACTCCGAGGCCCATGATTTCTACTAGCGCTTTTTTGTCTTGCGCAATGATTTTAGGAGAGTGTAAGAGTCCAGAAAGGTCATGGCGGTCTGTTCTACATCAAGCTTGATCATTGAAGCTTGCTCATTGAAGCTTGCAAGCTCTTTTCTTTGATGTAATATCACCCTCCTCATCTTCTCCAACTTTGGCTTTGATGGTGGAATTAGGCGGTGGCTGGGTATTTTGATTGTGGAGCTTCGATTTATTTTAGGTTTGTAATGTGAGTTGGGAGGTTGAGGAGATTGACTCCATCTAACTCTTTCCGTTTGTATTTAATATATAATGTTCACGACTAGAGTGGTGGAACATAGAGTGGAGCATATAAGTTGGTACAAAAAAGGTTCACTAGAAGAAGACAGCAACCAAGTTGATATATTGACCATGTCCCCAAAAAGAAATAAAAATAAAAATTGTGAGACACCACGTGGACATGCTAGTAGCCATGTTCATGGTGTGTTTGACGTGGACACTAGGATTTTTTCCATGGCCGCCGTGCTTCTTACGAGGTGGGAGTTAATATGCCACCTCGTAAATTGAAATATATTGCTTAAAAAAATGTGTTGCTTTTTTGTTTTATTTAATGGGAACATAATTATAAATTTATACCAACTTTACTTTTTCATCCTCTCACATTTCTTCTCAACAAATAAGTAAGTTTTTCATCTCTCCACTTTTCCATCCTCCCAACCAAACACAAATAGGAAAAAATTAAATTTTTTCTATCTTCTCCCCATTTTCTATCCTCTCACTTTTCTACTCCTCAACCAAACAGACTCTTAACCTATTTAACACCTTATGTTAACATAGAAAGTTGACAGTCACATAAAGTAAGAATTGATAAGAAGTGACGGTGGGGGAGAAAATGAAGAAAGATGTAAAAAGAAAAAGCCAAAAGATAAAAGAAGAAGACACAAATGAAGTGAAAATTATACCGGCATATACAGTACGAAATCCACTTCCTTGAATAAAACAGGAGAAATACTAGGGACACACTTTTGCACAACTTTGTGCTATAAGTCACCACATGGCCAGTTGTGATTGGTTAGAATGTGTTAGTGATTGGTTAGAATATGTCTCCACATGACCTACTAACACACTCTAACCACTCACAACTCGCCATGTGGCAAGTTGTGGCCAAAATTGTGCAGAAGTGTGCGTCCCTAACATTTCTCATAAAACAGACTGATACCAGACCATGTGGTCACTAGACCGAGTTGTCTATACTGACAATATCAGGTCATAGGTCAATATGATGCCAAGTTGACATCAACATCCTTTGTTATCTAAGGAGTTTGTATGAACAAAAGATACAACATCTAATTATATGTACTCAAAGGTGAATCTAGAATTTTTTGTTTGGGGTCAAATTATGTTTGGCCCTCACACATACACAAATATAAACATTAATATTTTGATACTAGAGTAGGTTATAATTTTATAAATATATTGTGTGTAAAATTAACAACTTTCACATATGTATATTCGTAAGATAATTTTTTAGGAGAACATATCATCTTTTAAACTTCAATACTATTCAAAAGTAGTCTAGTTTGATATTAAACATACACAAAAAACGAAATAGAGAAAACAAAAACTGCCTTGTCTCTATAACTACTAGACTAATTGACAAATCCTATTGGTTTTTAAGAGAATCATTGGACTAACTCAAACATTTGGAGAGGCCAACTTCTATTTTTGTGGCTAAATATTAAAAAAATTTAATACTTATGAATAATATAATATAATTTTTAAAATTTTGGGGGGGGGGGGGGGGGGGGGGCACTTGCTATAGCTCCTCCCCTGTATGTACTGATGTGCGTAGTCAAATAAAGACAACCTAATTTGCGGCCTTATGGATAGAACCTACTAATTGTTGGGCCTAAAGACCTACTAAGATTAATCATTTACTAACTAGGATTCTTTTTAAGTATTTTGATTTTTATTTTCTAGTTGGTGAAAAGTTTAATATTTTTTTTCTTGTAAGCAAAGTAAGGTTTTTCATTCTATTTATGAACCTTTGGTTTCAATTTTGTACGACAGAGTTTGATTGATAATAAGTTTTTTTTTTTGGTGGGTTTATTGTTGACCATTAGTGGGTTTTCTTTCGTTAATACAAACTCCAAGTAGGCCTAGGTGCTAACTCCTACATTCTATCACTTATTTTCCTATTGTATAATGTTTCAACTGCATTGTTCTAACTTATCGTATGTCATGAGTGAGAATGACTTCTAGATTGCTTTAATGGGTTCAAGGGTTGGACATGTATGCTCTAATACTAATTTAAGCTATAAAATATGAGGCATTAGGCTTGAAGGAGACAGAAGAGTGGAGAGAGAAATTTGAGAAAAGGTTTAGCACTCAGGGCTGACTCAACCATATAGGCAAATTAGACCACTGCTTACAGCCCCAAATAAAATAAAATAAAAAGCTTCTCTATTAACTAACACAATATATCTATATTTATCTATCTTAACATTTTAATTAAGATTGGCTTCACAAAATAACTAAACAAATAAAAATTAAGGTTCCCTCTATTGTCTAAAAAAATGCATTGTATACGACCACCGAAGGGTGTGGTCTAGTGGTCTTGGGTGATGCACAAAATGCGCTGAGTCTGAGGTTCAAGGTTCAAGTCTGTATATGAACTCATTTGGGTTGCCTTCCTCAGCAACTCAAGATTCACTAGTGTTCTATGTGGGATTGGGAAGCTATGGTTCACCGTGGTCCCCCTGCATCCCAACAAGGCACTGGACTCGGCGAGTAGGGTACTAGTATAGTCACACATAGGTAGGATTGCCACGTTGGTCGCCCCTACCCTTTTTTATTTAGCAAAAAATGCATTATATATTAAAAAGAGCCCTATCCAAAACAAAAACAAAAAAATAGTTTTTTTTTTTTTTTAAAACGTGAAGTGAGAAGATTAAGGCCCTATGTATCCCTTTTTATATTTTTAATTCAACTTCTTATATTTTTTTTTTTTTCTTTTAAACTCTCCACACAAGTTTACAACTTTGTACCTATTATCAGATTTCGATCATTTTGAACAAAACTTATCACCCTCTCCACACACATCACTAGTTTACTCCTTCTCTGTACTATTCTCACATGGGTTGACGTGATACATCAATCCTCTTTTGTTACTCTGTTAACATTTTTTAATTTAATTAGTATTTTAAAAAAAACAAAATTTTAATTAGTTTTAACTTTTCCAATTATACCATTTGATTTTTAAAAATAATAATAACATAGAATCGGTCCTTTTTATTTTGAGTAGGTTATTTAATTTGTATATATTGGGTAACATTACTTGTTATAGTTGCATTTGTAGAAATAAAATTTTCAAAATTAAAATTAATAAAAATCTTATTTAAGATTGATTATGTCAAAAGAAAGATCAATTGAATTCACCAATATTATCAATCGAAAAGGAAATATTAGTGAAATTTAAATACAAAAAATTAATTAGTAATTTTGAATTTCAAAAAGCCAGACACCAAAAAATTCAAGACCACCACTAGTCAATCGGATCAAAAGGGATTGTGCGAGAGAGAAGAGAAGAGGGAGGGCTTTGTGCAAGAAGGAGACAGTAATGAAGGTTGGCAGCGCCAATGATCGATGGTGACACCAGTCAGTGGGTGGCATCTATAGGTGACACAAGTCGATGGGTGGCGTTGGTGTGAGATGGTAGTGCAAGATGGGTGTGGGAGATGGATTGTGAAAGATGGTGAGAGAGCTAGAAGGGTTGTGGCCTTATGGGTGAGAGAGTTGAGAGATAGAGGGGGACAGAAGAATCAAGAGATGGAGAGAGAAGAATCGAGAGTGAAAGAGGGGGAGAAAGTGTACATGTTTTACCTCTATTTCAAGCATAAAACATTAACAAACTTTTGTCTTTGATTTTTCTTTAACCGAAAAATATTTTACAATTGACTAATTATTTTACTTCTTAACAAACAGTAAAATATGAATTATTTTTCTGAAAATATTTTACTTCAAAACAAACAAAAGTTAAAATAATATGACAAGATCGCAAGAGTATCCCAAAACAAAAATAAAATAATAACATGCCGGCATAAAAATAACAATAATGAGGATAACTTTAACACAGAAAAATGTGAAAATAAAACGGAATTTGTTTCAATCAAAACAAGTAATCATACTTTCAAAAGTTCAAGAAAAGAGAAGAAATGTGCAGAAAAAAACTGCAGTTAACAGGTTTTCTACCTTGTACAAACTTCAATATTGCAGCAGATATGAAGATACTCAGCACCTTCTTGAAAACATCACCCTCAAATATGGAACTTAATTTCCCTGACCCATTCGAAGCAATGATGACCATCGCCTAAATTCGACAGAATATTGTGAACGTTGTTCAGAAGATAAGATAGACATAAAATGAAGGAAACACAAATAGGAAAAGTAGAAGAGTATTACCTGTAAACACAAAATATAAAAGCTCCACATTCTGTCAAAACTTCTAAAGATTTGCCAAAATGAGCGTATTTCGACAAAACCTGTTTTCCCAATCCATTTACCCCCAGTATACGGTTTCTCATCCTGAACATCAATAGAAGAATTTCCACAGTTAAAAATATATTTTTATCAAATGACAAAATTTAAATACAATTCTTTATATACTGTATCTTAGATTGTCCACTTAAAAATCTGACACCTGCCTATGTGAATAACTAAACAAACGGGGTTTTAAAGCCTTTTTTTTTTCCTAATTCTTTTTTCCCCTCTTATGTCTTTGAGAAAACCTGACCGGTAGATCTCTCAAAACTTCTCCCAAACAATATCAGAAAAAATAAATAAATAAATAATCTGGCTTCAGAAGGACAAGCATTTAATGTCTTCTCCATTAATCCCATTATTTTCATTAGAAGACTAGTTGATCTGTGCATACTTCGTATCCTAGACAAATGGCTTTTAAAATAATGAAAAAGAAAAGAAAAGAAAAAAGCAGAAGAAGAAGACGGCCATAATCTAAGCCTCATAAGTTTGGAACAAATAGCCATTAGAACAGTAATAGCAGCCCCATCACATTCATTTCCAATAACACAAATTAGAGAGAAAAAAAGGGGCAAAACTACCCTCCCCCTCAAAACCTACTCTGCTACAACTCCACCCAAACCCATTCCTCTACATGCTGCAACCACCTCTATAATCTCCTTTGCATCATCGTTCTCTTCTAATTAGACCCAAGTGATTGTGTGTGAGAAATCAGCTCTAAAGCCAATGGGTTTTCTCACAAAACAGGGTAAAAAAATATAACAACAGAAAGTTATGGTACTTTAACGGTGTTTGTTTAGTTATTCATTTAAACAGATGACAAATTTTTAATGAGAGAACCTAAAGAATAGTATATGCGGAACTTTTCGCCCTTTACCAAAAATCAAGTTGACAAAACTAGTACGGATAAAATGGTTAACTTGATAGAAAAATCCATCAGACCAAGTGATACATATCCACCATATGAATCCCAAAATTTTTTAAAACAAATGTTGATTATTATGTAAATTCTAACAATAAGATTAACAAAATGGACTAGTGAGATGAGAAGAAGAGTGTCAAGCGAGGCTCTCTATGGGTCTTTGTCTGAAATTAGCCGGACCAAGATGTCAGGCAACTAGGCAAGCCTGATGCAATGTGTTTTTTCTGTAGAAATTCTCCAGATTTTCTAATCTAATTGACATGGTTTCATGTGCTCAATAGTCAAGTAGTTTCAACCAATTTTTGAAAGGGTATAACATTTATTTAATGTCCTTTTATGATGCCTATTCATTTAAAATCTTCACTACATCTATAAATTGAGAGGTTGTTCGGTCATTTCAAGCAGTTTCTCCATTATCTTATTGCAAAACACATTATATAGAAGTTCGTTAGTACTTCTAGAATTACTAGCTATACATCAATAGATACCTTGCCTTTGTTGTATCATGGAACTAGTTGCTTGTAACCCTTGGCAAACTCTTTGGAGTTGGGGCATTTCTATCCATAAAGATAGCAACTACAACCCATAAAGACTTCATTGTTGTTCTTCCCTATATACTCAATTATCCTCTCTCTCATTTTCTTTTTTCAATTTGAACACATCGAAACAACTCTTCTATTCATTAAAAAAATTGGAAAGAAAAGAAGAGTTCAGATTCATATGTTGTAAAGCAGAAAGAGACTAGTCTACTACCAAACAAGCAACATATAACCCAAATTACAACATGCCTCATTTTTGTCAACTCGAAGCTGCTCCAGAGGCTGGCAAAAGAAATCAGCGCCAGCACGCATAGGCCAACCTAGCCGAAAACAATCAACTGACCTACAATTCACACGAACATAATTTTTATTAAACTACATTCTGTACAAATGAAATGCATATAAACAAAGAAACACATAATACCAGAAGTATTCATTTAAATCATCATAATTTCTCCACTGAGAATGCTTTGCTTTTCCATATTTGCTCCTTTTAGCTTCCTGTAATGCACAAAATAAATGGCGATACAAAGCAATCAAATATCACTTTATAAACATTAAATTTTATGGACAAAAAGAACATGCAGAAGCAACACCTTTGCTATCGTCTCATATATTGGAGTTACTACTTTCTTTAAAAAAGCCTCATCATCACCACCATATACTGGCTTTACAGGCTCACCAGTCATTGGACTTCCAGCCAGGATCCCACACAACTCAAATGCCATCTATAAAGATTGAAGTACAATTGAATGATTATGCTGGAGTCAATAGAACCTTAAATTATACTCAATGATCAATAAAATTAGAGTGTCTCATTTGAACATCCATAATTTATCTTTAAAATTACTCAAAGTTGAACCCCACTATTAGAGATAATAGGATTATGTGTATAAGCACGTAGGCCCAATTGTATTACTCAATACAATTGAGATTATTACAGTGAAAATCCTCTATCAATGTAGTGACAAACTGCTTATTTACTGGGAAATTGTAAATTTAATAATTCAATCATTATACTAATATTTCTGCACCGCATGAGAACAAGTATTAAGATTTTTTTTTTTTTTTAGATAATTATAATATATTGCTAACTCTGCAATTTGAATCATTTTCCCCTTAAACCCCCAAACATTTTGTGTATGAGGAAGTGTCATTTTAAGTTAAGATTCTTGGCTTAAGCTATTAAGAAGTAAAGCTTAAAATACTAGAAAATTGTAAATCTAAGCATTGAACCATTAGTATAACATATTCCACAACTTAATTAAAGCAATTTATAAAAATTGTCAAAGCATAATGTATAAAACTGCGGTAATCGCCAAAAAGTACTATAATTTAGTTTATGGAAAATTCTAATATAGATCATGGTCAAAGTTATAGAAAATTTGCTACTTGGAATTAAAACCCTTGCATTATACAAATTAATTTCCCCTTTTCCAGCTTCACTAAAAACGGTTTAGATTAAATAGATCAATCTCCAAGACTACCCGTTTCTCAAAACATAAAAAAAAAAAAAATCTCCAAGACCACCCAAATCAGGCTTCTTATATAAGGCCCACAACGCTTGGAGCATGCCATGCTATAATATAGTCAGACTTGTTACTACTAAAATATCCTTGTTGACTGCCCACTGTTCAAATTTACACTACGGCAATATCTCATATATAATGTGAATAAACCACTAAAGCTTTATTTATGTTACCGGTACATATAAATGTTTTTTGGCTGAACAGCCTAAACCAGCTTACAGGTGGATAGATTTATAAGAGAAGTACTTCGCTTGTAAAATTGAAACTACCTATGAAGACTACGAGAGCAACTTAAATGAAGTCTGTGGTGGTACCACCTGTAACCACCATGATATTTTACAAAATAACTTATAGAAAAACTACCAAATGAGTGAGTTGACTCGCATATTCTTACAGCCTATTCAACTTATCTTCCGGACGTTTCCTAGCAGTAGATCATAAAATTGAAAATAGGAACAAAGTATGAAGCTCTTGACATCATAAAAGCTTGGGGTGCTCCCTATAGCACGTCAAAAAGTACATGAAAAAATAATAATAATAAAATGATAACCGTACATACATGATGATAAATATAGCAAAGGCATTCTGGCATGAATCTCAAGTTTGCAGCTTCTCCCCATATAAGAAGATATAAACCCATGTATAGTAATTTTCGCTGCTGCACTTCTTGTTGAAGTGTCGGTTCCCTGCCAATTAATTACGAAAAAAAAACACAAAGTTAAAGAAATGTATCAAAGCTCAAAAGAGTACCTGACAATTTTGTATCAACTAGCAAGAAAAAGAGTATGAAATACGCAAACAGTGAAATTAAGGTGCTAACTAAACTAAGTGCCTACCACAGCAGAAGAAAGCAGTTTAGCACTGTCGCACGTAACACTAAGACTAATCCAAGTGGCACTCTCAAAAAATATATATATATAATTTTTCAGATGAAATTTCTTAACAAAAAATAGGAATGCTCACCGAAGGCTACTTTTGCTATCCAAATACTTGCACCACTTTCTGTAGTTTTTGAGAAGTTTCTTCATCACTTCTGTCAGAGCACGATCATCCAACTAAAGAAACAAAAGTATCGTATGTTATGACAACATAAGACTGGCTCAAAAGATAAAAATACAAGCCAGAGCATTAATCTAAGAATAATAAGACCTTGGGTTGCTGATCAGGCTTTGGGAATTGACGTATTTGCACATTTGCCAGCAACAAAATCAAGTGCTCCCTTTGATTTGCAACATTGTCCTTCTACATGTTAATAAATGGAAAGTAGCCTGTTGAGTAGCCATGAAACACTAGCTAATGGACAACAAACGATTTAGTAAGTCACCTGAAAACCAAACTGACTCTGAAGCCAGTCTAGAATGTCTTCATTAACTTTCATCCGGTGGTCCGTTGGCCATGGCAAACCGCTGGTGTTACGAAGTGCAGAAACTGTAGCTTGAATCTGCAAACAAAAAAAAAAATCAAAAATCAAAAGCAAACTCGAACGAAAGAACTAAGGAAAATCAAATTCCACACAAGAAACCGGGAACAAATTACCTCAGGATATCTCATAATAGCCTGATTTTGACTCTCTGGATCAAGAGGAAGAATATTATAAGGCATATATAACTGTCTCTTCTCCTCAACCGCAGTGTGAGCTTGCAAAATCTACAATAGAAAAAGTGTTAAAAGACAATAATTTCCCAAGAGGGCTAATTAGGGCTAATCCTAGCTCCTGATCTATATTCGTAAACAACAATTGAAAATATGTGAAATATAGCCTTCAAACCTGACAGAGATATATTAGATATATTAGACTAATATAATATGCCCAAATCCACTCCTAGCTACTTGTACTAGTAATTTAAGATTTAGTTGTCTATGGATACTCATATGAGAGTTCATTGTAACACAAGATATTGTAATATACACTTACATAATAAAGATATAATCCTTAAGGGTTCCCTTCGTAAACGTAAGCCAACAAAGATGAACCATGTAACTGTCGCGTTCTTATTCTATACTTCTCTTTCTGTATCCATTCTAGCATTACAATATAGTATAACACATCGCATTGCTAATATATATATATATATATATTTAACAAAGCCAAATAATTCTACATGTTCTTTCTCCATGGCTTTTGTGTCTAATTTCGTTTTCTCCTTGAATCTTAAACACTTATGCAGGTCATTCCTCTCCATTTCAAATCTGTCATTTCCCAGACACTATTTGAAGAAAACAATCACATAAATGATAGAACACTACTATGATGTCCGAAGAACAGAACCCAACTTTTTCAATCGTCAAATTCTCCCCACACGCCCCTAAAGATTCCAACATGGCTTCACTCCGTCATAAGCACTGGTCTTCTTCAGTCACATGCCTCAACATGTGACACACATCACACACAAAGTTTAGCCTTCGGTGATGTCAACCACGCATGTGTCACACTTTGGTCACGTATGCCACATAAACCCTAGGGTACTGCACTTTATGCAATTCACCAACTTTCTCTCACAAATTTTTTTACATTTTTTAACTTTAACTTTTTAACTTTCCTTTAATATAATTTTACGGTTGAGATTGAAAGTTGCTTTTTTAATTCTTTCAATCTCAACCATTAATTACAATTGTATCAGATGCGATACCCTAGGTATTGCACCTAATCTCAATCCTGTCACTTACCATGTCAACACCCACTGCCACATCAGCGGGCTCTCTTTTCGGTCTCAACTGAACCAATTTCAACTTGGATTTGATACCATTGACTTTCTTTGACCCATCTAATAGTTAAATTTTGACCCTTTGACCATTGACCAAGGTAAACTTTTTTTTTTTCAATTATTAGGTAAAGAGAAATGCTATATTTTTAATATTTTCACAACAAATCTTAGATGACAGGTTTTTACGTGTTAGTAGTCAAAAAAGTAATTCCAATAATAAATTCAAATTAAAAATCAATAACTTACCATCTAGAATTTGTTGGGAAAATATTGTCAATGTAACACTTCTCTTCCATAAATTCTAATATAGAGTCTATTTGGAATAGTTTATTTTGGTAAAAAAAAATTTGTTGAAAGTACCGTAGATAAAACTAAAATAGTACAGTGAAACTCATAAATAGTAGCAAAAGTGCAATGAGACTCATCAATAATACCAAAAATAAGCTGAATAATAAAATAAATAAGCTAAATAATAATAAAAATATGTCTTTTTCAACCAATACCAAACGCAATTGTAGTCTTTCTTCTCTTATAAGACTCCAAAAACACTTAATTTGGCCCATTTCGGTCCCATATACACTAAATTTGCCAATCTAGTTACAAAATTATTCCAAATTGTGCCAGCCCAATCCATCATCCAATTAATTTGGTCATTTATAAGTCATCTTCTAGCTAGGGATCTTCAAAAACTTCTATCCTAAGTTTGCCGAGAGTATTAAAGATAACAATTTACAATATTTTCTTACATAATGGCCCATGAGACCATATTTGGTGAGTGTTTGGCATAGATTATTTTTGCCAACTTATTTTACTATTCAACTTATTTTTACAACCATTCATGAGTCCCACTGCATTTTTTGGTACCATTCATGGGTCCTCCTGTACTATTTTAACCAATTTTTACTTTTATCTACAGCACTTTCAGGAAAAAGTTTTCAGTTTCAACAAAATAAGCGAATCTCAAACAAACACTTTGGTGGCGTTTGGATTCAGCGTTTATGAGCTACATTTACGTTTCTTGCATTTTTTTTTTTTCAGCTGAGCGCCTCTTCCACTATTCATTGTCCATGAACAGTGATTTCAGGCGTATGAAAAATGCCAAGCACGTGAACAGTAAATTTTTTATTATTTTTTAATTGTTTTCAGTTTTCAGCAAAATAACTGGTATCCAAACGGACCCTTAATATAAAGCCTAATTAGGACCAACCCTAGCTTTTACTCTCTATAAATACCCACCTTAGGTTTCATCGTAAACAAAGCCGACCCATGTAACACACACACACACTCTCTCTCTCTCTCTCTCTCTCTCTCTCTCTCTCTCTCTCTCTCTCTATATATATATATATATATACATATCCATTTTGCTTTCTCCTTTAGTTTCAACATGACATTAAACCCTATTCAATGAATATTCTTTCAAATTACGCCAACAAAAGAGAACAAAGAAAATAATTAATACAAGTCTACAACTACATATATAAGACAGTAACCACAAAACATGAAGGTTCGTGGACAAAAATGTATTATTCTCAGCAAGTTCCAATAAAATGATATCATTCAGAAGTAAGATAAATTATTCAGTTTCACCTCATCTGTCATTTCAACAGCCTCTGTCTGATTTACAGCCTTCAAAACCTCAAAGAGGACCGTAGAAGTTTGATATGCTTTAGTAAGTTGGGCACTGATTCAGGAACAAGAATTTATCAAATATAATATTGAGTAGTTATGCACTTCTTTTTACATACTCACCATACACACACTGTTATATGACTGAAAATTATGTGTAAGGAGTATGCAACAGGAAATGTGTAATAAGATTTTCAGCAAAATATAATGCACTAGAGCCAACTGTCAAGAATGCAATTATGCAAACTACTAGAAATCAATTCTCTTAGAGAACCAACCGGTCATGTTTATCAGTGGCATTCTGCAAAGCTTGAATATTATTTTTGTAGTAATAATGATAAAAACTCTGCATTTCACGCGCATCACTCTTTGCCCTACCTGCCAACGTCATTTCATTTTCCTGAAAAGAATTATAGGGAATGAATTAATATTTCTTCAGAATTCCAAACGGAGTTGATGAAAAGTTTCTAGGACATTAAATCCAGAAACTGGTCATGAACACAAATTTAATGTAGCACAAATTAATTTTCCTTGAAAAGAACAGAGAAAAAAACAAAACATTTTGTGAAAGCAATAGAAGGCACTGAACATTTATGCTATTTAAAGTCAGCCATCACACAAAAGCAGTATTTGAGATGAAAATAGCAAATCACCATTGAGATTATTAAGCAAGCGGTAGATGAGTTCGAAATGCTATCTGGTTTGATAGCAAATGCAAGTAAAAGGGAGGCGTCTTCTGCAGGAGCACCAGATGATTTTGTATGATCGAATTTTGATTGCGTTTGAAAATAAAGAAGGAAAGCTACCAAAGAGATACTTCAATGTTCCTTTGATATTGTTCTAAGGACTATGGTTGATTAAATTTTCAAAATATATAGCATATTAGATTTCTTTTAGTGAGAGTTTAAAGAGTTTCTCTCTAAACTAATATGAAAAGAAACTGTCCAAATAATAACGAGTTAATCTTCCATGGGTGCATTATTAAATTAAGTCTTTCTTAATAGGTTAAACTTTTGGCGTAAGTAATATTTTATCAACTACAAAACACTTGAGGTTAAACTTCGCCCTCTCACAAAGTTGTTTCCCCTCCCTCTAACATTCCACCTGAGGCCATGGTAGCCTCTCTGATTGATGCAGAAGAAGGAGTATGGAAGCAGGAGGTTGTCCAAAGTCTTTTTCTTCCTCATGAAGCAGAGGTGATATAAGGAATAGCATTGAGCTCCAAAGTGCCAGATGATAGACAGGTTTGGGCCCCAACAGCAAATGGACATTTCAGTGTGAAAAGCGCATACAAGTTGGCTGTAGAGATGAACTGTGGGGCTGCTTATGGGGCGGTTTCTGATGATAGTAATCTCAGGAAATTTTGGAAATACATTTGGAAGGTAAATGTTCCCCATAAAATCCACCATTTTACATGGAGAGCATGCAAGAACATTCTACCTACTAAAGTTAATTTAGTGAGAAGGAAGGTCTTATCAGATGGCAGCTGTCATGAGTGTAAAGCAGAGGTGGAATCATCGGGTCATTTGTTTTGGGCTTGCCCAAGGACTCGTGACATTTGGGCACTGGCAAATTTGATACCTGTGAATACGAATCTTCTTTTCAATTCTTTCCTGGACCTACTGTGGTATGCAGTCATGATAGCCAATGGGAACAAGAATTGGTAGAGAAGATCATCATGATTTCTTGGATGCTTTGGACTAATAGGAATGAAGTAAGGAATGGTGGAGTGAAGAAACCTGGGCAGGCAGTCATTCATAGTGCTTTAAATTATTTAGGGGAGTATCAATCCAGTCAAACTGTCAAGATTATGCAGACAACGAAAGCCCTTGCCTCACAGACACCCCCCCCCCCCCCCACCTCCAAATTCTTATAAGATCAACGTGGATGGAGCTGTCTTTGCAGCTAATAAATCGGCTGGTGTGGGCATTCTCATCCGAGATGAATATGGGAGGCTGGTTGGAGCTTGCAGTAAGAAGCTAAGAGCCCCCCTTGCTGCTATTGAAGCCGAAGCTAAGGCCATAGAATGTGGTCTTCAGTTTGCAAAAAGATATGTTCATCCAAGACTTTGTGCTTGAATCTGATTCTCAAATCCTAGTTAATGCCCTGAAGGAATTGTCCCCCCCCCCCCCCCACAACCCACGGCAGTGGCTGCTCTAGTGTATGGCTCACTGTCTGCATCACATGAGGTTAGGAAGGTAGTTTTCTCACATGTAGGGAGGCAAGGCAATAGGCCTGCTCACTTTTTAGCAAAATATGCTTCTAGCATTGTTGATTTCTCTATATGGATCGAAGAGACTCTTTATTTTCTTGAACAAGCTCTTTTCCATGATTTTATTATTGGTTTGAGGTATTAATGAAGTTAAAAGTTTCCCATCAAAAAAAAAAAACTACCTAACACTTGTTGACGAGAAAGCTGCAAGAACTAAAATATCAAAATCTACCTTTCTCAACCGTTGCTATAGGTCTCCAAAGCGTTGGTATAGATCTGTTGGGCTATACTAACAGTTTTGCTAACTGCCCAATATAATAGTTCTGCTAACCGCCCAATATGTCACGAAGGTTTTGAATACCCATACTGGTGATTTCTATCAAGTGACGGAATAGACCAGATCTGGCTATCCTAGAGGTTCTTTTTTTATAAATCATATTTGTTTATGAAATGACCTATATCGGCGATTTTGAACTACCACTATAAGTGAACTATATATTGAGGAGGTTTATGTAACCTCCGCTACAACTACAACCTTGGTCTATAGTGGTGGTTTGTCTAACTACCAGAATTATACATGCTATAGTGGCAATTTTTGAAACCGCCATTAAAAAAATGTCTGTAATCTCAAAGCCATCACTCCCCCACTCTTTATTGCTCATTTTGTAGAAACAACTAGAACTTGACCCAATTTTAGGTGTGGTAAGTTTTTGGCTATACATACATTTGCACAAATAAACTACCCAAGGCTAATTATACAAGATGCTTCTTCACCATAATTATGATGAAAAAATATTCCAATTCAAATTCAATTGATTCAAATAACATTGATAGTAATATGGAGGAAGTTTCCATCAGGTAACAACAATTCTACTTGTCCCTACTTAAGCATGCATAATATTAGTCAAGATTTGGTGTAAAGCCTTAGAGCTTACGTTAGAAGAGGAAAAGGCCTAGGGCTAGGTTGAGCTAAGGGGTGACATCATTAGTGAGTTCATCGGGGAGGAGCATGGTGAATTGTAAGAAAATTTTTGATTAGTTTCCTTTTTCATAATTTTTGTAATCCCCAGTGTATGATACATTTCACCAAAAGCAAGCAAGACAACTTCATTCTGG
>JAGHPS010000071.1:2684232-2887354 GCA_020976635.1 Castanea crenata | reverse complement strand
GGCAGATTTGAATTCATTTGATGAGGTAATTTATCCAACATTTGAATAATGAAATGATGATGACATGGTTTAATAGTTTAATCATTACGTCATTGATTCAAATAGTTAGATTTTTTTTAGTAGAAATGATAGTAGACTTTATTTAGATAGAATTAATTATACAATAAGAACGAGAAAAAAGAACTATTTTTCTAACTAACGCTCTGTTTGTTTCAACATTAACATTTTTTGGAAAATGGTTCATTTTCCAAAGACTATTTTTTAGAAAACTATCTCATTTTCCAATGTTTGATAACGACCTTGAAACTGAGGTTGAGAATGTATTCTAGTGTTTGGTATGAAATTTTTTCAAAATATTTCTTGTATAATTTAAAACATGTATATTATGTAAACTAACTAATGTAATCATTATAAATTAAAAAACCAAGAATGAATTTGGTTTTTATACTAAAATTTTGAAAATATACAATCAAAATTAATTAGTTATCAAATTTTCATGATCTCTACCACTCATTTTGTTTATTTATATATATATATAGATAGTAACGTATGTATGTACACACACACATATCAATCATTTGCCTATATATATATATATATATATATATATATATATATATATATATATATATATATATATAAATTTGACAAGAGAATATATTTTCAATAAATATAAATAGTGATAACTTTTAATTATCTACTCTTTTTGTTGGTATACTAATTGTTTATTATGATTAACCACAAGTCTTCAATATTACTCTAAATTATGTATTTACATAATGTACTGTATAATATATCATCACTGCATAGTATCTGCCAACAAAAAAAGTATTTACCAACAAATGCAATTCTCCTAAACAATTATCATTCATTATATAACAATATTATTAGTCCACGGTAAATATAGTCCCATGTAAAAGCAATTTTGAGCAATATAGGTACTATGTTTAAAAATTTTATCTCATTCATTCTTTCTTCTTCTTTTTTTTGCACTTTATGTATGAAAAAGAAGTAACTTCTGCCTAGAGAAATAGTTAGAGAGAGAGAGATCTATGGGAAGAGGAGAGACCAGAGTTAGTGACAGTGAGGGTGTGAGGAGAGAAAAAGCAAAGGGAAGAGAGAAAAAGTGAGAAAACTTACTATGAGAGAGAAAAGACGCCAAAAAATTATGTTTCCCACAGCTATAGACGAAGATAATATTTATAGAAGATGCAACGCGTGAGAGAGAGATTGTTTTCCAAAAAAATTTTTTGGAAAACAACCTATAGAAAATAAGCCTTATTTTTATTAGGGTTTTCCATTGATCAAAGATAGTTTTCCATTGACTACTTTTTTTTAGTGCTACCAAACACTGAAAAATGTGGAAAACTATCTTTACAGAAAGTTTTCCAATGAAACAAACAGAGCGTAAGCAATGATTTTTTTTTTTTTTCCAACATTAGTCAAACCTAATGTGAAGACTCATATTATCCCTACCAATAATTTGTTTTTTGTGAGCAGGAATATCCAAAGGAATGGAGGCTGTGGATGGACGCTTGGCTAGACGAGAACAATGCTTCAAGACATCAAATAATTGGATTAATAGTTTATTCATTGTAATATATATAAAACAAATACAAACTTAAAGTCTTAAACAAATAAGATGTTATTCATTTTAAACATAAATATGGACTTACACAAAAGATTGAATGAGATGCCTCATTATCCAAGTGGACGCCTCATCCTTGTAATTATTCTTAAAAATACTCTTTAAATAACTCCTTGAAACCTCTTCTCCTTAACTATAGGATTCTATTGGATGAGTTTCCCAACAAAAGAACTGGACACACCAGGAAGATTACCTTAATTTTGATGATCTTGCCAACCATGGAATCTTTTTATTTTGTAATTTTATTTATTTTGATAACCCACCGCTTGTGGTGGACACTGAAGAATGCTTTAGCCATGGACCTGGATGGCTTTATTTGTTACTGACCTATTTCTTTAGCCTAGGCATTATGCCATTATCCATTATTACAAAAGAAAGAAAGAAAAAAGAAAAAGAGAAAAAAGAAGTTTATTAAAAATAGCTATTCAAACAATTTTTAAATATAAAAATTTAATAATTTTTATCTATAAAAATGACTAAATAGAGGACTTTAGAATTTATCCTTTTGACTGCTTATTTTAAGTTCAAAGGCAATTAATATACTTAAAAGCAACCATCTGTTGCCATTAATTTGTTTATTAGTTTTTTGTTTTTATTCTATATTTTCATTAGGGTTAAGCCTGAGTCTAATGTCCAGTGATACTAGACCCATTAAAATGGTGATACGTGTCAACTTTTAAACACATATCACCATCTAACCAAGCTAGTACATTGGATATATTAAACCTAAAACAATGTCATTTTCATTATCATAGCTCATGCGCACATGAATGGTGGGTTTATCATCCATTTTTTCAATTCATTCATCCTCAATAATTGCCACTATCAGAGAGTTAAATATATCAATTGCAACCTCACCCAAACCCAATTACAAAAAAAAGTTGAAAGTGGATGTGTTAATGACACAAGCCATGACATCTATTTTTCTTGGACAGAAGCGCCAAGCGTGGACTCCTGGGAGGCTTCGTTCTTATTTGGAAGCTTGAGAGGGCTGCAGTGTCTTTTTAAAATGAAAAGAAAAAACTTGTTCTTCATCCATTTATTTCTTTAAGAATGAGCTGGTGGTTGGCTAGGCCTATTGGAGCTGCAAAGGTATAAATTCCCTTACTCTTTCTATATATGCAAACACGTATGCTATTATGAATTTTGTACAAGGATTGAGAAAACGAAAAAGCACCAACACTAGTTCCATTGTTTACATATATATTTGAAAAATTATACTTTACATCTGATAATTTAGAAATTTTAAGAAATAGCATATTAAATCTCAACCTACGTGATTAATTAATACTTTGATGCCATTGTTGCCACTAAGCACTAATTTCACCTATCTTTTCTTCTCACAACAATTAGAGCCCGTTTATCTGAATCCATTCTCCATTCCACAGGCATCTAAACCAAACTAGCAAAGATCTTATCGAGATCGCATTGTACAAACTGACAAATATGAAGAATATCAATTGTTGCAAATTAGTCAATATGAAAGATATTTCTATATGAAATATCACTTTTGTTGATCCATTCCAATGTGGCAGATATTTCTATATTTCAAACTTGATAGTTGATAGATTGACGCAAATTATTTCTTTCCTTATTAAACACAATATGATATAGCTGATGTGTTCCAATGAAGGCAGAAGCAATTGCTATTTTTGGGCATAGCAACTGATACAATCTGTTAACTTCCCGTAGCCATTTGAAATTCATAACCTGGAATGCTAATATACATCTTCTCCGCGACAAGAACAATTGGCCGAGTTTAGCAAGTTTGCCATCAACTTTGACCATGTTATGGCAATACATGTGGCTCACTTACTTATAATTCGGGTACGCACTATTTTGATTTTTTTGTGTGAATTTAGCAAGTTTGCACCTCAAAATTTAGAAGAATAAAAATATTATACAATCTCATCATGGGAGGAAAAATAGGAAATCTAATGTTGTGTTGGCATGTCCCTCCATTATTGGGTTACAAATATCATATCTATAAATAAAAAAAATAAAATAAAAAACCCAAAATAATATAATGATATATTTGTAGAGATAGAGTATTGGAAAATACTTTTAGAAATAGTTCAATTTTTAAGGAGAAGAAATATCTTCAAGAAATTTTAAAGAATAAATTATGGATTATATCATAAGAGCAAGATTTAGGTACAGTAATTAGGTATTGTTCTTTAGGTTCTCCTTTTAAGATTCAGCCATATGAATTTTTTCTCATAGGATGATAGTGTATTTTTTAGTTAAATAGTCACATGTCTGAGTCTTAAAAAGGGAACTTAAGAAACAACACCTAAGTTTTGTCCATATCATAATACAAAATAATTATATATTCTCACGCATTGCGTGGGTCTGCGACTAGTTATCCATTATTACAACAAAAAATAAAAAGAAAAAAAGAAGCTAATTAAAAATAGCTATTCAAACAAATTTTAAATATAAAAATTTAAATAATTTTTATCTATAAAAATGACTAAATAGAGGACTCTTGAATTTATCCTTTTGACGGCTTATTTTAAGTTTAAAGGCAATTAATATACTTAAAAGCAACCATCTGTTGCCATTAATTTGTTTATTAATTTTTTTCTTTTATCTATATTTTCATTAAGGTCTGGCCTGGGTCCAATGCCCAGTGATACTAAACCCATTAAGAAGATTATAGGTGTTCACTTTTAAACATATGTCACCGTCTGAACAAGTCAGTACATTGGATATATTAAATCGAAACCAATCCCTTTCATTATCATAGCTCATGCGTACATGAATGGTGGGTTTATCATCCATTTTTTCAATTCATTCATCCTCAATAATTGCCACTATCAGAGAGTTAAATATATCAATTACAAGCTCACGCAAACCCAATTACATAAAAAAGTTGAAAGTGGGTGTGTTAATGACACAAGCCATGACATCTATTTTTCTTGGACAGAAGCGCCAAGCGTGGACTCCTGGGAGGCTTCGTTCTTATTCAGTTATTTGGAAGCTTGAGAGGGTTGCAGTGTCTTTTTAAGATGAAAAGAAAAAAACTTGTTCTTCATCCATTTATTTCTTTAGAATGAGCTGGTGGTTGGCTAGGTCTATTGGAGCTGCAAAGGTATAAATTCCCTTACTCTTTCTATATATGCAAACACGTATGCTATTATGAATTTTGTACAAGGATTAAGAAAAAGAAAAAGGACCAACGCTAGTTCCATTGTTATATATATTTGAAAAATTATACTTTACATACGATAATTTAGAAATTTCAAGAAGTAGCAAATTAAATCTCAACCCACGTGTGTTTAATTAAGCTTTTAGCATTTATTTATTTTTATTTTTTTGAGAATGCGCTTTTAGCAGTTTTATTATAGGATTGAGGGTTTTTTTTTTTTTTTTTCCCCTTGAAACTATAGGGTTTAACTTTAATTTTTATAACGTTACTTTTATAATTACAGGGTTTAATTTGATCCACCTCTAAAGTTTAGACTTATTTAGAGTTTTAAGTGAAAATTTACCTAACTATTTTTGTTTTACTCATCAATTGTTTTTGAGAAGCTACTCATCAATTGATTTGAAAGAAGAAAATTCGATGATATATATTTTTCCCCATATTTAGTACCCATTTGGGTATTGATGAAAACCCAGCACATTGTGTCTGGGTTTCCTCTTTCCTTTTTTTTTTTTTTTTTTTTGAGCCGTACGTTTATGTGGCTGTTGGCTTTTTCAGTTGGTCCTGACATTGTTCACGGGAGTCACAAATTTTTTTTTTTATTAATTCTATTTCAGAACCCGTTTCAGTTTGTTCAATGAATCAGAATATTTCGGCACCGGCCAATTTCGGCATACCGTTTCAAGATATTTTGGGTTTAAAAATAAATACATAAATAAATATATCTACCCCACATTTATAATTTTTTTTTTTTGCTAAATACTTTTATAATTTTTTTGCATGAATTATGCTAATTTCCACAGCATTTCATAGTTATTATTAATTTATTATAATAAATTAATGACTCACAGTGTGATAAAGAGACTGGAGAGCTCTATGCCTACACAAAGTAGACCCTCTGTTCAATGTACTCTAGTAGGCAGTAGTAGTAATAACCCATGAACAAAGTTTCTCTCCAAACTAGTTTGGAGAGAAACCCTACAAACTCATCATATATTTTTATATTGAGTATGAATTTTGAAAATCTAATGGTTAGATTGCATGTTCTTATTACATTCTTAATGCTTACAAAATTTCAAGAAGATCAAAGATCAATTGCTATGTTATCAAATAAATGTTATAATTTCAAGTTTTTATGATTTAAAGTTGTATATAAAAAATTAGTTAATTGATCAAATAGTAAATAATATCAAATTTGAACGAAATTTGATACGTATGTTAAGAACATAAGGAACATGAAATTCAACGGTTAGATTCTCAAAATTCACACCCAAAAAAGAAATATATGAGAAGTTTGAAGAGTTTCTCTCCAAACTAGTTTGGAGAGAAACTTTGTTCATAACCCATCGAACCATTCAAAAACCAGATAAAATAATAATTTTCGAATTCACTAAAATATAATCATATCTTGGAAGTAGGAACCATTCAGAACTTTACCAAACCATAGCCATTGTTCAAAAATAGCATGAAAGTCTCAAGACTCTAAGTAATTTGAAAGTTTGATGTGAAGACAAGAAATTTGAAAGTTTGACGAAACGTGAAGACAAGCAAGTGAAACAATGCAGTGAAGAAAGAAAATAAAGCAAAAAAATAGAAGGGAAAAGCATAAATCAGGTATGCAAATGAAGGTTGCCATTGTTGTTTTTTCCTTCTATCTTCTTATTTTCTTTTTGGGTTGTGATTATTTTCTAGTGAACTTAAAGCTTTAGATCCTGTCAAAATAGAAGTTTTAGATGCGTGAATGTATTTGTGAACATTTGATTTGAGATGTAGAGTGATGTAGTTGTAGAATAGATTTTTTTTAAGGGAAAACTGGTACTGGCCGAAATTTCCATTTCGCCCGAAACTGGCTGGAATTGACATTTCACCATAATCCTGCTTGAATCCCTATAGATAAGATTTGGAGAATATCTATAATTCTAATATCTATAATTGTGATTTTTTTTCAATATATAAAAAATATCTATAATCAACAAGGAGATGAATATCTATAATTCAAATTGATAACTTGATGTAATCTAGCTAGGAAAGGTTTTCAACCAGACTTTGCACGTGTTATGACTCGTGCCATCAATGTCTATACTGTCTTCTTTTGGATTTTGGAATTTTCTTTCATGTTCTATATAAAGTTGAACCAGAAAGCTAGTATACACAACAAATTAAAATATCTACAGTGTTTTTCTTTGGCTAAAAATTAAGCTTCTATCTACAAGCCTCTTATTATAGTTCCCAATACCCCATTTCTTCATCTATTTAATTCTTTACCTACAGTAGTTTCGGAATGAGCTGGTGGTTGGCTAGGTCTATTGGAGCTGCAAAGGTATAAATTCTCTTACTCTTTCTATATATGCGAACACATATGCTATTATGAATTTTGTACAAGGATTAAGAAAACGAAAAAGGTCCAACACTAATTCCTTTGTTATATACATACATAAATATATATATTGAAAAATTATACTTTACATCTGATAATTTAGAAATTTCAAGAAGTAGCAAATTAAGTCTCAACTCACATGTGTTTAATTAAGCTTTTAGCAAGGTTTTTTTTTTTTTTTTTTTTTTTTTTTTTTTTTTTTTGTTGAGAATGTGCTTTTAGCAGTTTATTATTGGATTGATTTTTTTTCCCTCTCAAAACTATAGGGTTTAACTTTAATTTTTATTACGTTACTTTTATAATTACAGGGTTTAAGATCCACCTCTAAAGTTTAAACTTATTTAGAGTTTTAAATGAAAATTTACCAAACTATTTTTGTTTTACTCATCAACTGATTTGAAGAAGAAAATTAGATGATATATATTGTCTCATATTTAGCAAATAAACTACAAAAAAAAAAAAAACATGCGAATACCAAGCCCATACCCAGATCCTTATATATAGCCACTCCTCCTTCGTTAATCCAACTAAAAAAATATGAGCTAATTATCAGATTATGACAACAACTCTGCAACAACAATAACAATATCATTCTAATCCTTATCTAACTCATTCTTTATGAATTTTACAGAAGAAATCTGATGAAGATTATGAAGCACCAGGAAGCTACCAAAGTGTAGGCTTAGTGATTGGTGTAACTGGCATTGTGGGGAATAGCCTGGCTGAAATCTTATCCCTCTCAGATACTCCAGGTGGGCCTTGGAAAGTCTATGGTGTGGCACGTCGTTCACGCCCAAATTGGAACAAAGAATACCCAATTGAGTACATCCAATGCGATGTCTCTGACCCTAATGAAACCCAAACCAAGCTTTCCAAACTCACTGATGTGACCCACATCTTTTATGTCACATGGGCTAATCGGCCCACTGAGGCCCAAAACTGTGAAACCAACGGTACCATGTTCCGCAATGTTCTACGTGCAGTCATTCCCCACGCGCCGAACCTCAAACACATCTGTCTCCAAACAGGTGCCAAACACTACGTAGGACCCTTCGAATCCTTTGGCAAAATCAAAACCCATAACCCACCTTTTACTGAAGACATGCCACGTTTGAACGTGTTTAATTTTTATTACACTCAAGAAGATATTTTGTTAGAGGAAATTAAGAATGAAGAGAGGTTGACTTGGTCAATCCATAGGCCTAATGTGATATTTGGCTTTTCACCATATAGTTTGATGAATATTATTAGTACACTTTGTGTGTACGCAGTTATATGTAAGCACGAGGGGATTCCTTTGAAGTTCCCTGGGAGCAAAGTGGTTTGGGAGAATTACTATGTGGCTTCAGATGCTGATCTTATTGCTGAGCAACAAATTTGGGCTGTGGTGGATCCTAGTGCTAAAAATGAAGCTTTTAATTGTAACAATGGGGATGTGTTCAAGTGGAGGCATCTTTGGAAGGTGTTGGCTGAAAAATTTGGGATTGAGAATTATGGATTTGAGGAGGGTGAGAAAGTTAGCTTGGTGGAGTTGATGAAAGATAAAGGTCCGGTGTGGGATGAGATTGTGAGAGAGAATCAACTACAACCCACTAAGTTGGAGGAGGTTGGTGCGTGGTGGATTGTGGATTTGTTGCATATGGTAGGGGATTTTGTGGATAGTATGAATAAGAGTAAGGAGTATGGATTCTTGGGGTTTAGGAATTCTGAGAAATCATTGATTGCTTGGATAGATAAGATGAAAGCTTATAAGATTGTGCCTTGAAATAGGGCTTGCTTAGCTCAATACAACTTGAGGCCTAAGGTAGCATACCAAGAACTTTAAATAAGTTTTTTTTATTTAAATATTCTTTAATTAATATTTAGTTTGTAAATAATATATGTACAAATATTTTCAATTAAAAAAAAACACTTATTGGTCCACTCTCCCCCCAACATTTGGTAGTCTTTCTCTTGAAGGGGCCCTAGGCCTGGCCTTGCCCTAAGGAAGGAAATGAGAATAAATGGTAGATGCGCTCATCTTGTTGGTAAAGGAATGTTCGATAAAATTACCATGCGAGATCTACATGCTTTTAATCCTTTTTGTCAATTGTCATTGTGTTTTTGTTGCGGACTTTTGTGGGTGTGTACAATAGGTCAATATCTGACCCTTCCAATATGAATTTTCAACGAAATGTATTTGCCTAGTTAATAAGAAAAGAAAAGAAAAAAGCTGTTCATACATGCATTACCTTTTTTTTTTTTTTTTAACATACTATTAAACTAATAAGTCGTGATTCATGTAAACATCAATTTTAAACAAGCCCACCACCAATGCAAATTTTCACACCAATCAAACACTTCCCACGATAAGCTGAGAAATTGTGTGCTCCGGACTTGCTAAAGAAAAAATGGTTTCTGTGGTCATATGGAAGGCAAAGGTTTTGTGGCCCAAGGAGGATATTTTTAACATATTTCAACACATTTTAAACAATATTACACACATTTCTACACACTTTTTCACTCACACGTATATAAAAAACACTCAAACAACTCTCCCAAACAACTCTCTCAAACACCCCCTAAGTTTTCCAGGTCAGGCAACTAGATTTTTTTTTTTTTTTTTTTTTGAGAAACAATCACGCAACTAGACTTGACAAACAAAAGACCATGTGAAATGCATATGACACTTCGATGCCATTGTTGCCACTAACTTCACCTATCTTTGTTTCTCACAACAATTAGAGCCCATTTATCTGAATCCATTCTCCACTCCACACTCCACAGGCATCTAAACCAAACTAGCAAAGATCTTATCGAGATCCAGGACCGGCCCTAGGCTTAAGCCATTTAAGCCATGACCTAAGGCCTCCTAACATAGAAAGGCCCCCAAATTAAAATGGGAGTAGTAAGATTTTTTTTAATTAAAAAAAGAGGGAGTAACTTGCACCTTTTTTTATTTTTTTTTATTTTATCACATAGGTCTCATAAATTGATATGTCCAATTACAATAAGTAATTCAATATTTATTTATTCTTTTCTTAAAATGTTACATCAGTTTGTAAGTTTTTTATAATACTTTTTGTAGTAACTTTAGCATTTCCTACACACAATATATATATATATAAATTAATAGAAATACAACCCAATCACCAATTTACCATTAAGTGAATGAAAAATACTAAAACTAATACATATTTTATGACAAAACTTACAAACAGATATGACAAAAATATAATTAGTACCACTCAAACAATATAATAAAGGAATGTTTTGAATAACTTTTCTTTTATTGATGATACGTCAGTTTGTAAAACCTACATAATAAGTACCACTAGCTCATTTTGAATGAATTAGTCTTATTAATTAGTAAAAATTAATAATAGATTTGAAATAAAAAATTATAATAGAAAAAAAATATATTATTTAAGAGTTTTTTTTTTTGACATTTATTTAAGAGATATTTAAATATAAAAATACCTACTAAAATTTTCTGTTTATGCCTCAAACTATATAACTATCTTGAGCCGGCCCCGTAGAGATCGCGTTGTACAAACTGACTAATATGAAGAATATCAATTGTTGCAAATTAGGGTGGAATCCATTCCAACGTGGCTGATATTTCTATATTTCAAACTTGATAGTTGATGAATTGAAACAAAATCGGAAACGTTTTCATTTTTCAAAAAGGTTGTGCAAACAAAAAGCAATACGGACACTCGCATGTCCAAAATATGTCGACATTTTGATCCCAATACCCATTGTATTGAACGGAAATCTTATCCAAATTTGACTTTAAACATGTTTCAAGCTCATCCATTTATTGAAAAAAGTTCATCCAAATTTGACTTTAAAAAAGTTCATCCATTTATTTCTTATTGTCTTCTATGCAGTGAGGTCAGGCCTAGTACAGTACGTCATGGCTTATGTCATTTATGTGGACTGTCTTCTTTCTGATTCTGGAATTTTCTTTTATGTTCTATATAAGTTGAAGCAGATAGAGAGTACACAAATAAAATATTTATTCTTCTTTGGCTAAATAAATAATTAAGCTTACATATCTACAAGCCTCTTACACTACTTTCAGAATGAGCTGGTGGTGGGCTAGATCTGTTGGTGCTGCAAAGGTATGAACTCCCTCACTCTTTCTTTTATACACCAAGACATGCTCTTATGAATTTTGTACACCAACACATATGCTAACTCTTTCTCTATGAATTTTATAGAAGATATATGAGGAAGATTATGAAGCACCGCGAAGCTACCAAAGTGTAGGCTTAGTGATTGGTGTGACTGGCATTGTAGGCAACAGCTTAGCTGAAATCTTGCCACTCTCTAATACTCCAGGTGGGCCTTGGAAAGTCTATGGTGTGGCACGTCGTCCACGCCCAAGTTGGAACAAAGACCGCCCAGTTGAATACATCCAATGCGATGTCTCTGACCCTAAAGAAACCCAAACCAAACTTTCCCAACTCACTGATGTCACACACATCTTCTATGTCACATGGGCTAGTCGGCCCACTGAGGCCCAAAACTGTGAAACCAATGGTAACATGTTCCGTAATGTGCTACGTGCGGTGATCCCTCATGCATCAAATCTCAAACACATATGTCTACAAACAGGTACCAAACACTATCTAGGACCCTTCGAATCCTTTGGCAAAATTGAACGTCATAGCCCACCTTTTATGGAGGACATGCCACGTTTGAATGTGCCCAATTTTTATTACACTCAGGAAGATATTTTGTTTGATGAAGTTAAGAATAAAGAAGGTTTGACTTGGTCAGTCCATAGGCCTAATAATATATTTGGGTTTTCACCTTATAGTTTGATGAATATAATTGGCATGCTTTGTGTGTATGCGGCTATATGTAAGCATGAGGGGCTTACTTTGAAATTCCCTGGAAACAAAGAGGCTTGGGAGTATTATAATGTGGCTTCGGATGCTGATCTTATTGCTGAGCAACAAATTTGGGCTGTGATAGATCCTAATGCGAGGAATGAAGCATTTAATTGTAACAATGGGGATGTGTTTAAGTGGAAGCATCTTTGGAAGGTGTTGGCTGAGCAATTTGGGATTGAGAATTATGGGTTTGTGGAGGGTGAGAAAGTTAGCTTGGTAGAGTCGATGAAAGATAAAGGTCCAGTGTGGGACAAGATTGTGAGAGAGAATCAGTTGCAACCTACAAAGTTGGAGGAAGTTGGAATTTGGTGGTTTGTGGATGTAGTACTGAAGGCAGGGGATTACGTGGATAGTATGAATAAGAGTAAGAAGCATGGATTCTTGGGGTTTAGGAACTCCAAGGATTCGATGATTACTTGGATAGATAAGATGAAAGCTTACAAGATTGTGCCTTAAAAGAAGAAAATGTGAATATCCTTGTTGGATAAAATTACTTGTAGTAAAGGAATTTTTTGTTGTTGTTTGATAAAATAACCATGCGATAGAAGCACTATTTAAATCCAATTTTTTATTTGTGTTTTTGTTGTCTATAACCCTTTCGTCATAAATTTTCTTGTAACATGTATGATATGTACAATGAATGTATTTGCCTTATAAAAAAAGAAAAGTGTAGTGCATATATGTATTGCTTTTTTAAGTTCTGTTGAGACTGTAATTTCTAATTAATCTAACATCAATTTTATAGGAGCTCACCATTGACACAATATTGTGTGTGGATAAGCATATGCTTCTAGACAATTTGAAAAGAACTTTATTTCCGTGGTCACATAGAAGGAAAAGGTTTTGTGGCCAAAAGGAGGATAGGTTTTCTAGCTTAGATAGATAGACTAGACAAACAAAAGAATAGAAATAAATGGAAATTTAAAATAAAAATAATAGAATGGTACTACATATCTTCTATAGACAAACACCAACCCCGGGTTCGATTCCTACCACCAAGCGGGTGGAAATTAAGGGGCAGAGACCATGAGCCTCCATACCAAGCAACGAGAACATGAGCCAAAAATTCCTAGGGGCAGAAACATGGCTTCCGGCCACCATAAGCGAGAAAGTAAGATATGATGATTAAGCTAATCCTAATCATGTGCAAAGTTGGCATTTTGTAAAACGAGTATGCATAAACTTAAAAACAAGAACGAAACGTACGAATTTATGCCCCGGCAATGCCGATCAAAACCATTCAAACATTAGAGAAATTATTTCGTCGCCACAGCCCGGCAACCTACGCACATTAGAAAAAACAAAACAAAATATAATAACACATTCTTTGTGCTCCACCAAAAAATTAAGTCTTTATTCAGGTGGGTTGGGGGGCAGTCTGTGAATTGGGCTGAACGGGCGTATCCTTGGCTAGCGGAGCTGTGAGGGGGGTCTGTTCACGAACGGTCTTGGCTTCAACACAAACATTGCTTGAGGCTTCTAAGTCAACCATTTCAACATGGGAATCAATCGCCTACACGAGGTCCCTCATGCTGGGCGTATCTTCCTCATCTTCAACACCGACCTGACTTTGAATAAGGGGAGGGGGAACCGGATATGGAATCTGGTTAGGGTTCCACAGAGGGGAATCCTCAGCTACTCCCATCGCTTGGAGGGCAGCCATCCACCCTTCCCCGAACCCGTGGTTCTGAGCTTGATGGATAGTAGGTTCCACAGAGTTCTTGGCCTCTGTAAAGCCCACATTATACCATTTGTCCTCGCAGGCCTCAAGAGCATCCTTCAAGCCAGCAATTTCGTTGGGTTGGAACAGGTTCAAGCTATCCGCCTTGGCCAACCTCAGCTCGGTCTCGCCCAATCTGGATGTTAGATCGGTTACCTTCTTCTCTGCCGCCAAACGGGCCTTTTTAGCATCTACTGCTTTCCTTTCAGATGCGTTAGCAGCTTCTTCCCTCTCCTTGACCATGTTCTCGGCAACGTTCATCTGCTTATTGGCCCGATCAATAACCTCGGCCGCTTCCTTCAACCTCTCGTCAATAACACTAGTTAACTGCACGGCCTGAAAACAAGAACGGTGATGAGATAATGAAATTGAAAGAGCACTCCATATGCTTAAAAGGGTATTGTGATGCATGGAAGTGGGGAAGTAGCCATTACCGTGATGGTATGCCATTGTAGCCGCCTAGCAAGTGACTCATTGTCGTCGTCCAAGAAGAAGTGGGCATCCTTGGGCAACAAGAGACCTTGTGCTAGGCTCTGTGCAACTCGACCTCTTTCGCCCTGCGCCCACATCCGAACAGTGGCGATCGCCGATAAGGGATTGTCACCCAGCCTAAATTCGGGCTGCCAATTAACCCCGACTTGAGAGGAAGACGCCCCCTTTGTCCCGACCTTGATGGCTGACTGAACAGCACTTGCCACTTCCTAGGCCTTGGGACCCACTTTTGTACATGGTAGAGTTTTTGGGGGAACATCGCCCTAGGGGGGGGGGACTAACCTTTTCGGCAGCTCGTTTCCTTTTTCTGCCCTCTCCAGCGGGAAGGCCAGGCCCTTTTCCTAAGGGGGATGGAGGTTGAGCCAACCGGGAAAGAGTCATTGTCCTTTTGCTTACCATTTTCTCTGACGGACCAGCTTTGACTCCTGGTGTGCCGATCGGCTCAACTGCTCTTTCGGCCGCTTAGACTTGGGCGTTATTACCCTTAACAAGAACGTGTGCCAACTCTCTGAGAGCCCGGGAAACTCGTTCGGCTGACTCGTCCCAGATTGGGGCAAGGTCTTCAGCAGTCATATAGCGGGGATTGAGGTCATGGGCTTCGCTGGTAGTCAACGAGGGAGGGAGAAAGTTGGCGTGGCAGACGTCTATGTAGGACAGAAATGGATTTTCGACCAAGAGAGCTTGGCTGAAGGATTGCCAAGTCTTGTACATGGGGGTGCAACCAAGTATGAGGTGCAATGCCCTGAGCTGTCCGCCGCTGTGGACAAATATCTCGGACTGAAGCACGAAATTTAAACCTCTTATATTCACAACTATAAGATCCTGGATGAATATTTTACTGTCTGCAACATAGAAATACGAGGGGTTAGTATCCAAACAAAACGAGTAAAAGTAAAGAAAAGGCGACGGATTAGTGTTCGGCACGAACCAACTTCACGCCATGAGAAAGGACAAGGGATGTCACCAATAAACCAATTACCACGCACCCGAACAAACTCTTAGGCAAAATTCTTGTTAGAATCGGGTAGACACAAAATTAGTTGTACCTGTGTATCCCTGACTTTCAAATAATAATTGGTCTCTTTACTCCTATACAGGCTATACATGTAATTTATGTCATGTTGGCTCAATTTCAAACCGTATATTTGGTTCAGCCTGCTGACCCAACTAACTACTCGGTAAAAGTTGGGGGGAAGTTGGTCCGGACACAAGCCATAGAACCTAAGTGTATCGATTAAAAGGGCATCCACTGGAAATCTAACCCCGCCCTCTAAAATAGACATTAAAGGGAAAAAGGCAGTATTGGAGCCCCTATAAAGCAGAAATTTGCTCTCATGGCAATATGCCACATCTACATCCTCAAGGATGTTGAACGTTTGCCTAAAGGTGACTAGAGACGCCTCAGTGTTCAGAAGGTGAGCGAAGCCCATTCTAGACACCATGGTTGAAGAGTAGAACTAAAGTAAAAGAGAAAGAGGTAGAAGACTTACTTTGGGCTCTAAGGGAGAGGAATATTCTAGGCTAAAGGATTAACACCAGATGAATGCTCGGCAAAGAGAGGGTTCAGAGAATGGAGATCGTAAAAACAAAGAGGGTCCTGAAGTGCCCTATTTATAGGAACCATGAGAGACGGGGTTGGTATTGATCAATAAATAGGGAGTAAGAAATCTCACTAATCCCCACTCCAACTGTCGAACGCACACCGCTTTGGTTTGCGAACCATCGCACAATGATGAGAGTCTGAGCCAGCGGTCACGTAACGCACAACTTTTCAGGGGCGCATTAAATGATTTTTCTAAACCGCTCCAAATCCTTGTATGTTTAGTATCTCGAATAATGCTTGTCCCTTAACCTTGACCCGTGCCCGAGTCAAGGAAGGGCTAATGTACGGGACGCTATTCATTTGCAAGCCCAATACTCACTAAAGCCCATCTCAACAATGCCACGTACACAAAGCTCACGAATCGCTGGGATTCGAGTTCTAGAACTATCATGTTTAAAGATCAATTGTGAAACCGGGCCTATGAGTACCGTCCGGATGATCCTTGGCACCTAACTTGGAATAGGGGGAACACCGATGACACGTTGTAAATGCAAAATCCTGTCTGTTCAGAGAATATGACCACCCGGAAGGTCGGATCCCCGTGAGTCCAATAAAGGCTTCGAGAACATCCCTGCCGAGCAGTACAGCCATCGATGGAACCAGTTCCAATGCCACTCTCATTTCCTCCCACTCCAAACTAAACCCCCACTTAATGTTAACAGTATTGGACCACTCTTTCCACCCACCAGGGGAACAATCATGGCCACTCCACTAAGGATGGCTATAAATAGGCAAGGAAGACTCAGTTGAGGGGGTTGGTAATTCTGGGGTGAGAAGTTGTAAAGCGAAGAGTCATCACCAAAAAGAAGAAGAAAGGTACTAGAGGAAGGTTAAGCTACAGAGGCGAGCACAACATCACCCATAGTAGAAAATCCAAAAGCCCACCATACAAATAGATTGTGAGCCTAAATACCTCTTAGGCCCACTAGTCGTATCTGGGTGCGTACAAGTTCTATTACCTATTTTGAGAAACTGAAACTAGTGTTGATTTGTTATGTTAACTTGTTTCTTGATTGACCCTATAAATACTAGAATAAGAAATGGAATAAAAAATGGCTGATTTTTGAACTTTGTTCATTGAGTTGTTGGCTCATTGTTGGATTCAGATATGCTTTACAGTACTTGAGTGCTGGAATTTACATTGTGCAATTCAAAACTTTAATTGAACAATCTCATTGCTAAGCTGACAGTTTCTAAGGTTACATTAGTACTATCATTTATTTGCCAATAGCTAGCTTGTATTACTCTTAAAAGGTTGTTGGAATATTTTTATATGAAATACAATATTTTAAATATTAATTAATTTCTGACTTAAGTGATTTAAAATTTATACCTTTTAAATTCTTTTTATCAGCAAAATCTGTCATTTGATAGCTTTTATCTTTGTGCTCAATTTAATGAGCATAAAATGCTCAAACAGTTTATCACTTTTATGGCTATCAATCCTTTAGTAATTTTCAAACGCTTTGAATACAAAAACGTCATAAACTTTAATTTGATTTAAACATGATTTAATGACCAGTTGACACATATCTGTTCTATATATACAGCCCTATATGCTCGGCCATCATATAGAGATAGAAAAGAGAAACTTTTATCCATGTATATTTTCATGCAATAGAAAACTATCCATATATAACTTTGGTAGTTTTCTCATCTTTGTATATACTATATTTCTAGGTAAAAGAAAAGTATTATTGAGAGCTTCCTATCCTACAAGCAGTGTAGGCTTGAAGATGATTAGCGAAGGTGGTTGGGTTGTTGTATCCTAGGGTAGCACGTTGTTGATGCCCACTTTGGCAAGGAGGCCTGATAATAGGAAGAAGCCTAACAATATGGGAGAGAATAAAGAAGAAGAGTTAGTAAATTGAGAAGAAAACTATTTAGCCCAAATGGCAGAAATAATGGACCATAGGCCTAAAAATATAGCAAAATGGCTTCAAAAAAAGCAAGCAGGCCAAAAGGAGCCCAAAGAAAGAAGTAGTAAACTCATGGACATTATGAGAAATGGAAAGCAAGCAAGAATGGGCCGAAGGAGCCTGAAGGAAGGAACTAAGGGTTGGTGGAAAAACTCATAAACCCCGAAAGTAAAAGATATGGTAATTTTGGTTGAGGAAGCCCAAAAGACTTAGCAAAAGCTCATGGGAATGAAGGATTGGAATGCCCAAGGAAATTAAGCTAGTCGAGAATGCTCAAAAGAATAAAATGGGCCAAGGAAGCCCAAAACAACAAGAGTACATGCCCAATGATAATGTTGGGCTACTAGAATTAAGCAGAATGAAAGCATATAATAGGTCCAAAAGAGGCCTATCAAGCACAAGTCAAATAATAGCATGGTAGGAACAACAAGATGGTATGGTAGGAGTGTCGACCGACCCACAAAGAGGGTAAGGAATGGATTGAAGAAGGAAAGGCCCATGATTAAGTAAGACCTAGCCCAGGAAAAAAGTAAGACAGAATGAAAGCTCAAAGACCCATCCATGTCACAAAAGGTTACGAATGAGTAGCAGAACGTGCAGACAAGCCCTCAGGTCATTGCAAACGCATGAACAACAGACAAGCCATGGACACACATGGAAGTGGAGCACGCACAAGACTTAGGCGCCACCAATTTGTACCTAGCCAATACAGGAGTAGTGGGTCATGGGTTAGAAGTAAGAGAGGGTACGGTTTGGTGGTGGGGAGAAGGGAAAAGCCTATTTTGGAGTTTCTGCTCAAGCTCTTTTGGGAGGAAATGTCCTGCTGAGATAACGTACCACCCAAAAAAGGGAAAGATAAGTTGGAATCACTAGGTGCATCCATGGGGATAGTGAGAGAGAATGCCTTCCCTTATCCAGATGGGAATGCCACGATGAGTAAGAAAATAAAATAAGATTCTTTTGTCTAGAAATGGGATGTGGCACAGCCAGCACAGGTAAGTGCTAATGGTTGGGTAGCCAACAGACTAGTGGGTGGTCTGGGAAGGACACCCATACCAGGAAACTAACTATTGAGTAAACCTTTTAAAAAAATAAAATTAAAGTCATGTTTGATTTAATTACAAGTTTGCTACAGCTTGAATTATGGAGTAGTTTATAATGGAAACTAGATATCGTGTAATTTTTTTTAAAAATAAAATTGAAGTCATGCTTGATTTAATTATAAGATTGCCACAACTTGAATTACATGGTACTTTATATCATGGAAACTAGGTATCATGTAATTTTTTTTTTTAAAAAAAAAAAAAAAATTGAAGTCATGTTTGATTCAATTACAAGTTTGCCACAGCTTGAATTACACAGTGCTTTATATAATGGAAACTAGATATTGTGTAAACTTTTTTAAAAATAAAATTGAAGTCATGGTTGATTTAATTACAAGTTTGCCACAGCTTAAATTACATTGTACTTTATATCATGGAAACTAGATATCATGAAAAAAAATTTAAAAAATAAAATTGAAGTCATATTTGATTTAATTACAAGTTTGCCACAGCTTGAATTACACTATACTTTATATCATGGAAACTAGATATTGTGTAAAAAAAATTTAAAATAAAATTGAAGTCATGTTTAATTTAATTATAAGTTTGCAACAGCTTGAATTACACAGTGTTTTATATCATGGAAACTAGATATCATGTAATTTTTTGAAAAAATAAAATTGAAGTCATGTTTGATTTAATTACAAGTTTGTTACAACTTGAATTACAAAGTACTTTACATCATGGAAACTAGATATCGTGTAAATTTTATTAAAAAAAAAAATTGAAGTCATGTTTGATTTAATTACAAGATTCCACAGCTTGTATTACACAACACTTTATATCATGGAAACCATACATCATGTAAATTTTTTAAAAATAAAATTGAAGTCATGTTTGATTTAATTACAAGTTTTCTATAGCTTGAACTACACAACACTTTATATCATGGAAACAAAATAGTGTAAATTTTTTAAGAAATAAAATTGAAGTAATGTTTGATTTAATTACAAGTTTGCCACAGCTTGAATTACACAGTACTTTATATCATGGAAACTAGATATCGTGTAAATTTTTTTAAAATAAAATAGAAATCATGCTTGATTTAATTGCAAGTTTGCCATAGCTTAAATTACACAGTACTTTACATCATGGAAACTAGATATTGTGTAATTTTTAAAAAAAATAAAATTGAAGTCATGTTTGATTTAATTACGAATTTGCCACAACTTATATTACACTGTCCTTTATATCATGGAAACAAGATATTGTGTAATTTTTTTTAAAATAAAACTGAGGTCATGTTTAATTTAATTATAAGTTTGCAATAGCTTGAATTACACAGTATTTTATATAATGGAAACTAGATATCATGTAATTTAAAAAAAAAAAAAAATTGAAGTCATGTTTGATTTAATTACAAGTTTGCCACAACTTGAATTACACAGTACTTTACATCATGGAAACTAGATATTGTGTACATTTTATTTAAAAATAAAATTGAAGTCATGTTTGATTTAATTACAAGTTTTCCACAGCTTGAACTACACAGCACTTTATATCATGGAAACTAGACATCGTGTAAATTTTTTTAAAAATAAAATTGAAGTCATGTTTGATTTAATTACAAGTTTTCCACAGTTTGAACTACACAACACTTTATATCATGGAAACTAGACATCGTGTAAATTTTTTTTAAAATAAAATTGAAGTCATGTTTGATTTAATTACAAGTTTTCCACAGTTTGAACTACACAACACTTTATATCATGGAAACTAAATATCATGTAAATTTTTTAAGAAATGAAATTGAAGTCATGTTTGATTGAATTACAAGTTTTCCATAGCTTGAATTACATAGTACTTTATATCATGGAAACTAGATATCGTGTAAATTTTTTTTAATAAAATAAAATTGAAGTCTTGCTTGATTTAATTGCGAGTTTGCCACAACTTGAATTACGCAGTACTTTACATCATGGAAACTAGATATCGTATAATTTTTTTAAAAAATAAAATTGAAGTCATGTTTGATTTAATTACAAGTTTGCCACAACTTGAATTACACAGTACTTTACATCATGGAAACTAGATATTGTGTAAATTTTTAAAAATAAAATTGAAGTCATGTTTGATTTAATTATGAATTTGCCACACCTTGAATTACTCAGTACTTTATATCATGTAAACTAGACATCGTGTAAATTTTGCCACAGCTTGAATTACACAGCACTTTACATCATGGAAACTAGATATCATGTAAAAAAAATTTTAAAAAAAAATTGAAGTCATGCTTGATTTAATTACAAGTTTGTCATAGCTTGAATTACGCAGTACTTTACATCATGGAAACTAGATATCATGTAAATTTTTTTTAAAATAAAATTGAAGTCTTGTTTAATTTAATTACAAGTTTGCCATAGCTTAAATTACACGGTACTATTATGGAAAATTTTTAAAAAGCTTTATTTACAAGTTTGCCACTGTTTTAATTACTCTCTCAATCAGTTGTTTCCTGAAATCTGTGAGGGATCACTAGAAATCTTGAAGCTCAAGCAATCTTGATCAGAGCCCTGTTTAATTTTTACTAATGTTTTGGGTATCGTAGTTTCTTGAACCATATGAATGGTTTTGTTTGTTTGCTATCAATGTCTTTGTTTGTTTATAAAAAAAAAAAAAAAAAAAAAATGAAGAAGCATTTTCAATGAAATATATGATATGTTCGGTAAAATGTATTTGCCAAATTAATAAGAAATGAAAAGATTTGATGATTGCATGTGCGAAGATTTATGTATAGACAATCTAAATAAATAAATAAAAAGCTAAATATATGATTATTGATCTGAACGGTACGTGGACTTTGGCATTGCATGTTGGCTTCGGCTTAGAGGCATGATCTTGGATTGACCCATCCAATGTTCAACACTACTTGAGAATAAAGTTTCATTAAAGAAAAATTTAAAGCCACTAAAGAAAAGAAAACCTTTTTCTAAGATGTTTTTTTTTTTTTTCCGGTTAAAATGTAAAACTAACCATTTAAGTTTCTTCAGATTTCATTTCAATCTTCTAATTTTACTTTCGTTCATTTCAGCACTCTAATTTTCAAATTTAATTAATTAAGTCTTTTCTATAAACTTTTAATATATATTGAGGTTTATTTTTCAATTTTTAAAATTTTCCTTCAATTTTTTTTAATTAAAAAAAATTCAAGCAATATTGAAATATAATTTCCTTTTTTTCTTCATAAATTTTTTACCAAAGTTGACGAAAAGACTTTAATTGAATAAAATTGAAACTTAGAAGAATGAAATGAATGAAAAAAAAAGTTAAAGAACTGAAATAAAATATGAAAAAACTTAGAAGATTAGTTTTGTATTTTAATTTTCTTTTTTTTTAAGATGAAGATTGATTAGCTAAAATTAAGTTTCAATCAGTTCTTAGGAAGCCAAATTTTGGACAGTCTACCATTAGAGCATTTGCAACTCACATGGTATATGTCATATTTTACCAAAATTTACAATTTTAACAAAAAAAAGTCAACAATTGGTCTATTAAAACTAAAAAAATTTGTAATACTGCTATATTTTTATCACAAATTTGTAATAATAATGTAGTAACATTCTAAATTTAAAAATTATTATTTTATTATACATACAAAAATTTGATAATAAAATAATTTCTGAAATGATAAAATAGAATTAGATAAAATTATTGAACGGGAATGCTGTTAGAAAGATGATATGACTGGTACAAAAACTTTCCAGCTAGTGGACAAAATTTCCCACAAAGCCTTAGAAAGATGATATGACTGGTACAAAAACTTTCCACCTAGTGGACAAAATTTCCCACAAAGCCTATGGCCCACTCATTTTCTTTCGGTGCAAAAGGGGCCCAAGGCCCAAGAAAACTAATCACATTACACTTGCCTGGCGCATCTCCAAAATATGACCGTTTATTTGTTATTGGAAGGGTGAGTTTGAATATAACTTATTGTTTAGAGTAAAGAATATTGTAATAAAATAATTTATAAATATATAAATAGTATTATAAGACTTATTTTTAATATTTATTTTAATAAAATACTTGTGAGTCTAATAAATAATACGTGAACAATGAATAGTGTTAAACAGTGCTAAATAATAACTTTATCTTCCACACAGTATAATCACGTGCATTAACAATACTAATTACTGTTCATAAATAATAATAGTAATGGTGAAACTTCTCGTAAAAAAGAAAAAGAAAGAAACGCAAACTCAAAATGTAAACTACTATCCAAACACTCCCTTAGAATTTTTCTTTTACGTTCTATATAAGCTGAAGCAGATAGCCAGTACACAAATCAGATTAAAAATTTTATTTTTCTTTGGTTAAATAAATAGTTAAGCCGACATCTGCAAGCCTCTTACAGTAATTTCAGAATGAGCTGGTGGTGGACTAGATCTGTTGGCGCTGCAATGGTATGAACTCCCTCACTCTTCCTAAATACACCAAGGCTTGCTATTATGAATTTTGTACACCAACACATATGCTAACCCTTTCTCCATGAATTTTACAATGAAATATGAGGAAGATTAAATTAACTTATTGTGACCACCTTAATAAAAATGTTGAACATTCTGACTTGAAAATTACAAATAGTTGGGTTCAACAAAAATAAATATAATGCTACATTTACAACATTTTCACAATAATTTTACAACAAATCAAATGTGATAAACTGTTACTGATTCTAATTGGGCTCAATACTGATATTATTTTTTTACCTACCAACTTTTTGCATAAGATTTATTATAAAAATATTATGGACGAAATATTACTCCAAAATTAATTCTGCCCCTGTCATAATATTTAATCCCTTTTATAAAATTAAAAAAAAAACTTAAATAGCAATAATAAATATTAGCCCAAATAACAACAAACATAAACCAAACAAAAACAAGATAAGACAAAACAATAACAAGTGATTTAATTATTCAACAAAAAATCTACTATAAAACAAAAAGATAAAAATTACTAAACAATCAAATTTGTAGTTTCTTTAACCTATCCAATAAAAATGATGTCTAATTTCATTTTTCTCTAAAAAATGGTACTAAGAAAAATATTGTGGTTTTCAGCTCTCATTGATGGTAATAATAGTTATATATTTTTTAGCTATGAAGTCATAACAATTTTACTCTCCTTCGTAATTCGATTCATAATTGTAACAAATATTCAAATTATTGCTTTATTAAATTTTGTATAATTTAAATTTATTAGTAACTACCTTACAAACAATTCTTAGAACAGCCACCAGTTTTAAATTAGTCAATATGAAAGAATGTCGGTGGAATAGTGCTCTTGTTAATCCATTCCAACGTGGCTAACATTTCTATATTTCAAACTTGATAGTTGATAAATTGACGCACATTGGAAACGTTTTCATTTTTCAAGAAGTTTTGCAAACAAAAAGCAATTCTGACACTCGCATGCGCAGAATATGTCGACATTTTGATCCCAATCCCCATTGTATTTAACGAAAAATCTTGGTTAGTATAGTCTGTCATGGCCTATGTCATTTATGTGGACTGTCTTCTTTCTTATTCTGGAATTTTCTTTTGTGTTATATAGAAGTTGAAGCAGATAGCCAGTACACAAATCAGATTAGAATATTTGTTCTTCTTTGGCTAAATAACTAGTTAAGCTTACATATCTACAACTACAAGCCTCTTACTTACAGTAATTTCAGAATGAGCTGGTGGTGGGCTAGATCTGTTGGTGCTGCAAAGGTATACACAACCTCACTTATTTTTTTCTTTTTTCTTTTTTGATTTGCCCTCACTCTTTATATATACACCAAGACTTTGCTATTATGCATTTTGTACACCAACACATATGCTAACTCTTTCTCTATGTATTTTACAGAAGAAATATGAGGAAGATTATGAAGCACCACGAAGCTACCGAAGTGTAGGCTTAGTGATTGGTGTGACTGGCATTGTAGGCAACAGCTTAGCTGAAATCTTGCCACTCTCTGATACCCCAGGTGGGCCTTGGAAAGTCTATGGTGTAGCACGTCGTCCACGCCCAAATTGGAATAAAGACCACACAGTTGAGTACATCCAATGCGATGTCTCTGACCCAAAAGAAACCCAAACCAAACTTTCCCAACTCACTGATGTCACACACATCTTCTATGTCACATGGGCTAGTCGGCCCACTGAGGCCCAAAACTGTGAAACCAACGGTAATATGTTCCGTAACGTGCTACGTGCGGTGATCCCTCATGCACCAAATCTCAAACACATATGTCTACAAACAGGTGCCAAACACTACTTAGGACCCTTCGAAAGCTTTGGCAAAATTGAACATCATAGCCCACCTTTTATGGAGGACATGCCACGTTTGAATGTGCCCAATTTTTATTACACTCAGGAAGATATTTTGTTTGAGGAAGTTAAGAATAAAGAAGGTTTGACTTGGTCAGTCCATAGGCCTACTACCATATTTGGGTTTTCACCCTATAGTTTGATGAATATAATTGGCACGCTTTGTGTGTATGCGGCTATATGTAAGCACGAGGGGCTTACTTTGAAATTCCCTGGAGGCAAAGAGGCTTGGGAGTATTATTATGTGGCTTCGGATGCTGATCTTATTTCTGAGCAACAAATTTGGGCTGTGGTAGATCCTAATGCGTGGAACGAAGCATTTAATTGTAACAATGGGGATGTGTTTAAGTGGAAGCATCTTTGGAAGGTGTTGGCTGGGCAATTTGGGATTGAGAATTATGGGTTTGTGGAGGGTGAGAAAGTTACCTTGGTAGAGTTGATGAAAGATAAAGGTCCAGTGTGGGACAAGATTGTGAGAGAGAATCAGTTGCAACCTACAAAGTTAGAAGAAGTTGGAGTTTGGTGGTTTGTGGATGTAATACTGAAGGGAGGGGATTACGTGGATAGTATGAATAAGAGTAAGAAGCATGGATTCTTGGGGTTTAGGAACTCCAAGGATTCGATGATTACTTGGATAGATAAGATGAAAACTTACAAGATTGTGCCTTAAAATAAAAAAAATGTGAATATCCTTATTGGATAAATTACTTGTAGTAGTGGAATTTTTTGCTGTTGTTTGATAAAAAAAAACCATGTGATAGATGCACTATTTAAATCCAATTTTTTATTTGTGTTTTTGTTGTGGACTTTTGTGGGGGTGTGCAAATTTGTCTATAACTCTTTTGTCATAGCATGTGCTTCTAGACAATCTGAAAAGAACTTTATTCCGTGGTCACATAGAAGGAAAAGGTTTTGTGGCCAAAGGGAGGATAGGTTTTCTAGCTCAAACAAATAGACTAGACAAACAAAAGAACGTAAATAAATGAAAATTTAAAATACAAGTGATAGAAAGGTCCTATTTGATCATACTCCAAACCAACCTCCATGAATGAATTTAGCTACGATTAGGCTAAGGTTTTGGTTTGTATATGTGATGGCACAAGATTAAAACCCAAGTCTTGAATGGGGCGTATGTCATGCTTTTGTAGAACATATGATATTGAGTTCTATTACCTATTTTGAGAAACTAAGACTAGTGTTGATTTGTTAACTTGTTTCTTGACTGACCCTATAAATACTGGAATAAGAAATGGACTACATTAATCCTCAAAATGGCTGATCTTTGAACTTTGTTCATTGAGTTGTTGACTCATTGTTGGATTCAAATATGCTTTACAGTACTTGAGTGCTTGAATTTAGTCAATTTACATTGTGCAATTCAAAACTTTACTTGAGTGCTTGAATCCCAGTTTCTAAGGTTACCTTAGTACTATCAGTTATTTGCCAATAGCTAGTATTACTATTAAAAGGTTGTTGGAATATTTTTATATAAAATACAATATTTTAAATTTTAATTAAATTGCTGACTTAAGTGATTTAAAATTTATACCTTTTAAATTCTTTTTATCAGCAAAATCTGTCATTTGACAGCTTTTATCTTTCGTGCTCAATTTAATGAGCATAAAATGCTTAAGCTGTTTATCACTTTTATGGCCATCAATCCTTTAATAATTTTCAAATTTTTGAATACAAAAATATCATAAAGTTTAATTTGATTTAAACATGATTTAATGACCAGTTGGCACATATCTTTTCTGTATATTCAGCCCTATATGTCCGGCCATCATATAGAGATATAGAAGAGAAACTTTATCAATGTATATTTTCATGCAATAGAAAACTATCCATATATTTACTTTCTTAGTTTTCTCATCTTCTACGAAAATAATATATCCTTGTATATACTATATTTCTGGGTAAAAGAAAAGCATTATTAAGAGCTTCATATTCTACAAGCGATGTAGGCTTGAAAGATAATTAGCAAAAGTGGTTGGGTTGTTGTATCCCAGGAACAGCACACATAATGTTTAGTCTACTACACCGAAAATCTCATAAATGCGTGTATTGTCTCAAGACAGTGACATTGTCCATGCCTCAACCCCGCCATCTAAAAATGTATATTAATTGACGGTAAATTACTTCTTGTTATGAGATTTTTTTTGACAAGGGGGGGGAGGGGGAGAGAGAGGAGGTTATGAGATTATTTTAAAGTATCATCAAGGTAACATCTCTCCGCTATTCTCTAACTTTATGGTAAATCTAATTTATGTGAATTTTAGTCATTTATATGATATGTTGAATGTAATGAAGTGGGCTTCTCCCATCTGTACTCAACAAAATTCCAAACTCTCTCATCAATGGATTTCAGGAATGCTTCCATTCTTACTTTCCAGTAAGCATAGTTGTTCTCATCAAAGTAAGGTGGGATCACAAGAGAGTGACTGTGTTCCATGACAACGGGGGTCAAGGATCAAATCTTAGATTAAAGGATCTAAACACTAGAGCTAACCTGTTTTAATACCACTTGTACGATCTTTAGACCCCTTAAACACAAACAAATTAACCAAGTTATTTAGCTAAGTGATTAACTTAGGTAAATTATTCAGATCTAGGTTAACACAAATAAATCATATCATTGACAAGTGCGGAAAAATAAAGAACACAACGATATGATAACCCAAGAAAACCAAATTGGTAAAAAACTCAGGGAGAAATTAACTTAACTATCCTCAAGTTAAAACAAGATCAACTATGAAAGAATTGAAGTTTACACAATAGTGACTTACACCACTAACATCCTATTGCTTCCTCGAGTAGGAAACTTACTACTATGACCACATGACAGCTGTGAGTCCACGAACTAATTCTTTCTTAGATCCACAGCAAGCACAAATACTCCCACTTGTGTATCTTTGAGCTCTTTATGCAGCAACTGAAGCGATCATTAAGCTCTTGACATAATCTTGATTCTTAATAACCCTAAGTATATGTGAAGGCAAACACCTCTAGATCTCACAAGAAATTCACATACACAACATAAACAACCATTACAAAACGTGGCTAGGGTTTTTCTTTTTATATGAAACATAAAATATAAAACCCTACACGTCAAACGGGTTTAGGCTGAGTTGGAAAATTCTGCAGAAAAACAATTTGCACAAGCTTCGATCGATCGAGTCTAATTTTCAATCAATCAAGCTTAGCAGAAAGTAAACAGTAATTTTGCTACAATTACTCGATTCCAACTTTACATTAAACATACTTTGAGCAGCATAAATCTAAATTCTAAGTTTTGATCATGGTTTGCCAAAATTACACATTGAACTTCTAATACATTTAGATCCTAAATCCTTAGAACTTAACAAATATATATATTTTTCAATTTGAACTAATTTATTAAATAATAATGTAATTCATAATCATAATTTCATTTATTATGGCGATAATCACAAATGTAATCTATATAATTTTTGTTGTATTAAAATCAAAACAATACAATTTTTCTCAAGATTTCAAACATTAAGTTAGTGAAAATATTAATTTTTTAATAATTTCTCTGGCTATAAAGTCGTGTTCATATTGCTTTTTGACAAACTATGAATTTAAGATTGGGCATATTCTTTTTGGAATAAGTACTCCTACACATTATGGAGTCAATTGGTATAGGAGTTTAAACACATATTTTCAATTTTTAAACATCACTAGTCATGAACCTTGCGTGCTATGCATGATAATATTTTTAGAGTTGTCTCATTAATATATATATTTTTCAATTTGAACTAATTTATTAAATAACAATGTAATTCATAATCATAATTTCATTTATTATGGCGACAATCACAAATGTAATATAAATAATTTTTGTTGTACGAAAATCAAAACAATACAATTTTTCTCAATAATTCAAAAAGTAAGTTAGTGAAAATATTAATTTTTTAATAATTTCTTTATAATATTTTGTGTATCATCAAAAAGTATATAAAATTTGGAAATTATTCTTTTAATTTTAAATAAAATTTCTCAAACCCAATTTTTCTACCATACAATCAAAAACATTGAGAAACGTAAATAAAAAATTAATAAAACTCATAAAAACTACAATTTAAAATAAAAAAGAAAGGGAAAAATTAAAGATTGTAACCATTTTTCCTTTAAAAAAACAAAGAATACAATTCCAAAGGGTAAAAAAGTAGAGATTTTTTTTTGAAAAAGATGTATTGTATTAATGCTGTCATAGTCTAGTCTAACTTCTAATCCAATATGTGAAAAATAAATAGATAAATAAATAATTTTAAACACAAAATTGAATTTGTTTTCTTAGAAATCTCAAAGAATACACTAAATAAGATAAGGAATATGAAGAATAATATAAAATATTTGTAAACACTTAAAACAATTACCTAAGCATTTAAGAACATGATATGAAAAATAAATAACAATTTACAACTAATTTACTAAACAAAATGTTTTTAAATAGTGAAAGGAAATTGCACAAAGACCATTGTCTTCAACTGAACAAACTATTCTTTATTAGCTTGTTCAAACTATCTTGTAGATTTCCAAATAAGCTAAAACCTAACAACAACACAAAATATAACATATTATAATATGATTTCTTTTTTCCAAATTAGATAACAAGAAACACCATTCATTAAAATTATTTAGTGTTGTAAATAAAATGATTAAAAAAAAATTGCATCAAGAAACACATATGAATTAGTCAATCACAGGACAAGGAGGGTACAAACCTCTAGTTGGAGATCCTTCTATGAGTAGTGTGGGGGGTAAAGGATTCAAGTAGTCATTTGGGCCTTTGGGCTCTAGTAAGATTGGTCGATCTGTTCTTGAGCTAAGGATTTATTGGTATTGCAAATCAGCCCACACGTCGAGGGTCCGAGGACACATCCAAGGGTGAGTTTCTCTTCGGATGGACCCAGGAAAACTTGGAGCTTCATTATGAAGGTCAAGGCACAACTCTGGGAAGACTATTGGTTAAAAAGGGGAACCCCTGAATGTTGCAGACACACCGGTGTTAGGAGGTATCTTAAGCAAAGGCTGTCACCTCCACATTAAAGACTCTACACCTACCTCCCTGACTGCATTAATGGGGAGGTGACCCTTGAACAGTAGAACTGAAACTTCTGGTTACTATTCAAAGGCACTAAGTGAAGAAATATCTAAGGGAGAGAGAATTTGAGCAACACGTGGATAAAACATTAGGAAAAGAAGTATTTAAAGGGGAAATGGGAGGTGGTCAATGGGAGGAGAAAAATAAATAATTGTAATCTTTAAGAAAGAAAGAGGAATAAGACAGAGGCAGTCCTCGGCTTACATCCGAGGAGGTTCATTTGCAGTTATCATCTGTTATTTACAAGTATTTTCATACTTTAGCCTGTTGTCAGTTTTTCAGCACCTCTAACCTAGATTTCAAGCCTGCACTCTAAAAATTTTATTGTTTAAGGCTCATTGGGCCTGAGCCCATAATTATCTTTGGTTCCAGGTGCAATTGTGCACTTACAATTGGCGCCGTCTGTGGGAATTTAAAAAAAGACTTTCATGACAAGCACAAAAAGGATAAAATAAAACAAGCACAACATGAACGAAAGTTGAATAAAATTGTTCTTCGTTAATTATATACATCAAAAAAGAGTACAGAAAGGTCCTACACTAGGTCCTAAGCTAAGGGAGAAGGGTCTTGAAGGGAGCTACTGCCAGCCTCAGTGCTCCTCAGTTCCAGCTCAAAGGTAGACAAAACTTGCTTCCCTTTGCCTGTTGAAGCAGCGAGGGGCTCCATGTTCTGAATCTGCTCCTTCTCGGCGCTACCACACTCGTCCTTCTCTTTATGAGAACCTTCAGGTTCTATAAGATCAGGAACCAGTTCTTGCACCACTGGAGGGACGGCAGGAGAGGCAACCACAGTAGGGTCTTCAATCTCCTGTATGTCTAGAGGAAGCCAAATGTTCTCGGGCTTCCTCAGCTCGGAAGCTTGAGGAACCCCTGCTGCATTCATGGCCTCTCCCCAGACCTACTGACAGTACTCTCGGCACAAAGCCGCAAAAGCCTCTATCAACAGTTCTTGCGTTCTGGTCACCCCCTCGTGGTAGCTGGCCTTCTTCGCGGCCTCTAGTGCATGCTTGTGGGTGCGAGCCTCCTCCTTCACCCGCGTAAGCTCCTTCTCCAAGTCGGAGCGTGCCTGTTGGACTTCAGAGAGCTCGTCGTCCTTCTGGCGAAGAAGCTTATGCTGCCCCCTCCACTTGATTCTCCATCGTTTTTAAGCTGGCCTCGGCACCATCTCTCTCTCGTTTTAAATCAGCCAGTTGCGATGTGATCTTTCCATTCTCTGCTAGGACCTAGCCTAGGGACCTTTCTGCCTCTTGCCTTAGCTCTTGCTCCATCCCAGCTCGCTTCCGAGAATCCTCCACGAACTTCTCGGCCGCAAAAACTTCTTGGATGACCTGCGAAAAATGTCAAGGGGTTTAAATTTGTTAAAGTGTTGACAAATGAGCCAAGAATATAGTGTGAGGTGGAGCTTACCCGAGCTAAGTCCCTTTTTAGTGAAAGGAATAGCTGAGGCTGACCCATCTTCTCCAAGGCTTCCATGTCCTTGGGTAGCAGCAGAGGACGCTCCAACCCCTCGGCCAGGTGGAGGGCATGGCCTTGTTGGAACGACCTGATGTTGGACTGAAGGGGAATAGACGCCCCGTCCAATCTCAGCTCGGGAGACCACATTGCTGGTGCTCGGCGCACCTCGGCCATGTCTCTAATCTCCCCGCTTTCAACTGAGCGGGCACGCCCTTTGCCCTTGTCCAGCTTTTGCTGCTGGGCCGGCGCTGGTTGCTGTTTCAGCTTTTTTGGCTTCTCACCACCAGCCCCCTCGGCCTCCCCCTTTCCTTTTCTTCTTTGGATCCTCAGTTGGGGGCTTGGGGTCAGCTGGAGGAGGAGGAGGTGGTGGTAAAGCTGGGGGAACTTGGGATCCCCTCGTTCCCTTTTTTGCTACTCTCGCGCCTCTCGCAGTCATTAGGTCCTTAAGCTCGTCCATCTCTTCTTCGATGGAGCTGTTGTCTGGAGGAGCTATCACTAGGCCCATGATCCCAAAGGCCTCGGCTGCTTCTTCTTCCTCATCAGAAAGAACAACGAACGGGCTTCCACGAGGTCGTGGGGCATCCTCGAGCTGAAACTGTTCAATCTCCTCGTCTAACGTGTTCGAAGAAGATACTTGCTCCTCTGGGACAGCGATTGCCTAAGAGTGCGTGGCGAGAGGGATTGCCGCAATGGGTTGTGTGTACAATACGGTGTGAAGGGCGTCAAGGATATCGTGGTCGGCCAAAAAGTGGGGTCTGGCTACGTGAATCCTCCTCCGCCTCCGGTCACCCGCGATTATTGCGTTCTCTATCTCCTAGAAGTCTGAAGAGATAGGTCGTACCCTAGAATCAAATAGGCCGCCCTAAGTTGTAAGTCTTCGCTAACGAACACCTCGGAGCGTAGCACTCTATTCAAATCGGCAACGTTGCAATGGCTTAAGCGTGGGTGCACGTGTTGCTTATTTGCAAAGAAAGACATCCAGATAAACAAACATGGTCAGATTCGTAGAACGTGCAATAAATTAAAGTTAGACGCTCAAGTAAATGAAAATGCACATTTCTAGATGTTAGAGGGAGTTATGGGGTGGGAAGTTAAATCCTAAGGTGTCGCACCTGGATCTCCCCACTTAATTAGGCAGTGGGGGCCCTTGTGCTAGTTGCCAGAGACGATAAGGTAGTCATCCTTCATGCCTTTATTAGACTTGGGCAGACAGGAGATTAACCTCACTACGTTAGAACGGGATTTGATATAATAACCTACGTTGGTAAGTTTATGGCACTCGTACATGAAAGCAACGTCGTGCTAGGTAAGGTTCAGACCCATCTGCTCGTTGAGAGCGTCGACACTACCTAAGACTCTAAAAACGTTGGGAGCGCACTGATCGGGACACAACCGCTGGTTGCGGAGGTATTCCCTGGTTACACTTCTCATGGGGAGGGTTATCCCACCTTCTACGAAGGCGACCATCGGGATGATGACCTCTCCGGTTTTCCTAGAACCGGCCACGGCTTCCGCCGGACAGTATTTTAAACTTACGTCGCTGGGAATGCGGTACTTGGCTCTGAAACCTTCCATCCCAGCGGCGGAGTCAACTAGACACTTGAACTTTCCCATTAGAAAGGAACGAAAGACTAAGTTTTAAAAGGGAGAATGGTTAGAATAAGGGCCGAGGACAGGATCCGAGGAGAATGGGTTGAGAAAAGAGAATAGAAACTTACAAATTTGGAGTTGTGCAAATTTCCACGGGTTTCCTCAGACAAAAGGTGATTACTGATGTTTTGATGGGATTAGCCTCTGAAGAAATAAATGAAGGCGCAGGTTCCCGAAGCGTCACAACGTGCGGGAAGCGGCCTCGAAATTACATTCGTCCCGCCCAAATTTTCAGGGGGTAATAGGGGCCGTTGGATGCTCATCTCACTGTTGAGCGTGGGGGACAAGGTGTAACTTACGGTAATAAATGCGCGCATTTTTGAAATTAAAACCTCCAAGTGGCATCTTCTGGAACACGAAACGATCTCCACATGCGTGGTAATTTACAAAACATGCGGAGTAAGTTCTCGTCGGATCAAAACCCTATTTTTCTCCTCGGATGCTAAAAAATAGAGTTTTGAGGGGCTATTGTGGAGAGTAAAGGATTCAAGTAGTCATTTGGGCCTTTGGGCTCTAGTAAGATTGGCCGATCTATTCTTGAGCTAAGGATTTGTTGGTATTGCAAATCGGCCCATACGCCAAGGGTCTGAGGACACATCCGAGGGTGAGTTTCTCCTCGGATGGACCCAGAAGAACTTGGAGCTTCATTATGAAGGTCAAGGCACAACTCTGGGAAGACTATTGGTTAAAAGGGAGAACCCCTGAATGTTGCAGACACACCAGTGTTAGGAGGTATCCTAAGCAAAGGCTGCCACCTCCACATTAAAGACTCTGCACCTACCTTCCTGGCCGCATTAATGGGGAGGTGACCCCTAAACAGTAGAACTGAAACTTCTGGTTACTATTCAAAGGCACTAAGTGAAGAAATATCTAAGGGGGAGAGAATTTGAGCAACACGTGGATAAAACATTAGGAAAAGAAGTATTTAAAGGGGAAATGGGAGGTGGTCAATGGGAGGAGAAAAATAAATAATTGTAATCTTTAAGAAAGAAAGAGGAATAAGACAGAGGCAGTCCTCGGCTTACATCCGAGGAGGTTCATTTGCAGTTATCATCTGTTATTTACAAGTATTTTCATATTGTTTTTCAGCACCTCTAACCTAGATTTCAAGCCCGCACTCTACAAATTTCATTGTTTAAGGCTCATTGGGCTTGAGCCCATAATTATCTTTGGATCCAAGTGCAATTGTGCACTTACAATTAGCTATCATGTTGTATCTTTTCTACCATCAATGATTAAGCAAGACCTGTGAATACATTTTTTAAGGACAATTTTTTAAAAAATATTTTTTATTCTTCATTGATTTCATTTTTCAGTTATAAGCAATCAAAAGTAGAATTCTGAAAAACACAAACATTCATCAATCTAAGGTAGAAATGCAAGAAAAATAATAATAATAATAATAATAATAATAAATCCAACAAAAAATGAAAAAAAAAATTAGGGGGGAGAGAGAGAGAGAGAGCCTTTTTTGTATAGGAAAAATATGCATAGAATTGAAGAGATTGAGTGGCAAATTTATAATAAGATGATGAGGATTAAAAAGAGCCAAAATGAGGAAGATAGAAGAGAAAAAAAATATTTAAATTTAAAACCGCCAAAAAGGAATACATGTAGAAAACACTTTTGTTTTGATTTTCCATTTATTTATTATTTAGTTATAACATCAAAATTGAAATAAATGAATATGTAAAGTTCAAACCACCTGAAATAAATTTGTAAAGCTAAAACTGCCTAAAATGAATTTTTAAAATCAATATATTTATATATTTAATTGTAAAAAATTAAATTTAAAAAATAAATATGAAAAAGACTAATAATGTGGTGGATGAGGTGGTCCAATAGGAGCGTAGCAACAATAATTGTTACGCTTCAACTTTTAGATATATATAAATATAGATTATACGTATTTTCACACACTTTTTTCTCCACACGTATTTTTAGAAAATACAAACAACGTTACAAAAACAACGTTATCAAACGGCCCTTATATCTCTCAAGAAAAGTGAAGAAAGATTAACTTCTTGGCGGTTAGCTATGAAGTTGTGTTCATATTGCTTTTTGACAAACTACAAATTTAAGATTGGACATATTCTTTTTGGAATGCACACTATACCTTTCAAGAAAAATGAAAGAATGATTAACTTCTTGGTGACCAGCTATGAAGTCGTGTTCATAATGTTTTTTGACCACTAATAAATTTAAGATTGGGCAATGGAATCAAAGCGGCAGTCACAAGCACATCCAGACAGTCTCGTTTGCTGTGTGGTCATCAAGTTGCTGTTCAAACAAAGTAGAGGTGCACGTGGGAAGCTAATGAAAGAAAATTATTTAGGCCAAAATGGTTATATATCACTGTTTGAAAAAAAATATATGAATTTATTATTGTTTGTAAAATATTTAGCAATCTACTATTTTTTTAAAATTTGAATTTATGAAACTCGAGTTTGCCGTGTAACTCGAATTCCAGAAGCTCGAGTTCTTCAAAAAAAAAAAAATAGCCTATTCAAATTTGCCGTGCTATTTTTTATGGAACTCGAGTTCTTGAAACTCGAATTACATAATAAAATTCAAAATTTTTCTATGGACCTTAAGTACCATTCCATAGAAAAATTGAGTTTCCCAAACTCAAATTCCTAATTAGTAGTAGATCCTTGCATATTTCAAAAACAATGTTAGATTGCAAAATATTTTCAAAAACAGTAGTATTTAGCCATTTTGGCCAATTATTTAACTATGTAAAACCCAAAGGAAGATAATCTAAGGAAGAGGCTGAGGCGGTTGCTGTTAATTATACCCCAGTGTGAAATTGTGTACAAAACATGTTTTCAATTAGATTGTAAAATTGTGTTTTAAGATACGATTTCACCAACTGAAATTGTGTTCGTTGAGTAAAACACGATTTCGCCATGTGTGTACAATTGTGTGCATTTCCATGTGTGCAATAACAATTTCCCAGCTGAGATATCTCTCAAAACAGCTTGATTGTTCTTTAAAAGATTGAACATGCGGCATGCCAACTAATTTTCTGTGTAATAAAGTCGTAAGAAGTTTCCTAATTGGACCTCCTAATCCACTTGTTGGATAATTGTCATGTTCAACTTTGCTTAAATAATTTATTTCTGCCGACTCCACTCGTAAAATTATATCAAAATTATGACTTTGGCCTTTGGGTCTGGTTGATTACAAACTTATTTTAATTAAAAAAATTCCCCCAAAGCATGGTTTGGGTCTAGTTCGGATTAGCATTTCAACTCAAATAACACAGCTCCTTTTTAATAATTTTAAAAAATTTATGTATTTTAAATTTGTTAACTTGATTCATTTTAGATTTAGAGACTTGGTATGAATTTGTTAGTTTGATTTATTTTAATATTTTGATATAATTTTTTAATATAATTCAAATATTATGCTATATTGTAATATTTTTTCCAATAATGAATTTAAATGATTCAATGATATTTTTTTATTAGACCTTACTGTGGGGAGCAAAAAGGTCCTAGTGGATGTAGGGGCCGTTGGGCCATGCCGAGGAGGGCCGATCCACTCTTGAGTTCAGAACTTATTAGCACCTCGACTCATCTCATGTGCGGAGGATCCGAGGACCCATCCGAGGTTGATTTTTACCCTCGGATGGGCACAGAAGAATTGGGGACGTCGTGATTAAAGGTTCCGGAACTGCACAGCGGAGACTAACGGTTAAAAGGGGTGAACCCCTGGACGTCCTAGAAGCACCAGTGTCTGAAGGGTGCCAAAGGCTGCCACCTCCACATTAAAGACCCTGCACCTACCACCCTGGCCGCATTAATGGGGAAGTGACACCTGAACAGTGAAGGAGAAACTTCTAGTTACTGTTCAAAGGCACTAAGGGAAGAAATATCTAGGCTAAGGGAAAGATAAGGCAACACGTGTATGAGGGATTGAAGAAGGATGAGTATTTAAGGGGAGACCCGGAACAGAAAAAGGGGCTTTCTCTCTCTCTACTTGTAATAAACAGAAAGAAAAGAAAGATAATATAAGAACAGTCCTCGGCTCACGTCCGAGGAGGTTGATTTGCCATATTCCTTGTTATTTTCGAGTGTTTGTAACTTTGGGCTTGTCATATAATCCTTAAACACTTCTAACCTGGGTTTCAAACCCACACTCTACAAATTCATATTGTTTAAGGCTCATTGAGCCTGGGCTCATAACTGTTCTTGGGGGCCAGGTGCAATTGTGCACTTACACGTACCAAACCAAATGGCTCCAATCTGACCCTTACAGGCTGGGTTGAGTTGAATTTTAAAGCTATTTTGGGTTATGTTAGTTTGGGTAAGAAATTTCTCAACTTGATGAGGTCAATATAGAATAAAAAGTTTCTCAAACCTAAGACAATCATGTACACACTTTGTTTTTAGTTTGGTCATGTCATTTTACTAAAAGCAATGATTTTAATTTATAGACTAAAATTGTTTATAGGCTATAAAGTTTAAAGACCAACTATGTATTTGACCCTAAAATCAAAAACAAAATATTTGCTTGTGCAATGTTAGGATATTTCAAATATCATGACTTTGAAATTATATAGAGACTTATTAAGCCTACGTTTTAATCTATCTAACTATTGACCAATTGAACTCACTTCAGTCTTATTCGGTCTATTTTAGTGTGTTCGGGCTTATTCAGTCCACTTCGTTCTATATTTGGTTCACTTTGGTCTATTCCGTTCACTTTAGTCCACTTCAATACTATTCGGTCCATTCAATAAGCTTTTGTGATAGAAGCGTTACAATAGGTTTGCACTGATGGAGCTGTAACGACCAAACGATTCTCGCGGTAATAACTCTTTACGTAACGTATTCCGAGTCAACACTACCCCGTCTCTCTGTAAACGCAATTGAATGAAAATGACAACAGCGAAGAAGAAGCCACAGAAGAGTTCCAAGAGGACCAAGACGATAACGATTGATGATTCCCTTGTCGAGGCAACTACCAGGTCTATATTTTGTGGGTTTTCTTTTTGTTTGTTGATGATTTGTGTTCCCGTATCTAAAATTTCTGGACTTGCTATATACAATATCCTTTGTCTTCGGCAAAAGACAGCACTTTTTTCTGTCCACAATAAAGAGACCAATTAAAGAGTTTCGGCTTCTAACTTACTAGCATAAATGAGGGAGAGACCATTATAGTGTTAGAAGACCGTTATAGCTTGCATCTTCTAGGGTGGATTTTCTGCAAATGTATATTGCCAAAATGGCCCATCAGCAGCAAAGAGTGAGACCAGGTTTACTGATGAGACTGTCGTTATCAAGTTCTGGAAGTGGTAAGATGCTTTGTCTTTTATGTATTCAATTTGATTTGGAAACTATGCTATTTTGTTTTCTTCGGGCAGAATTCCTTTTTTAATTTTTTATTGACAGTATTGGTTGGCTGTTAATATGATTGAAGCCTCAGTTTCATGAAGTGTGGTTATATATTTGAATCTTCCATGATTGTAGATTAATGAAATTATAGCATGCATGTTTTGTTTTCCTGTCAATTGGCATTTTTTTAGCTTACGCGTCCTTTACCGCTTGAAGTTACAGTTTACTAGTTTACGTCTTTGTTTATTTGGTTCTCCATAATATCTTTACTCCTCTATTTTCTTAAGGTCCCTCCCCCATTTTCTTAAGGTCCCTCCCCCTTGGAGGCGGGCCATCTAAATCCATTCATAATTGAGTTTGAGATATAATACATCTTTTGTATACCATATGCAGTTTCTTCAACGAGTATTCGGTATTGACACCATCGTGAATCCTTTTCGACCTGCCACGGCCTACAATGTTTCCAATAACTCAGGGACAGAACCACTAAGGGCTGAGGGGGGCCATCCCCCCCCCCCCCCCCCCCCCCCCCCATTTTTTTGAAAAAATTAAATAGTATATAGCATGAAAAAAAAAATCCCCAATTCACCAAAATCATAATTTATAATGAAAAAAAATCTCATAGAAAAAAAAAATTTCCCTTACAGGGTTTACAACAATTTATATGACTTTTTTAATTGATTTATAAACTATGAGAAAATAAATTACAAAATTTATATTTTTTTCAAAAGATAAAATGCCAAAATTCTTTTAGAAGCCGATATTAATGACGTAGCATTGCCAACTCTTAATATTTATATCCTAATTTTTTAAAATTCTCAAACAAAGTTTTGAAAAACTTCATTAGTGTGATTTTCGGTTGCATCCAAAAGTATGTGATTATCATATTGGTGAGTTGGTCAACATGATAAAATCTACATATTAATTCTAATTACCCATAATCTGGAGATTTGAAGTCATCTTCTTCTTCTTCTTTTTTCTTCTTTGAAAAAGATTAGAATATCATGTCGTAACTTTCAACTTTTTTTTATTCATAATATATCCTTCTTGACTTAAATATTTAGGTGATAAAGTGCAATTTTTTGTCAACCATGATTTTTTTTTGTTCATACTTTGGCCCCCCTAGATTCAAATCCTAGTTCCATCCCTGCAGTAACTTGAACTTCTTCACATGCATTTTCACTCAGTTCTTTGGTAAGTTTTGATTTCTTGTGCATTTTATGGGTTAGAGAAGATGGAAACAGTACAATTTCTATATAACAAGACAACATCGTCACTCTTAAATAGTTTTAAGGATTCCTTTTAAGTCCCCGCCCCCTCCCCTTTTCACTGAGCCTAGAGTAGCGGTATATCTGCATCATAATGAGTATGCTTGTGAAGCTTCTGAACCATTTTTAATGCATTTGGGGTTTTCAAGTCTATAATTTCATTGAAAATAAAAGTTTTAATGGGTTTGATTCCTACATCTTTTTGGACAGAAAAATAAATTCAGGGAGATAGTTGTCTGTTTGTCTATATCTCAAATAAATATATGACCAACAAATTACTAAATAGATATTAAAATATAATTGGTTTATAGAGATTCTCAATGTCCAATCAAGTACTTTACCTTGTAAAACTTTTAAGCTCAGAATTGGCTGACATTGCACCTGAAACTCTCAATCAATATTTAATCTTGGACATATGATTGCATCCAAGTTCATTGAGGATTAGGTCATTTGATCAAACCTTTGATGGGACCCAAAATAAAATTTAGTAGATATATGGCATTTAGTTTAGTGCTTTCGATGATGGGTCTTCGTATAATCCAAAGTATCCAAATTGCGTGCCGTGATATGGTTTTTGAATCTCTTGAGAGAGAGACGTAGGCAGAGAATTTCAAATATATTTAGAGTTATCTTTTTCAATATATTATGTAACAAATTATAAAACTATCTATATGAATTATTTAAACAAGTCACATGACTTATTAAAAAAGTCATGCGACTAAACCAACATATAATGGGCTGGAAAAGGGGAGCACATCACCTGCATATTTATAATGTGCAATTTCTGCAATTCAATTTAGTTTGTCCAATCAAAATTAAACACAAGTTAACTCCATCTCAACAAAACTAATATAATTTTTTTTCTTCTCAATTGACTCAAGACTCTCCCGTTCATCTTCTTCTCATCACTCTCCCATTAACCCCAATGACCCCTCCCACGGTCCCACCTCCCTTGCCCTTCAGTCCTCCATAATATCCAAACCCAAACATCCCAACTGTTCAAACCCACACCAATTTCCTTGCTTCTTGATGTGTGGGTGTACATAAATCTATATAATATTGAAAATCCAAAGCGTAACATTTATTATTATTACGCATCAGTTAAATCACATTAATGTAGCATTTCAGTCCATTTCGATCAACATAGGTCCACTTCAGTTCATTCGGTTCAATTTAGTCCATTTCGGTTCACTTAGGTCCATTCAATCTATTTTGGTCCATTATGGGCTAATTGAACATTAAATTGATTCTTTTTTTTAAGTTGCCTTTTTCGGTTTTGAGCTTAAAAATTCATTTTTTCCCTTAATTTTTAGATTGAAAAGCATGAAATTTTATTTTATTTGAGCCTAACTCTTTAGTTTTCAACTTAAAAAAAAAAAGAAAAAAAAAAAAGAGTTCTTGTGCTTAGAATTAAATGCATATTTATGTTTCACAAGTATAAAATCCAAAGAGAGAAAAATGTGAAATATTTTGACCAATTTATGAATTTTTTTTTTCAAGATATATACAATATCTAAAAAAAGTTACAATATCAAGTATTGCAAATAAAAAAACAAAAAGTCGATATGGAAAATATCGGTGAAATATGGGTCTTGTTGATCCACTCCAATATCGATGACAATTCTACCTTTCAAACTTGATAACTTTATGATTGCTAAGATTTTCATTTTTCAACAAGGTTGTGCACACCAAAAGCAAATTATAGAGAGTCAGACACCTGCCTTGCTGCCTCTGTGCCGCAAGTCCATATGGTCCACTGTGGTTTTGCCTTTATGTTCACGCATAACATGTCGACATTCTGATCCCAATCTCTTTTCTACTATTTGCTGAATTGATCCCAATCCCATAAGGAAAATCTTGCCCAAATTTGACTTTTAACATGCTCCAAGTTCATCCATTCACTTCCATGCAGTCAGGTCCTCGCACATTATGTCACATGGCTCTTGTCATTTTATGTAGACTGTATTCTTTTGGATTCTGGAATTCTCTTTATATGTATATAAGTTCAAGCAGAAATTCAATCAAATATCTACTTTTCTTAAACTATAGAGATCTATAGTTCTCAACCTCATTTCCTCATCCTTTTTCTTTCTTTACCTACAGTTGTTTCAGAATGAGCTGGTGGTGGCTTAGATCTATTGGAGCTGCAAAGGTATAATTATAAACTCCCTCACTCTTTATATAAACTCGAACACATATGCTATTATGAATTTTGTACAAGGTACCAAACACTAAGTTGGTTAAAGCAAGAGCAATAACAATAACCATAAAAACAACAAGAACATAATATCTTTCTAATACTTTCTCTAACTCTTTCTTTATGTCCATTATAGAAGAAATCCGAGGAAGATCATGAAGCACCACGAAGCTACCAAAGTGTAGGCTTAGTGATTGGTGTCACTGGCATTGTGGGCAATAGTCTAGCTGAAATATTACCACTCTCAGACACCCCAGGTGGGCTTTGGAAAGTCTATGGTGTGGCACGTCGTCCACGCCCAAATTGGAACAAAGATTACCCTATTGAGTACATCCAATGCGATGTCTCTGACCCCAATGAAACTAAAACCAAACTTTCCCAACTCACCGATGTGACCATGTCACCTGGGCTAGTCAGCCCACTGAGGCCCAAAACTGTGAAACTAATGGTACCATGTTCCATAACGTGCTACACACGGTGATCCTCCATGCGCCAAATCTCAAACACATCTGTCTCCAAACAGGTATCAAACACTACACTGGACCCTTTGAAACCTTTGGCAAAATCGAATACCATACCCCCACCTTTTACTGAGGACATGCCACGTTTGAATGTGCCCTTTTTTTATTACACTTTGGAAGATATTTTGTTCGAGAAAGCTAAGAAAAAAGAGGGTTTGACTTGGTCAATTCATAGGCCTAATACAATATTTGAATTTTCACCTTATAGTTTGATGAATATAATCGGGATACTTTGTAATTATGCAGCTATATGTAAGCACGAGGGGTTTCCTTTGAAATTCCCTGGGAATAAAGAGTCTTGGGAGTATTACTATGTGGCTTCGGATGCTAATCTTATTGCTGAGCAACAAATTTGGGCGGTGGTGGATACTAATGCAAGGAATGAACCCTTTAATTGTAACAATGGGGATGTGTTTAAGTCGAAGCATCTTTGGAAGGTGTTAGCTGGGCAATTTGGGATTGAGAATTATGGGTTTGTGGAGAGTGAGAAAGTTAGCTTAGTTGAGTTGATGAAGGATAAAGGTCCAGTGTGGGACGAGATTGTGAGAGAGAATAAGTTGCAACCTACAAAGTTGGAGGAAGTTGGGGCTTGGTGGTTTTTAGATTTGATGTTGAAGGAGGGGATTTTGTGGATAGTATGAATAAAAGCAAAGAGTATGGATTCTTGGGGTTCAGGAACTCCAAGCAATCGTTGGTTGCTTGGATAGATAAGAATAAGGCTTACAAGATTGTGCCTTAAAAAGAAGGAAAATGTGAATATCCTTGTTGGATATGGAATGTTTTTGCTGCTGTTTGATACAATAATCATCCAAGGGAAACATGTTTTAAATCCTTTTTCTCTGTGTTTACTTTTGTGTATGTGTACAAATTTGTATGTTGAAAATCCTTTTTCTTGTTGTAAATTTTTCTTATAATGACATGTATGATATGTACAATGAAATGTATTTTCCTAATAAGAAAACAATAGTATTGTACATACGTAGATTATTTTTTTCATACCGTTAAGGTTATAATTTGTGGTAAGTCTACTATTAATTTTATGCAAACTCATCGCTTACACAAAATATTCACACCAATCACAACTCACCATGATAAATTGTGAAGTTATGTGTATCTATGGGCTTTCTAAAGAGAAAAATTGTCTTTGTGGTAATATAGAAGGCAGGCAAAGGTTTTGAGGCCCAAGGGAGGTTAAGTGTCCTAAGTCACACACATGTACTTGACAAACAAAAGACCATGTTACTTAAATGCATATCACACTATGATGACATTGTTGCCAGAGTAAAGACTTCAGGTAGTAACTGATAATGCGCTTGAAAGAAATCACTTTCATGTTTTCTTCATCATCTGAATGTAATCCATAATTGTTAGAAGCTGTCAAGGAATTACCTTCTCTCCATCACAGATTACCTTGAGGTACTTGCTTCCCACATTACAGCCCTTTTGAATCCATTCTCCTCTTTGCAACCAAACCCTATCTAATTGCTAGTCAATCGACATGCATTAACCAAAACTTTAGCAATGATCTTATTGATTACATTGTACAAACTCAATAGGTCTGTAATTCACTAAAGATTAAGGATTTTTAGTTTAAGTTTAAAGGATTTCAGCAAGTGAGCAGAATGAAGAAAGCTAAAACATCTACGCGCGCTCAACAAGTTGATAAAAGATAATGCGAGAAAGAATTTTGTCTGATGAAATGGTTTGGTTATATAGGGCATGATTCAAATAAATGTAAAGAAAATTAGATAGAGAAGTAGATTGTTTATTTTAGAGGACAGCTTTGTGAGCGTTGCACATTCCAATTGTTCAAGTGAAATAGTTGAATTGTAGTTTATATCATATGTTCCGTACAAATGAGGCCGATGTAAGATTTGAACTTATTTGTACTGGACTTCCTAAGAATTTCTCCTTTTTATGTGCGTGGGAATTGGAGTGAAGGTTTTTTCTTGAAATTAAGGCTAATTCATACACACTCCTCGGGAAATTGTGTTTTGAAAACACGATTTCAATTATAATTATGAAACATGATTTCAGCTGACGTGGCATTGTGCGTCCCGCACGCCTAATGTGTACTATTACCATTCTAAAATTAGGGATACCAAGAGCAACCAAACCTAATTGTGGGCAGTAAAACGTGGATTATTATTGTTATATTGATGAAAAGCCGTGAGCTTATTATGGCTTTTCAAATGGACTATGGAAGTATAATCCTAGAGTTGAACTGTTTTTTTTTTTTTTTTTTTGTGATTCCCGTGCTAACATTACAACATTATTTCAACTTTGTCAGCTCTTGTTTTGGATTGCAGAAAATTGTTGAATAGGCCGTGGAAGGGGGTCAGTTAATACACCTACCTTGCCTTTTGGCCCTCTCAAGGGAATACAACATGAGATAGCTCATGATTAATATTAGTTTCCCCTATTTTTGTATCAATGTTTTGTTTGGTATTGGAAGGTGGTCACTCAATACACCTATCATGGATTCATGTTAGCTACCTTAATTTTTTTTCATCTACTAGTCAATGATATGAACTATTTATTTTTGACACTATATTAAGGATCATTTTGACACATTAATCAAACGTTATGAACCAAAATGATAATTGTGGGGAGTAAAAAGGTCTTGGTAGGTATATGGGCCTTTGGGCCGTGCTATGGGAAGGCCGACCTGCTCTTGGGCTCGGAACTTATTTAGTACTACAAGTCGACCCGTGAGCCGAGGGTCCGAGGACACAGCCGAGGGTGATTCTATCCTCGGATGGACACAGAAGAATTGGGATTTCACTGAAAGGACAGGGGAACAACACGGTAAAGACCAACAGTTAAAGGGGGTGAACCCTTGAACAGCCTGGAAGCACCGATGTTGGAGATGTACTCAAGTTGAGGACTGACACCTCCACATTAAAGACCCTGCACCTACCACCCTAGCCGCATTTATGGGGAAGTGACGCCTGAACAGTGGAAGTGAAGCTTCTGGTTACTATTCAAAGGCACTAGGAAGAAAAATATCTAGGTCAAAGGGAGGTGAAGGCAACACGTGTAACAAATATCAAATTGAGTAGTATTTAAGGAGGGGTCCGAAACAGAAAGAGGGGCCCTTCCCTTTTTTGTAACCTAAAAAAAAAGAGAAAAGAAAAGGAAACTTATATATAAGAACAGTCCTCGGCTTATATCCGAGGAGGTGGAATTACAATACTTCTTATTACTTTTAAGCGTTTACAGCTTTTTAGCTTGTCATATATTCCTTAAGCGCTTCTAACCTGGGTTTTAAGCCCACACTCTACAAATTCATATTGTTCAAGGCTCATTGGGCCTGGGCCCATAACTGTTCTTAGGGCCAGGTGCAATTGTGCACTTACAATTGGCGCCGTCTGTGGGAAATCTAGTCTAGAAGAAGTAGGGATATCATGGCAGGCTTAGGCGCTCACCATGCAGAGTCACAGGGATCGCAACCTGAAGATCATTTCGAGCGCCTCGAACGTCGAAGGGATCGTGAAGGAAGTGTCCATTCAGAGTACCCAAGGGCTAGCCATACTACTGGTAGGGCTAGCACCACCCATGACGATGGTTCTAGAGCCATGCAGGAGGAGATCAACCGCTTAAAGAGGAAGTTACGCCGCGCCAGACGTAAGTCTTCACCGTCCTCGTCCAGTCCTTCCTCTGAGGAAGATGGGGAGATGGCTATGACTCAGGAACGCGCTCACCCTCCAGCTCAGCGTCCTCCGGTGGGGAGGACGATCAGCCAGCCCGCAAGCGCAAAAGGGTTCCTTCTAGGGGCCTAGGCAACGATGCTATGAGCAGGGCGTTGCACCAGCTCTCCAAATCTCCGTTTTCACGGAGGATTGAGAAGGGGAGGCTTCCCAGGAGATTTACTCAGCCCACCTTTACCATCTACAATGGCCGGACTGATCCGGTGGAGCACGTGAGTCACTTCAACCAAAGGATGGCCGTACACTCTCACAACGAGACGCTGATGTGTAAAGTCTTCCCCTCTAGCTTGGGACCTGTGGCCATGAGGTGGTTCAACGGCCTTAAGTCAGGATCCATAGGTTCATTTGGGGAGTTGACCAGGTCATTCGCTTCGCGGTTTATTACTTGTAGCAGAGTCCCTCGGCCATTGGACTTGCTGTTGTCCATGACCATGAAAGAAGGAGAGACACTGAAAACATACTCCGACCGTTACTGGGAGATGTTTAACGAGATAGATGGCGACTTCGATGAAGTGGCGTTGAATACCTTTAAGGTAGGTCTTCCTACAGACCACGACTTGAGAAAGTCTTTGACGAAAAAGCCTGTCCGCAGCGTACGTCGCCTTATGGATCGCATTGATGAATATAAGAGGGTAGAGGAGGACCAGCAGCAAGGAAAGGGAAAGGAGAAAGTTATCCCGCAGGAGAGAAGGGATTTCAGGTCGGACCGGTACAACAACAATAGGCCGAGGAGAGATTATTTCGGACAGCCCAACCCGGCAGCACCTCAAGCTGTAAACACAGTGTTCCGAGAGCCAGTGCATCAATTACTGGAGAAAGTTCGTAAGGAGCCCTTCTTTAGGTGGCCTAGTAAGATGGCAGGGGACCCTGCAAAGAGGAATCAAAACCTCTTTTGTCAATACCACCAGGATGTGGGCTATACCACCGAGAACTGTCGGACCCTTTGGAACCACTTGGAGCAGCTCGTCAATGAAGGAAAGTTAAAGCAGCATCTGTGCCAGCCTACCGGGCAGGACAGTCAAGTTGCCTCAAGCAATCAGAGGAACAACTCCTCTCGGCCAGCATTGGGAACCATCAATGTCATCCTTGCTGCGCCTGGCAGGACCGGGTCAGGCCCGACTAGGGTGATGGCAGTCTCTCGTTCTCAGGCTGAAGAGGCAGGTAGCAGGCCGAAGAGGCTGAAGGTTATTTTGCCAGTTTTGGGATTTTTCGAGGAGGATAAGGCCAGTACTATTCAGCCCCATGACGATGCCCTCGTGGTCACCCTCAGGATAGGAAATTACGATGTGAGGAGGGTGATGATAGACCAGGGCAGCGGTGCAGATATCATGTACCCTGATCTATTTAAGGGGCTAAGATTGAGGATGGAGGACCTGACTCCTTATGATTCGCCCCTCATAAGCTTTGAAGGGAGATCTGTTATGCCGAGAGGACAAATTCGTTTGCCCGTTCAATCCTGCTCAGAAACGGTAGAGGTGGATTTCATTGTCGTCGATGCATATTCTCCATATACAGCCATCCTCGCCAGGCCTTGGTTGCATGCGTTGGGGGCTGTCTCCTCTACCTTGCATGTCAAGGTCAAGTTCCCCTCGGGAGAATGTGTTGAGGAAATCCTCGGCAGCCAATCGGTAGCCAGGCAGTGCATATCAGCTGCAGTATTGCACCAGACGGGAATTGAGCCTTCGGCTTTAGTCACCAAAGGCTTATAGCAGTTAACGCCTCCTGACGCATCTGGAGTGCTGCCAGGAGAGGAGACACATTGTGAGGAATTAGAGAAATTCCCAGTTACCGACTACCTGGAGAGGTTCTTCCAAGTCGGTACACTTTTGCCATACCAGGAGAAGATGGAATTGATAGAATTTTTGAGGAAAAATGTCGACGTCTTTGCATGGGATCCTTACGAGGCTCCAGGCGTTGATCCGAGCTTCGTTTGTCATCACCTAAATGTCGACTCGGCCATCGTCCCAAGAAGGCAGCCACCTCGGCGCTCTTCCAGGGAACACTCCGAGGCCGTAAAGGAAGAGGTGGCCAAACTTAAGAAGGCTGGGGCTATCAAAGAAGTCTTCTACCCTAAGTGGTTGGCTCATACTGTCGTAGTCAAGAAGAAGAATGGAACGTGGAGGGTATGTGTGGACTTCACGGACCTGAATAAGGCCTGTCCCAAAGATTCGTTCCCTATGCCGCGTATTGATCAATTGGTGGATGCCACCGTCGGACATCCTCGGATGAGTTTTTTGGACGCTTTCCAGGGTTACCATCAGATTCCCCTGGCGTTGGAGGATCAAGAGAAGACTGCTTTCATTACTCCAATAGGAAATTATCACTATAAGGTCATGCCATTCGGTTTGAAGAATGCTGGGGCTACCTATCAAAGGATGATGACCAGAATGTTTGAACAGCAGATGGGGAAAACCATCGAAGTGTACGTGGACGACATGGTGGTGAAAAGTAAAACAATACCCTCACACGTAAAGGATTTGTCTGACACTTTTCAAATTCTAAGAAAGTACAAGTTGCGCCTCAACGCCTCAAAGTGCTCTTTCGGTGTGGGGTCTGGAAAGTTCTTGGGATATATGATTACTCATAGAGGTATAGAGGTAAATCCATCGCAGGTCAAGGCTATCCAGGACTTGCAGCCTCCTCGAAACCCAAAGGAAATTCAAAAGTTAACAGGAATGATAGCCGCTTTGAATCGATTCATATCTCGGTCAGCCGATCGCTGTCGCCCTTTCTTCCAGTTGTTGAACAAGTGGAAAGGGTTTCAATGGTCCGAGGACTGCGAGTTAGCTTTTCAACAACTCAAGCATTATCTTTCTCGGCCGCCTATTCTCTCTCGTCCAGAGGCGCATGAGATTTTATTTGCTTATCTGGCAGTGGCCGTCCACGCGGTCAGCCTAGTCCTGATAAGGGATGATAACGGTGTGCAAAGACCGGTGTATTACGTTAGCAAATCGTTGGGTGATGCCGAGGTGCGTTATCTACCTTTGGAAAAAGCACTTCTGGCCGTTGTTCATGCCACGCGAAAGCTTCCCCACTATTTTCAGTCCCATACAGTGGTCGTTCTGACCCAATTGCCTCTTAAGGCAGTGCTGCGCAGCGTCGACTACTCAGGAAGAATAGCAAAGTGGGGGACCATCCTGGGGGCTTTTGATGTTAAATACAGGCCTCGCACCTCGGTGAAGGGTCAGGTCCTCGCTGACCTGGTGGCGGAGTTTTCTGAGCCATTGCTGGAGGAAACTCTAGGAGACTTCCCCGTGGGTGAAAAATCAGTTGGTGTGATCACAGCGGCAATATCTCCGACCTGGAAAGTGTATGTGAATGGGGCGGCCAATCAGAGAGGGTCTGGTGTTGGGCTGGTCCTGATCTCCCCCGAGGAAATTGTCTTGGTGGGCATGAGAATGGTGCACAGAATGGGTGGGAAGGATGTCTGCGTCTTCTCGGACTCTCAGCTGGTGGTCGGCCAGGTCATGGGAACCATGGAAGCCAGAGATTCAAGAATGCAGGAGTATTTGGCCCAGGTCAAACGTCAGCAATCAGAGTTTGACTCCTTTGTCTTGGTTCACATCTCTCGGACTGGAAACACCCATGCAGACTCCTTAGCCACGCTGGCAACGACCTCGGCTCAAGTTTTACCTAGGGTTATCCTTATCGAAGATTTACTAGATACCACTCTTGTCACCACCAATACGCCTCGCATTCATCTCATAAGACCTGGGCATAGTTGGATGGACCCGGTCATATCCTTTCTTAGGAACGATGTTCTCCCTGAGGACAAATCAGAAGCAGATAAGGTACGCCGAAAAGTACCACGTTTCTGGTTGTCCGAGGATCAGAAACTATATAAACGATCCTTTTCAGGACCGTACTTGTTGTGTGTACACCCAGACTCAACCGAAGGGCTTCTGGAAGAACTGCATGAAGGGATTTGTGGCAGCCACACTGGGGGGAGATCCTTAGCCCACAGAGCTTTGACTCAGGGCTACTGATGACCCAATATGCAAAGGGAGGCTCAAGATTACGCCAGAAAATGTGATCAATGTCAGAGATTCGCCCCCAATATCCATCAACCTGGAGGAGTTCTTAACCCCCTTTCCAGCCCTTGGCCCTTCGCACAGTGGGGACTAGATATAGTTGGGTCATTTTCGAGGGCCGTAGGCAACAAAAGATGGCTTTTAGTGGGAACAGACTATTTCACTAAATGGGTTGAAGCCGAGCCCTTGGCAAATATTAGAGATGTTGATTCCAAGAAGTTCATCTAGAAAAATATTATTACTAGATTCGGCATACCACACACGCTTATCTCCGACAATGGTGTTCAATTTGATAGCAAGGCGTTTAGGCAATATTGTGGTGACATGGGTATCATAAACAGGTACTCCACCCCATCTTATCCTCAAGGAAATGGCCAAGCCGAGGCCGTTAACAAGGTCATTGTCAACGGGTTGAAGAAAAGGTTGGATGATGCGAAAGGTAGATGGGTAGAAGAACTCCCTCACGTTCTGTGGACATATCGAACCACACCGCGCAGGTCCACTGGAGAAACGCCATTTTCTATGACTTATGGAGCCGAGGCGGTGATACCTCTGGAATCTAGTTTTCCCACCCTAAAGACGAGTTCTTTTAACACCGAGAGTAACGATGGACTCCTGGAGAAAAGTCTTGACTTACTTGAAGAACGACGTGAGGCAGCTATGGTCCAGATGGCTTATTACCAATAAAAACTTAAACGGGGATATGATGCCCACGTGAAGCTGAGGCCACTAGCACCTGGTGATCTTGTGTTAAGAAAGGTTGTGGGCACCGCTAAGAACCCAGCCTGGGGCAAGCTAGGACCCAACTGGGAAGGCCCCTATCGTATTATTTCAGTAGCAGGGATAGGATCTTATCGGCTAGCTGATTTAGATGAAAATATTATACCACGGCCGTGGAATGTAAATAACCTACGAAGGTATTACTATTAATAAAGTTTATTGTTGTTCATACTTATTCGAAAATTATTAATATTTCATGAATTTCCAAGTAACAATTCTTTAAGAATCAAATAGAAACTTGGTTATGTCGGGTCCTCGGACCACAAACCTTGTGGAAATTGATGTCTTGTCATTTGTTAAACAGAACCTTAGTTATGTCGGGTCCCCGGACCTCCTACTTTGGGAAAATTAACATTTGAGGTAACAATTCTTTAAGAATCAAACAGAAACTTGGTTAAGTGTAGTCCTCGGACCACAAACCTTGTGGAAATTGATGACTTGTCATTTGTTAAACAGAACCTTAGTTATGTCGGGTCCCCGGACCTCCTACTTTGGGAAAATTAACATTTGAGGTAACAATTCTTTAAGAATCAAACAAAAACTTGGTTAAGTGTAGTCCTCGGACCACAAACCTTGTGGAAATTGATGTCTTGTCATTTGTTAAACAGAACCTTAGTTATGTCGGGTCCCCGGACCTCCTACTTTGGGAAAATTAACATTTGAGGTAACAATTCTTTAAGAATCAAACAGAAACTTGGTTAAGTGTAGTCCTCGGACCACAAACCTTGTGGAAATTGATGACTTGTCATTTGTTAAACAGAACCTTAGTTATGTCGGGTCCCCGGACCTCCTACTTTGGGAAAATTAACATTTGAGGTAACAATTTTTTAAGAATCAAACAGAAACTTGGTTAAGTGTAGTCCTCGGACCACAAACCTTGTGGAAATTGATGTCTTGCCATTTGTTAAACAGAACCTTAGTCATGTCGGGTCCCCGGACCTCCTACTTTGGGAAAATTAACATTTTTAAATTACAACTGAGTTAATGATCTAAAGGATCAAACGTAAGGTTGGTTAAATCTCGTCCTCGGACCGGTAACTTGGTTGAAGTTAATTTCTTATTGCGCCAGGAAATTGGTGCCTCATTGTTTGCTATATCAGATCGTAAAAAAATTTACATCTTCAAGTGTTAATCAAAGTGAGGTAAGGAACGGTCCTTGGACTTTACATCCAATTAAGAACAAAACCATACGAGTTGATGAAGTCTACTACTCGGGCCATAGACTTGGTCATAAATTAATTTCTTATTGTCTTTAGGAGGCAGTGCTTTACTGTCCATTAATTCAGATCTTAAGTTTGTCTCTCTAATTGTAAAGCATATTTATGTAAGGAACGGTCCTCGGACCTTACATCATACCAATAACAATGCTATATGTTGCAGAGGTTTAATTGTTGCATGAAGCCTCTCTTTTTTTTAAAAAACTAACTGTTAGAGATATTTCAAACCATGTGACCTTTTTGTTAAGTCTTTATAATATGCGCATGGTCATGTAGAGGTTATGATTGGACAATCCTTGGAGTTGGATCTGTTTACTTTAACAAACTTCAATAACAAGTACAAAATGAATGAAGTAAAAACAAACGCGATGCGATCAAAATTTATATAAAATTGTTCTTTACTAAATTACATAACATGTATTACATATAAGGGATAAGTATAAATGTGGAGAAAGAGAAGCCCTAATCTCGGCCCTAAGCTTCAGGAGGAGGGTCTACATGAGAAGTGTTGGGTCCTTTGGTCTTTTTCAGCTCCACTTCAAAAGGAGAAAGAATTTGTTTCCCTTTATCCGCTGCCTTTGTTGGGGGGACATTGTGTTCCATGGCTTGGCTGAGATCCTTCTCGGCGTCCCCGTCACCTTCCTTTTCTTTGTTGGAACCCAAGGGTTCTGTAGGATCAGGAACTGGCTCCGGGACTATGGGAGGCAGGGCAGGAAGAGTTGTTTCTGGAGTGGGAGTAGCAGCAGGAGCCTCTTCGATCTCCTGTATCTCAAGGGGAAGCCAAATGTTCTCGGATTTCCTCAGATCCGAAGATAGAGGAATTCCAGCCACATTTAGGGCCTCCCCCTAGACTTTCTGACAGTATTCACGGCACAAGGCCGCGAATGCCTTTGTCAGCTGCTCTTCTGTAGTCGCCACCCCTTCCTCGAAACTTGCCTGCTTGGCAGCTTTCAAAGAATTTTGAAACTTGCTGGCCTCTTCCTTCATCAACGCAAGCTCCTTTTCCAGATCCGAGCGTTCCTTTTCGGCTCGGGTTAGCTCCTCATCTTTTTCGCGGAGGAGCTTGCGTTACCCCTCTATTTGGGTCTTCATGGTCTTCAGGTTTGACTCGACCCCATTCTTCTCCCTCTTCAGCTCAGCCACCTCCGCAACCAGTTTTTCATTCTCAGCAATGGCCGTTCCCAGGGACTTCTCAGTCTCCAATCTGATCTCCAGCTCGGCCCTGGCCTTCTTCCAAGTGTCTTCAATAAACTTTTCAGCTACGAAGACCTCCTGAACAGCCTGCAATGAAGTATGATGAGGTCAGGTATAACAGAAAGTTATAAGTATTGTTGCAAAGGAAATTCTTCTCCAAACAGCAGTCAACTTACCAGCGCCAAGTCCCTTTTTAGGGACAAGAACAGTTGCGGTTGGCTCATTTTTTCCAAGGACTCCATGTCCTTGGGCAACAAAAGAGGACGCTCCAACACTTCGGCCAGGTGGTGGGCATGGCCTTGTTGAAACGCCCTTATACTTGATTGACAGGAGATAGGAGCGCCGTCTAGTTTCAAGTCTGGGGACCAGGTGGCCTGTGCTCGGCGCACGTCGGCCATTTTCCTGTTCTCTCCGCTCTCAACTGAGCGGGCCCTACCCTTGCCTTTATCCGTCTTTTGCTGCTGAGCCGGCGGGGGTGGGTTATGTTGCCTCTTGGGGCCCTTATTGGTCGCCCCTTCATCTTCCCCCTTTCTTTTCTTCTTGGGGTCCTCGGCTGGAACCTTTGGCTCAGCTGGAGGAGGGGGAAGTGGCAGAGTAGGAGGGACTTGGGCTGCCCTTGTCCTCTTCTCTGTGACCTTTGCGGCTCTGTTAGTGAGAAGGTCCTTCATTCTGTCCATATCTTCCTCGGATCCGTCCTCTGGGAGTGCAACAACGAACCCAGCAATTCCAGAGGCTTCAGCAGTTTCTTCCTCCTCGTCAGAAAGTACGACAAACTGGTTCCCTCGAGGTTCGTTGTATTCTTCGAGTTGGAACTAGTCTATCTCGTCGTCTAACGTATGTGAGGAAGAGACCTGCTCTTCTGGGATGGCAGCTACCTCGGAATGGACGGCGAGGGGAATGGCTACTATGGGTCATAGGTACAGGACGGTTTGAGGAGCGTCTAGGAGGTCGCGGTCGTCCAGAAAGTGGGGCCGGGCTACGTTGATCCTCCTTCGTCTTCGGTCACCGGCAATTATAGCGTTGTCTATCTCCTTGAAGTCCGAGGAGATGGGATTGTATCCTAGGATCAGGTGAGCGGCTCGGAGCTGCCGTTCTTCGCTAACGAACACCTCGGATCGAAGTACCCGGTTTAGGTCGGCAACGTTGCAAAGACTCAAACGAGGGCGCACGTTTCGCTTATCTGCAAGAAAAGATGAGAAATTAAACAACGTGGTCAGATTCACACAACAAGAGATAAAGATAAACAAATAGAAATATATCTAAATATGCAAGTTTGTTAGTGTTGAGGGAGGTTTTGGGTGGGGAGGTTAGTCCTCAGGTGTCGCACCTGGATCCCCCCATTGTACTGGGCAGTGGAGACCGCCGTGCTAGTTTTCAGAGACGATCAGGTAGTCGTCCTTCATGCCTTTGTTGGACTTGGGCAAGCAGGAGATTAGCCTAACGACACTGGATCGGGACTTAATGTAATAACCTACGTTGGACAGTTTATGAGCTTCATACAGAAAAACGACGTCGTGCCATGTGAGGTTTAAACCCATTTGTTCATTTAAGGCATCGACGCTACCTAAAACTCTAAAAACGTTGGGGAGGCATTGATCGGGACACAACCGATGGTTGCGAAGATATTCCCTCATTACAGGTTTCATTGGGAGGGTCATCCCGCCTTCTATAAAGGCTATCATTGGGATTATGACCTCTCCCTCCTTCCTAGAACCGGCAACGGCCCCCGCCGGGCAATATTTTAAGCCTACGTCACCGGGAATGTGGTATTTGGCTCTGAAGCCTTCCATTCTGGCGGCAGTATCAACAAGACACTTAAATCTACCCATTAGAAAAGAATGAAAGGCTAGACTCTAGAGAGGGAGGTGTCTACCAGGACAGCCGAGGACAAAGTCCGAGGATAAAAGGTTAAGAATGAAATGAGTGGTGAGTAAGAACTTACGGAGTTTGAGGATATGCAAATTTCCACGGTTTTCTGAAGGCGAAATATGATTGTTGATGTTTTGATGGGATCAGTCCCTGGCAAATTAAATGAAGGCGCAGGTTCCCGAAGCGTCACGACGTGCGGAATGGCGGCCTCGAAATTAGTTTTATCCCGCCCAAATTTTCGTGGAGAAACAAGGGCCGTTGGATGCCCATCTCACCGTTGAACGTGGGGGACAAAGTGTAACTTACAGTAATAAATGCGCGCGTTTTGAAAATGGAACCGCCAGATGGCATCTTCTGAAACGTGAAGCGGTTTCCACACGTGCAATCATTCATGAAGTGTGCAAAATAAGTTCTCTTCGGATCAAAACTCTATTTTTCTCCTCGGACGTCGAAAATTAGAATTTTGAGGGGCTATTGTGGGGAGTAAAAAGGTCTTGGTAGGTATATGGGCCTTTGGGCCGTGCTATGGGAAAGCCGACCTGCTCTTGGGCTCGGAACTTATTTAGTACTACAAGTCGACCCGTGAGCCGAGGGTCCGAGGACACAGCCGAGGGTGATTCTATCCTCGGATGGACACAGAAGAATTGGGATTTCACTGAAAGGACAGGGGAACGACACGGTAAAGACCAACAGTTAAAGGGGGTGAACCCTTGAACAGCCTGGAAGCACCGATGTTGGAGATGTACTCAAGTTGAGGACTGACACCTCCACATTAAAGACCCTGCACCTACCACCCTAGCCGCATTTATGGGGAAGTGACGCCTGAACAGTGGAAGTGAAGCTTCTGGTTACTATTCAAAGGCACTAGGAAGAAAAATATCTAGGTCAAAGGGAGGTGAAGGCAACACGTGTAACAAATATCAAATTGAGTAGTATTTAAGGAGGGGTCCGAAACAGAAAGAGGGGCCCTTCCCTTTTTTGTAACCTAAAAAGAAAAGAGAAAAGAAAATGAAACTTATATATAAGAACAGTCCTCGGCTCATATCCGAGGAGGTGGAATTACAATACTTCTTATTACTTTTAAGCGTTTACAGCTTTTTAGCTTGTCATATATTCCTTAAGCGCTTCTAACCTGGGTTTTAAGCCCACACTCTACAAATTCATATTGTTCAAGGCTCATTGGGCCTGGGCCCATAACTGTTCTTAGGGCCAGGTGCAATTGTGCACTTACAATAATTATACCTAAATTTAAATGAATAAACTATTAATACTCATTTTGTTTGCAACTCAAATTTCCCAAGCTATGGTAAGCTTCATTTCTAATTTTAATAAAATTAAATAAAAAAAAGAACTTGAAAATTGGGAAAAAGAATTTACAAATCTAAATTTGAAAATCAAAGCAGTCAATTTTTGTGAATTTCAATTAGCTCAATTGATGAAGCCTCTTATTCTTGAATATAAGATCTGGTGTTTAATGGCCTACATCATATAGCAAACACCATAAATTTTTATAAAAAAAAGAAATGCTAACGAATGTTTTTAAGGCATTAGTTAATCATCTATTTAAAGAAAATTTTTATGAAAAAAAAAAAAAAAAAAAACCAATTAATGTTTCGGTAGCTTTTTTCATTTCCCATAAAAGTGGTGTCAAAATTTTCCTAAAATAAATTATTAACCAATGTCCTAAAAGCATTCATTAGTAGGCTTAAAATATTATCTTATCTCTCAAAAATAAAATTTAAGTAAAAAAAAAAAAAATCAAAATGGCCCCACATGAGAACGATGAGAAGGATTGGATATTTGGATTATGGAACGAAGGATCAAATTGTTATTTTGAAAAACATGAGTGGCAATTCCCGTAATTTCATTTAACTCTTTCTGCAAAATCATAAAAACGAAAAAAAAAAAAACATTAACGCAGGAAAGGAAACCCTTCAATCGCAAAAGCAAATAATATTATGGTGCTTACAAATTTCAATGGAGCTGGTGTCGGATTTGGTACGTACTGTTATTTGTATTTCTAATGCATACAATTATTCAAACCGATTCATTTCACAAACTCTGTTTTTTTTTTTTTTTTTTTTTTTTTTGTTGGGTTGTTTAGTCTGTAACTAATTTTGCAATCCTCTGTGACATCCTTGTGTTCAGGTTTCGGTGTCGGTTGTGGTTTCGGAGTTGGCTGGGGTTTCGGAGGTCTGTACTAATTTTATCGCTTTCACTTTCACAAACTTTTAATTTTGTTTTTCACATTTCAGTCTTTTAGATTATTAATTTTTTAGTTTTCTTTGTTGGGTGTGCATAGGTTATGTTAATTCTTATAGAGCATATGGTTAGTGTGTAATTGAATTTCGTTCACAAATCATAGTTACTTGGAAATATTATGAGCATATTTGCTTTGTAAACAACAACAACAACCAAGTCTTAGTCTCGTTTTGGGGTCGATTAAACAACAACAATCAAGTCCTAGACTCATTTTGGGGTCAATTATGGATCCTCAACAGACTAGTCAAGGTCGGAACTTGTATTTTGAAAAAAGAAAAGAAAAGATTTGGGCATGTTAGATTGACTAGGCCTTATTGCTTGCCAAAGATTTAAAGCATGTGTTCATTACAATTTACAGAATATGAAGAAAGGTGTTTACTGTTGTTTTGTTTGAAGCATTCTTTCTAAAGGTTAAAGCATTTTGCTTGGGGTCATTTGATAGAAATACATGTGGATGGTCATATAAATCATCATGTCTTGTAATGAGTTGAAGAAGGTTTCTGTAAATTGGTTTAGGGGGTAGTTTCGTTTTGTCTAGTATGCATATTGCAACAATGAAATAGATCATCTATGAAGCGTGTCCTTTCACTTAAAAAGGTGATTTTTGGTGGGGAGGTGCATTTAGGCTTATCTTTCATCTCGTGATTCTGGTTTATCTCATTGGACTAATTTGCATCCCTTCTAGAAAGAATTTTTGGTTTTTTGGTCTTTGCCATTGATTCGAAGTTGTATTATCTCTTCTTGATATCAGTTGATAATACTTAAATAGGTGCATTGATATCTCAGTCTTGAGGAATAGAAAATGTTAGGTGTATCAACTTATAGATGTGGCTGGAAAGAATTTCTATCTGGTTCAATGGACTTCAACTCATCTTCACACTGGAAATGAAGTTAGACTTAGCTGTAACAGGTACTTCTGTAGACATAAATACATAGGAGACCTTTGTCATTTAATGTTGGATATTTTCCAAGGATAGGTGTCCAGGTGAAGTTAATGGAATCCATTTGTGGTTGGGGTCAAATGGACACTGAATGAAAGAAAAGGTAATTACAGATTTTTCTCAAGGGATTTAGATTTGGCCAGGTGAAATAATATGGGTATTTCAGTTGAAGGCAACTTAAAACTATTAGTTGAGGAATTGGAATGTTGAGAGTTCGACATGTAGTGAAAACTAGTAGCTCAAGGTCAAGCAGCTCAAGGTCAAGCAGCAATGTCCATTTTGTAATGTATCACTTCTATGTGGACAATTGATTACAAATTTAAACAATTTTCCTAGTAAGGAGACAACTGGCAGGTTCTTGATGTTTGGCTTAGACACATATTTGCAATCTTAGATTTTAGAATGGTTTTGTTTTTCATGCACCTGTAGGATCCACCTTTTAATTTCTGTGATCTTTTCAAATGCATCCTTACTTTGAACGCAAACAATGGTTCTTATTTTGAAATTCTTTGATTATTTATGTTTCTGTTACCAAACAGCTGATTTGCTGATTTGTGATATTTCTTTCTGTAGGCATGCCTGTGAATATCTTGGGCCTCGGCGTAGGTATGCAATTAACACCCTCTTGATTGAAACAAAATATTTAGTCAATCCATCATAGTTATAACTAAGTAATGGAATGTGTTGTGCTTGTTTTAACACATTGCTGTTCACTTAGTCAATGACATTGGAATTTTGTTTTAAAGGTGGAGGCTGTGGGGTTGGACTAGGCCTTGGATGGGGCTTTGGCACTGCCTTTGGCAGTAAGTATCGATCATCTAGGGTCACATTTCAAGGTATGGAATTTGACAAAAAGGATCAAAGTGATGGTGCATCGTTCAAAGAGTTATCAAAAAGCACCCAGGAAGTTCGTGCTTCGCAATAGCTTTGCATTTTGGAATCTCCTCTTTGCAGTGACTGAATAGCATATTGTACTCAATGTAGAAGGCTGCCAAGTGCAAATTTAGAGCTTTTCGCACCAAATTGGTTCTTCAGAAAGATTACATGGAACCGATTTTTTTAAAAAGAGGAACTTGTGAGGATGGTATAAATGTATTTGAACATCTTGTGAAATAAATTGGCATATAAATCCTGAAGATATTGTGAGGTTTGAGTAATCCATTGTTTCATGCATGTACTGCTTCCTTGCTATCTTCAAATTCTAGGAAGATAATGATACTTTCATAAGAGCATCCACAATGGTGGAGCTATTTTTTTAGCCATTTGGCACCACAAAAAGTTATTTTATCTATTTTACTTACTTAATTTACAAAACATTCAACATCAGTGGATCTATTTTAACTTTCAACACAATAAAATAATATAGACAATACAATAAAATAATATATCTATTACAATAAAATAATATATTTGCTCTAATAAAATAATATATATCCACTGCCATAAACATCCACAACAACCACCATAACCACAACCTTCCTGCACACAAAATTCTCATACAAACATTTACAAGCTGAAAAAATATTAAGCACAACAATCTAGTTATTTATACCATTTGACTCAACAAAACCCAATTTCAATTAACAATCAAATTACTAATATATCCTCAGTTTTCTCAGTAACCAACCCAAATCCCCAATCTTTTTCCTCAACCCAGACCATCAAAAATCATCAATCACAAACAAAACTTCAAAAAATTTAGGATCTTTTGAATAACCCCAAAGCTAAATCAAAAACAACATAAACAAACACACAAAGACGGTGATGGGGTGTAGCCTGCGTGGGTCAGCAATGACTGATTACACAAAGAGCTTTGATGAGAATAATGGATGAACAAAGCTAGGCTTCAAAGATGGGTGAGGAGGATGGTGTCGGCGTAGGTCAAATATATGACAGCATGGGTCAGCTTGGGTCGAAGGAAGAGGTGGGTCGGAGCTGGGCATGCAAACTAGTTTGTGGTGGCTGGGCTCGTGCAGATTGGTGTGGAGGAAGAGAGATGCAGATGAAGAGGGAGTGAGGAGAGAGACATAGAGAACAAATGAATGGAGAAAAAATGAAACGCATGATAAAAATAAAAATAAAAATTAGTAAAATTATCAAAAGCAATGTGAACGCACAAATATATATATTTTACCTTTCAGCTACAGTGCACAGCCAAAAATACCTGTGGAATCAAAATATAGAACTTTGGCTCCACCATTGTATGGCACATTTTGGTATTTGATGGTGCTAAAAATAACAATATAGCTATTTAGTACGACCAATATGGATGCTCTAACCGAAGAAACCAATATAAAACCAGATTAATATCCATGATGATTCATAGCTCTTCCGGAAAAATCTACAAGGGTTACAGAATTTTTGGACAACATTAGTTAGCAGATGGACCCTACTTATAGTTAGCATTGTGGTTCTGCATAAATAGCGCCAATTGCTTCAGTAGCGCTTCTTCTTTTCAGGGAGCATCAGGGCAACGGCAATAATGGAGTGTGTGAACCCCAAGAATCTTGAATCAAGCAACAAACTGTCTTACACGCCATATATTTTGATCCAAGAAATGCTTTCACATATGCATTATGGCAAATTGGCAATACATTGGCATAGGTGAAAAAAACTAGTGTCATTGAAGGTCAACAAATTGCGTTTGTAACAATGGAAACTACAAAATTTTAATTTAGAATGGCTCAAATTCTAATATATATTACTTAATTATCCTTTAATTAAACGTGAACGTGATAACAATAATATTAAAATGTACACTCAAGCCACCCGCTCTGATCGTGACAATTCCGAATTTCCAACAAATCATCAAGTTCCAAATCGAAATGTTTAGCTCTAAAGTACCAGGCACCCAAGTCTACACCCACGTGGATAATCAAACAAGTTGACTGTATAATATATCCTCACCTTGCAGTCCATGGTGCTTACCAAACCCCTCGTTGTAGTTGGGCGCGCATGGAGCATGTTGCTTACCAAACCCCTCGTTTCTTTTCCTACAAATTCCACACTAACTTCTTACTAGTTAAAATCAACATCAAGTCTCTCACAATCTCACTCACTTAAAACACATCAAAAGGACTGATTTAGAATCGAGTAAATTATGGCAGAAAGAGTGTTCACCCTCTCCCAGGTTGCCCAGCACAAATCAAAAAAAGATTGCTGGTTTGTCATCAATGGCAGAGTAAATCTCTCTCTCTCTCTCTCTCTCTCTCTCTCATGTGTTCAAGCTGGTTATTAGAAAGATTAACTATTTTTTCAGGTATTGAACGTGACCAAGTTTTTGGAGGAACACCCAGGAGGAGATGAGGTGCTGATAGAGTCAGCAGGGAAGGATGCCACCAAGGACTTTGAGGTTATAGGACACAGCAAGGCTGCCCAAAACTTGCTCCGGAAATACCAGGTGGGTGTTCTTCAAGGATACACTTTCAAAGATGAAGACTCCAAGGAAGTTCCCTCCAAGGAGTCCAAGAAGAAAGAGATGAGTGCTTTTGTGATTAAGAATGATAGCATACCTAAGTATGCCGCTTTTGTCGAGTTCTTTGTCCCACTCCTGGTTGCTGGTTCCTTCTTCTGTTACAGATACCTTACCAGTGCAGCCCAGATCACGTATTAGATCTTCTCTTCTAATAATCAACCACTATCCATTATTATCTCTGAGTTTGTCTACTTTTGAGAGCTCTATCTACTAGAGGTTTAGCTCTTAATTTATGGATGCTCATATTGAATAAATGCAATGATGGAAATGATGATCGATTTAGAAACTATTGTGTTACTAGATGCTATCTTATGTATTTAGCTAAAAAGGAGGAAAAAAAATGCTTTCTCATGTTAATACTACCATATAAAATGCCCTTCCACAGGACAAGCGTGAAAACTACATATATGAAAGAGGGACATGTATCATGCGTAAATATGGACATTCATGAAAAATGCATACCCCTGGTGTGAAAGTGTGTACAGTGTATATCAGAAAGCGTGAATCAATAATTTTCCAATTATATAGCAGTGTTCAATGTAGATGCGTTGGTTCTTGGAGGGATTTTTGCACTGCACTGTCCTTTTTGGGGTTGGCTTTTCAACTCGGTGCAATTGGTTTTGTCGGAATTCATTCATACAGACATCCAATGACTCAACAACAAATAATCTAGAAATGAAACTCACAGTCTGCAAATCGCAACAAATATTGAGAATGCTAGTTGCAGCAAACATTCGAAACCATCTCTCTACAACCACTCTAAGATATTGATCTGATTCGGACTGATCAGTTAGATAAAAGAAAGCTAACAAAAACAAATGGGAGTTAACATCTAATCCTACTAATCAATTAGATAACACAAGCTAATCAACGGTCTTATAACCTAGCGGTTCTCTTCACCTTTAGGGTGAAAGTTTGAGATTCAATCCACCATTGATGTAGGATTTTTGGGGTTAGAAAATCTTCTACTACTAGACAAAGCAAGCTAACAAATGCTAGTCATGACCAAGTAATTGCATGCAAAACTCGTCGCTAGATCCCTGGCCATCCCCAAAACGAATCCAATAAAATTGCACCAGTAGAGAACATTGATGTAATCTGTACCAACTCCTAACAAGATGACAAAAATAGTTGAGTAGTCAATAGTCATGCGATGAATGGAGAGGATAAAATCCACTCATGGTAATGTTTGGCTGCTTTCTTGTTATATCAATGATCTGATGCAGTTTCCCTACCATACGTACTATATCCATTATCCAATGGAAACTTACAGAACAGATTACAAACACAAATGAGGACAAAGTCATTTCAAGCTCAGTCTTTCAACTACATATTTACACAATTGTCTTCATTAAGAGTGTTTGATGCACCAACTAGATATACAATTGCAAAAGCTACACAAACAGGGTCAGTTACAAATACAAATGCTTACATATTTTTACAACACTAAGTAGCTGAAAGCTAACTTGTTTTATATTGCAACCTTATGCTGACTTTCTTTGCCGTCTCCTTGCCTCATATGATAAACAACAGAGTTTACCCCTCATTGAAGAAATCAAAATTGGAAAGGAAAAAAATATATAATATAGCTAAATAAAAGCGTGGGGAGGGGATGTTAAAAATGCTAGGGTGTTAACTCTTAAGTAATCACCTAGCACTTGCATGTTTAAAACATGATACCGTGTGTGAGAAAAAGACAAGAACTACCTTTCATCTAGAACCAGTGAAAGCCTAAACAATGTGTATTACATTCCCAAAGATCCACCAATGCAAATACTGCCACCAACTACAAAATGCCAGACGAACATGGGTAGATCCTTCTACACTGCACGCAATGCAATTAAAACTGCAAAAAGAAACAAAAAGCATAAGCCTCTGTAAAAGGAAAGTTCCAAAGACACATCCCCCCCCCCTACCCTTTGCTAATTATAGAATTATAGAAAGCTTCAATCCAATTTTGGGTACGGAATTGCAAGGAATATTAAAAATTTGAGCAAAAAACCAAATCCTAAATTTTCCAACAATGATAGATAACAGCAGCCTTAGACAGTCCAACATGCCAAAAGGCCAAATTATAAATATTTTCAATAATGAATATAACAAACAAATTATACTGGGTTGATATACAAAGTTCAGACAATTGAAGCTGAGATTTGAGAGGCAGCAGCATCTTTGCATATCATAGTAGAAATTAAAAATCCTTGCTAATATATACTATTCTTGTGGCAAAATCTCCTTGTAGTCCATTTTAAAAGATTCATTCAGAGAAATGTGATTGAATGCAGTGCGAATTGGCTCAAATATATATATGCGTGTGTGTGTGCGCACGCGCGCGCCACAATAAGCCATTAATCACAACTTTTCCTGGACTATTACACATAAAAATTATTCCACATATGTTATATATGTTTTTCCATCACATTGAACAACTTTTCACGTAAACATAGTTCTCAAATTGTTCCGCGCCATTGTTTGGCTTTCTCAATTTTGGTGTGTGTGGCCCCAAACAAGCTCTCATTAATCACTCAAAAATGCATAAGAAAATGACCTTTGAATAAGTAATTATTGGCGTGAAAATGAGGAAGGCATCTTTTTTTCTTTTTTTTTTTATAGATAATAAAAACTTTATTGATAGGAAAAGTACAATGAGTTTACAATAGTAAACTCACTGCAAAAAAGTAGAAACAAACAGATCAAAGGGAAAGGCTAACAAAATGAATGAAATCAAGCAAAGAAGTACAATGCATAAAACCCCATATACAAGACCACTTAAACAAAGTCCTAGTTAGTAAAGACTTCAAAAGGTCCACATTTTTTTAGTGTCCTCAAATGTTCGGGCATTGCGTTCCTTCCAAGTTAACCACATAAGACATGCCGGCACCATATTCCAAACATTGGAAGAATGAATATCTAACCAATTCCACCATGTAGAAAGTAGAGAGACTACTATCTTCGGCATCACCCAATGAACCGCAAACAAGTAGAAGACTTCACTCCACAATGTATGGACAAACTTGCAATGTAGTAATAAATGATCCGCGGTTTCCTCCTCACACCGACATAGGCAACACCAATTAACAAGAGGCAAGTTCTTCTCAACAAGGTTATCTATTGTGAGAATCCCACCCCTAGCAGCTATCCATAAGAAAAAAGGCACCCTTCTAGGAACCTTAACACTCCAAATGCATTGCCAAGGGAAAAAAACGGACGGAGCTTTCAATAATGATTTATAAAAAGAACGCACATCAAAGACACCACTACGATTTAATTGCCAAACCATGGTATCATCACCCCCTAGGTATTTTGGATGAGATGTGTGCAAAGAAAGCATAAAACCTTGCTGTCTCCCAAGCATAAAACCTTGCATCTTGTAAACAAGTGTTATGGTAGGCTAGGTAAACTGACTAGTGCCACATTACTCTAGCGTCTTCCTTCAACAGAAACCAGGCAAATAAACAGCACTTGCTGACAAGGGTGGAGCTGTGTTGAAGGACAGGGGGCCATGGCCCCCCCAAATTTTGAATTTTAAAAAAATATATATGTAATTATTTTAATGTTTTCAAAATTTAGTCTATAAAAATAAGAGTTCCCCCTCCCCCCCAAAAAAAATATTTGAATTAGTTCAATGATGCTCATAAAAAAAAAAATCGTTCTAATAGTTATAAAGATTAAAGATATAACTTTATTTTTTGCAATTCTATTTTTTATTGTAAAATGTATTCTTATATCCGTTAAATATTTGATAAAGTTTGGCATCAAATATGTTTGAATCTATCTTTTTTAACCCGTTATGTGGCGATTAACACGTCATTGACTCATTAAAAAAATCTTGTCACTAAAACTATACATGAAATATGTCTTTAGTTGCCACATAATAGGTTAGAGCAAGATAACTTCAAATATGTTTGGAGACTAATTTATTCCTCCTAGTTTTGAATCATTCATGTTTTTGAAAATTTTATTAATTCAATTGAAAAAAAATTTACTTACTTTAGTATAAAATTTGATAATTTATATTTAAAATGAAATTTTCTAAAAAAATTCACTATGAAAATGGAAAAAATGAAATTTATTTGATGAAAGATCGCCATCAAACATAATTTTGATTGAAAATACTAAACTCTTTGTTTTTTGTTAGGGGTGTGTATATATATAACTTATCAAATAAAAAAATGTGTATATATATGTGTGTGTATATATAATAAAAGAACATGTGTGTGTGTATATATATATGTATGTGGGGGTTGTCTTGATAAATATATTAGTGCCGCAATTTGGCCCCCCAAACAAAAATTCTTGGCTCCGCCCCTGCTTGCTGACATGCCATAATCCATTTAATTTGCAAAATCATTGATGTGATAGAAACAGATCAGACTTTAAAGTTTTCCTTTCATATCTTTCAACCCTATCCATATCATTTAGAACCATGGGAATAGGTGTTTGCAAATGACTAATCTCAATTCAGGATGCAAACTATCATCTTATAGTAGCCCTTCCTGCTAAATCATGAGTGAAGTTTGAGATAGATAAATGTACGAAAAGAAACTTAACCATGTGCAAGCCACGGTGATTTGTAAAAAAGAACTAACATGGAAACATTTTTGGTAATTTTATTACACATACAATTTTGACAACAGATTTGGCAGGTTTCAAGTTCATAGACAAGGCTTGTTAATCATAAAACATGCTTATATTGTATCATCAAAAACTAAACGGGATATCCAATAACAAAACATAAGTACCTATCAAAAAATAACAAAACATAAGAACCAAGAGGTACATACAAGGAGAGGGGGATGTAAGTGTGTATGTATGGACATCTGAGTGAGATGAGGTCAATAACACAAGAAAATCAGTTTGTGGAAGATTCAGGAAATCTTACCAATCAAGCAGAGGAGAAAAACAACCCAAAATGTTACTTGAACAGGCCGGCTATATTGCATCAGGTACTGAGACCTTTGGAGCTGCCTCTGAATAGCTCCATACCAGCCATAAAGTTGCTTATCATAACAATCATCGCAACTATCCAGGCAACTCTTACTTCTTTCATAGCATATAATATTTCCCTTTTTGAAAAAATAGGAATTAAATCAATATTGATACAACTCAGAAAACATAGAAATCAAAAAACCAACTTCAAAAACAGTCTTAAGCTTAGAAAAAAAATTAAACACACACCCTAGGCAATTGAGGAGGTCGCAATAATGCAGTATCAGCTTCTTGTTGGCGATCCATTGCCTTCCACTTTCTGAAGCCATTCTTTGACAATTTCAACTTGGATACAGATTCCACGGAATTTAGGAATCCTGAAAAACTTGGTATCTTCCGTACAGGTAGCACAGTCTGCTCATTTGACTGTTGGCATCCCTCATCAGGAACCAAAATCTTCCAAGCACCAATGTCAGCACTAGCACTAGCACTCCTCCTATGCCCAAGTGACTTACCATCCCCAGCCTCCATAGAACCGCACTCAACTGAATGGCGTGAGTTTTTTGTAAAATCAGCTGCTGAATCTCCATTCTCAGTATCCCTTCCATGACTTTTTACATTAATTTTGTTTTCGTATGTTGTTGATGGTCCCGAAAGAAACAATGCAAGTTCAATGCTTTCTCCTTCGTCTAAACGCACCCAAGGCAATGACCCCTTGCCCTGTGAAGTAGCTGATTCCTGTAATGAATTTTCAACTTTCGAAACCAGGTCTTCAATTGCAACAATAAATTCACGGTGCCTGCCTCTTGCATCGTCATTTGATGAGCTTTTACCATAACTTGACCGGACAGCCCGCTCAAACTCCTCCAACTACATTACCCACCCAAATTTATTCAATTAGACATTGACACTATACCTATTAGGATATCCCCACCATAGAATTACAAAAGTCCTATCCATCAATTTTGCAATGCATAGATTGAATTCTTCCACATCATCAACATTTAAATCAACCATTAACTATTACAATTGGTGTAGACCAATCAATTACAAATGAATTGATAGGATAGTGGAGGAGTTACCTAGGAACTTTAGAGGATCATAATCCTCACTATACTGATACAAGTACAGCCAGAGTCAAATACATATCCAACATACACACTCACACACGCAAGCACAAAATTGGACATTACCTGCCATTTAGTGGTACCAAGGACAGTTTGAAGATCCCGGCGGAGTTCTTCGGAATCCCACACACCAGAATTTTCTTTCTGCGCATGAACCCATGTTCTATACGTCGATTCCATCCTTCAAAACCATAATTTTTTTTTTTTTTAATTAAACAAATTTACACAATTAACAACAAACAAGCTCAAACTCAGAAATTTCTAAATAAGAATCCGAAGTAAATAACCCTAAAAATGTACCCCCCCCCCCCCCCAAAAAATCTTAATCATAAGCTACACAATTAAATCTGGGGCCTCAAAATGTGCTAATTAAACCATGTAACATTATTTTCCTGCCAAAAAATACAAACTAAAACATACGAATCACAATTCAAAACTCGAAAAAACAATAACTTTTAACCAAAAAAAAAAAAAGTTACCTGTCGGCAGATTCTTGAACTTCTTCTGCGGCAGAAAAGAATGGATCCTTTTCCCATCGATCGAAACTCGAAGCCATTTTTTTTTCTTAAAAATTAAAAATTAAATCACTAACTCCGAAATTGAAAAAATAGCTATAACAACATTAATGTCAATACGAGGAGAAACTGAAGGAAAAGAAAATCCCTAGCTAATGATGTTTTGTAACAGAATTCGGTAGTACAACATTTGAATAGAACAAATGGATAGAGATTAATAAAGTGTCTGATAAAAGTAATGTTAGGAAAAACCCATGACAATATTAATAGGGAAAGTAGTATTTAGGTTTCGATTTTTCGACGATCTAACGAAGAAGGTGGAGAGGAAAGTAAAGTTATCGGCTCAGATATTATAATTATAGTACCTTCTTTTTTCTTTTTTTTTCTTTTTTTATTCGGCTCGTGGTCGCGGTTTTATTAAAGAACTATAAACGTTGTCGATTTATGACAACTGTGGTGTTTCGGGACATTATTGTGGTCAAAAATCAAAATTGGTGTACAATAACAGTACAACACGCTTCAAAATTGACTTGTCTCGTGTGAATTTTTTTTTTTGAGACAGACTAGTAAGGGTTGGTTATGTGTGGCTCGACTCTCTAGATATATTAGCGTTGGTCAGTGCGGAGGATGTTTCATTACATATCAATAATGTACACTTAGTTGATTTTGGCTACTTTTCTATTTAATGGAATATATTAGTCTTTTTGCTATATATAAAAAAAAAGTTTTTAAGGCTTTGTGACATTTATAAGATCTTTAAGTGTAAAATCTCTTGTCAATATTTTGAGGCCAGTATTAAGGAATTTATTTAACCTGCATGAAACAAGAGACTACATACAACCAATAGAATAGTCAAATACTTAAAGAGATCTAGATATTCCTATTTGTAAAAAACAAAAAAAAACAAAAAACAAAAAAACTTTAATTTGGTTGACTATAAAAAGTAGTGAAAAAATTGTGAATCCATATAAAAGTAACTGTTTTCCGTTTCTAGTTGATTATTTCATCCGATTGTAATAAATGGTGTGATCATATGGGTGTTGGAGTTTTTGAAGCCTAGCCCTTGAAAAGACTCTTACTTCTATTGTAGTTCACATACCTAATTCTTGGCCTTATTGGCTATTGTAGTTTGTTTAAAAACATATATACGGCATTTATGGCCTTTTGGCTAAAATCAAGTGTTTAATGTGTTCTTATCAATGTATTGTAATATATGAACGTTGTTAATATGCTTAAAAGACCTCTTTTACAATGTAGGGCTAATTGACAGTTAAGTAGTTATGTTGACAGTTGGATTCGTCCGTTCCATTATGGCTTTGGTGGTTTCGTAGCAGTTTAATATATAGTTTTATTATAAGATTGATTTGGAATCTTTTAACTATGTATAGAGTCCACGTGGTATTTAAAATGTTGTCACTATTCTCAAATAAAATAAAATAAAATGTTATCACTAGCAACAAAGACGAGTATAAAATGTTATAAAATGATTCCATATGTATAGTTGTGAAGACCCGTAGAGACCTCTTAGCCTGAAAAAAATAAAAATAAAAATAAAATGAAGACTCGTGAAGACCCATAACTAATTGTGACTCCAATCGGTTTTTGAATCTTAGATCTCTTATTTAAATTGAAACAAATGTCATAAGATGAAACTTAAAAAAAAAAAAAAAAAAAACAATAGGGTGTACTATAATGTTTTACTCGAAGTAGATTGGTTTATTGTTAAGAAATAATTTTGTCAAATCTAAGTATGTATACAATGACACATCGTTTAATATTTATTTTATATAAAATAAACACTACTAGTCAACTTTAAACAATTCTTACAATTTAAGAGCATAAATATTCCTGTATTTGGTTTGATTAGTATTTTTATTTTTATTTAGAATTGATTAGTAATATATAGATTCTAAGGAATATGAGAATCTATATATAGTTTATTCCCAAGAATATTATAGGAATCATTTATTATTTCCAAAATTTCCTTAGATTTTAATTTTAATAATCAATGTCCTTAGATTTATAAAGACAATATCAAGACACTTTTAAATTTTTATTTTATTTTTTTACAAATACTCAAAAAAAAAAGAGAAAAATTATATAAACTATAGTCTAACATTTCATATAATACAAAAATAATTATTAAAAACTATTGTTCTTCATGATATATCACAACACCATGTCTTGTCAATAATATTAATTTACTTTCAACCCAATGGGGTTGATCGAGTAATTGGGCACTTAGTCTTAAAGCAGGCTATCTCAGTTTGACTAGGAGCTCTCCAGTTCAAGTCCAAATATCAACACTTTGATAAAACTTCTTGAGTCAGCAATTTACCCTGCTATGTGCTCACTCGTCGCGAATAATGATTAGTCGCTGATTGAAAATTTTGAAAAAACACTATGGAAAACCAAAAAAAATAGTATTAATTTACTTTCTTTTGGCATTTAACCAATCGCAAAATGGAGATACAAAGAAATAAAATATCACATTTCATTTTATTTATTTTTTGGTTAAGCAAGAATAGTTTTATTTTTATTGGTTAAAAGTTTTTTTTTTTTTTTTTTTTGAAGACACATAGATGAACGGGATAAAACTGTTAATTTTATATAAAATACAAAATTTTTTCAAGGATGTGGATACTTACCTCTTCAAAAAGGAATCTACATTTCTACAAATTAAAAGCAAAAATCCAAATACTTATAGGCATGTAAATTGGTTTCTATAATTTGCAACAAAATATGAGAATATTTAGTGAATCTTTCAACATTTTTTGGGATTTAATTAAAACAAATGGTAATTAAATCCATAACATGAAACAGATTGTAGGGGTATTGGGCCCAGAGAAATATAAAGGATGGCCCAAAGGAAGTCTTTTGGGCTAGCAACCCAAAAACCGAAACATCAAAGTGATTGTGGGGTGTTCAAAGGTCCAAATATGTCCGAGGATTAGATTTGTCCTCGGAATGTTAAGCCGAGGACATAGGAAGAGAATTTTAGTATTTCCGAGTTAATTTATGAAGAGTCCTACAATTAGGGGGAATACACGGTACACGTGGAGGACACTGGAAAGAGCGGTGGAAAAGCTGCTATCACCGCCCATGCATTAAAAACTCTGTGATTGATAAACTGACTGTATAGACAGAAGGACAGGACATAAGCATAGAGCTCGAAACTTGGTCCCTAATCCCAGCGGGCTTTAAGGAAGAACGGATGGGACATAAGCATGGAGCTTGACACTTGGTCCCTGATCCCAGCAGGTTCTAAGGGAGATGGATGGGACAAGTATCCGATGGGAAGATTGCAATCAGAGAAAAAAGAAAATGATAAATAGAAGGAAGGGGGGACGAAGCAGAGAGAGGCATTGAGACCAAGGAAGAAAGAAAGGCCAATAAGAGAAAATAGTCCACACTTGTATCCAAACTTAAGAAATACTGTTATAAACCATCCTCGGAAACAGTCCGAGGAGGCATTCTCAGTCTTATTCTTTGCAAAACAACTCTTTATCCTGTTCCTTTGGGCCCCAAGCCCGTTCTCTTTTGTAATTGTCCTAGCCATCCTTAGAATCTAGATTGCAAGCCCACCCTCTACAAATTCATTGTAAAGAAAGGTCTTTTTGAGCTCATTTACTCCCTGTTGTAGCATGGGAATTTGAATTGTGCCCTTACAATTGGCGCCGTCTGTGGGAATTTAGTCTTTAAGGAAGTTTAGGGCATCTTGGCATTACGGTAGGATCAGGACCACAACGCGCAGCGGAGTCTGTAGGTTCCCAGCATGAGGATCATTCCTTACATCCTGATCACGGAGAGAACCGAGAAGGGAGTGTACATACTACTCACACCATTAGAAGTACAAGTCATTCGCAAGGAGGCAGCAGAGTTCCTTATGAAAGAAATGCCAGGGCCATGCAGAAGGAGATTGACGGCCTAAAGAGGAGATTGCGTCATGAGAGGCGGAGGGGAATTCCTCCGGACTCTGACCCTTCTTCGGAAGGATCCAAGGATGACAATTACGGGCATAGATCCAGAACTCCCCCAGATGTTTTTTCCTCTTCCGAGGAAGACAATCCGCGTAGGAGACGTGGCAGAGACTACCCCTTTAGGGGCTTGGGAAATGATGCAATAGGAAAGGCGTTGCACCAAATATCCAGATCACCCTTCACACGCAGGGTGGAGGAAAGGAGGTTACCTCGGCGCTTCACACAACCGGCCTTCACTCTTTACAATGGTCGGACGGATCCTGTGGAGCACGTAAGCCATTTCAGTCAGAGAATGGCAGTGCATTCCAGAAATGAAACATTGTTGTGCAAAATCTTTCCTTCCAGCCTGGGACCCGTAGCCATGAGATGGTTTGACGGCTTGAGGGCAGGCTCCATTGATTCTTTCAAAGAACTTACTAGAGCATTTGGCTCTCGCTTTATCACGTGCAGCAGAGTTCCTCGCCCATTGGATTCCTTACTGTCCATGGCCATGAGGGAAGGGGAAACCCTGAAAACTTATTCGGACAGATATTGGGAAATGTTTAACGAAATTGACGGAGACTTTGACGATGTAGCAATAAGGACCTTCAAAGTCGGCCTACCAACAGAACATGACTTGAGGAAGTCCTTAACGAAGAAACCCGTCAGAAGCGTACGTCGACTGATGGATCGCATCGACGAGTACAAAAGGGTTGAGGAAGATCAGCAGCAGGGAAAAGGCAAGGCGAAGGTGATCCCGCAAGAAAGGAGGGATTTCAGGTCGGACAGATACAACAACAATAGGCCAGCAAGGGATTTTTCCAGGCAGGCTGGTCACATACCGCCACAGGTGGTCAACACCGTCTTCAGGGAACCAGCGCAGCAGCTCTTGGAAAAGATAAGACATGAGCCTTTTTTCAAATGGCCAAGTAAAATGGCAGGGGACCCATTAAGACGCAACCAAAACCTCCATTGCCATTACCACCAGGAGAGGGGACATACCACCGAGGACTGTCGCACTTTGTGGAGTCATTTGGAACAGTTGGTTAAGGAGGGAAAGCTGAAACAATTCCTGTACCAACCTGATGGACGAGGAAACCAATCCGGAGCAGCAAACCACGACGTCCCTTCGTCGAGACCCCCTCTAGGAACTATCAACGTCATTTTCGCAGCACCTGGGAGGACTGGCTCATCTCCTTTCAGGGTAATGTCCGTGGCTCGCACTTTAGCCGAGGAGTCACGGGATCAGCCGAAGAGGATTAAAGCAAGCATCCTACCGGCCCTGAGTTTCTCGGAAGAGGACAAGATGGGGACTATCCAGCCTCACGATGATGCCTTGGTGGTAACCCTCAGAATAGGGAACTATGATGTGAAGAGGGTAATGGTTGACCAGGGCAGTGGCGCAGACATCATGTACCCTGACCTATTTAGAGGCCTGAAATTAAGAGTCGAGGATCTCACGGCATATGACTCACCCTTGATAAGCTTCGAAGGGAGAGCTGTGGTTCCAATGGGACAAATTAGACTGCCTATGCAATCAGGCCCTGAGGTGGTAGACGTAGATTTCATCGTGGTCGATGCTTATTCTCCCTATACGGCTATAGTAGCGAGACCATGGCTGCATGCGTTGGGGGCTGTTTCCTCAACCTTACATGTAAAAATCAAATTTCACTCTGGAGACCAGGTGGTGGAATTACTTGGGAGTCAATCTATGGCTCGGCAGTGCGTCACGGCAGCAATTCTGCGACGACCAGAACCAAACTCCTCGGCCTCGGCGAACGGAGAAGCATAGCAATCAAAGACTCTTGCCGCGGCTGAGACGGATGAAGCGGTATGTGAGGAATTAGAGAAAATCCTCATAGACAATGACCCTGAGAAGTTCTTTCAGGTCGGAGTCCAAATGCCACAAGAAGAGAAGACAGAATTGATCCTATTTTTGAAGAAAAATATGGACGTTTTTGCTTGGAACGCGTATGAAGCTCCTGGGGTGGATCCGAGCATCATATGTCATCATCTAAGGATCGACCCAACTGTGTCGCCGAAGAGGCAAGCACCTCGGAGATCCTCCAAGGAACATTCCGAGGCCGTAAAAGAGGAAGTGCTCAAACTCAAAAAGGCAGGTGCTATCAAGGAAGTGTTTTATCCTGAATGGTTAGCCCATACAGTGGTGGTGAAAAAGAAAAATGGGAAGTGGAGAGTTTGCGTAGACTTCACAGATTTAAACAGAGCTTGCCCAAAAGACTCGTTCCCTATGCCTCGGATTGATCAATTAGTTGACGCTACTGTCGGACATCCTCGGATGAGTTTTCTTGATGCCTTCCAAGGTTATCACCAGATACCCTTAGCCATTGAAGACCAGGAGAAGACTGCGTTTGTCACTCCTACGGGAAATTATCATTATAAGGTAATGCCCTTTGGTTTGAAAAATACAGGGGCTACCTACCAGAGGATGATGACAAGAATGTTTGAAGCACAGCTAGGGAAAACGATTGAGGTTTACGTGGACGATATGGTGGTAAAAAGCAAAGAAGTTTCTACACATTTGGAAATTCTAAGCAACACTTTTCAGAAGCTAAGAGAGTATAAATTGCGCCTCAATGCCTCTAAGTGCTCCTTCGGTGTAGGGTCGGGCAAGTTTCTAGGATATATGGTGACACATCGGGGAATTGAAGTAAATCCTGCTCAGGTTAAGGCAATAAACGGCTTACACCCACCTCGGAATCCCAAAGAAGTGCAAAGGCTAACAGGCATGACTGCTGCCCTCAACCGGTTTATATCACGGTCCGCAGACAGATGCAGACCTTTCTTTAAACTACTGAATAAATGGAAATGTTTTGAATGGACCGAGGAGTGCGCGGTGGCCTTCCAACAGCTAAAAGAATATCTCTCGCGACCACCTATTATGTCTCGACCAGAAATTGACGAAGTTCTGTTTGCATATACTGCAGTGGCTGACCATGCAGTTAGCCTGGTTCTTATCCGAGATGACAACAATATCCAAAGGCCCGTCTATTATGTGAGCAAGTCTCTGCATGAGGCCGAGCTGAATTATCTGCCTTTGGAAAAAGCTATCTTAGCAGTGGTACATGCTACGCGAAGACTTCCCCATTACTTCCAGTCACACACGGTGGTTGTTCTTACGCAACTCCCTCTTAAATCAATTCTGCGAAGTGCAGATTATATGGGAAGGATTGCCAAATGGGGAACTGTCCTAGGGGCTTTCGATATCAAATATATGCCCCGCACCGCTATGAAGGGGCAGGTCATCGCGGACCTTGTGGCAGAATTTGCTGAGCCTTCGTTAGAGGACTACCAAGGAAGCATGGGTAAAAGGTCAGTAGGCATGATTTCGTGCGAGGGGCCTCCATTGTGGAAAGTCCATGTCGATGGTGCAGCAAATCAAAGAGGATCCGGTGTAGGACTAGTTTTGGAATCCCCAGAAGGAATTACTTTTGAGAAATCTTTGAGGTTGGGGTTCTCGGCCACCAACAACGAAGCAGAGTATGAGGCCGTCCTCGCAGGGATGAACATGGTTCACAGAATGGGAGGGAAGACGGTGCAAATGTTCTCGGATTCACTATTGGTGGTAGGCCAAGTAGAAGGAAGGCTAGAAGCAAGGGATTCCAGAATGCGAGAATATCTAACCCAGGTCAGGTGTATACAGTCTAAATTTGAGTCTTTCTTACTAATACATATATCCAGATGTGGCAATACCCATGCAGACTCATTGGCCACACTCGCAACATCCTCGGCACAGAGTCTGCCACGCGTTATCCTTGTTGAAGATTTGTTGAAGCCCACTGGGACGGATGGCACCTCCGCCCAAATCCTTCAAATTAGGACAGGGTCAAGTTGGATGGATCAGATAGTAACATTTCTCCGAAGTGACACCCTCCCTGGGGAAAAAGCTGAAGCGGATAAAGTTCGCAGAAAGGCCACTCGTTTCTGGTTATCCGAGGACCAGAAATTGTACAAACGTTCCTTTTCGGGACCGTATCTGTTATGTGTACACCCCGAGGCAACGGAACTACTTTTGGAAGAGTTACACGAAGGGATTTGCGGAAGTCATACCGGAGGAAGGTCCTTAGCTCACAGGGCCCTTACTCAGGGATACTGGTGGCCCAATATGCAGAGGGAAGCGCAGGATTATGCAAAGAAGTGTGATCAATGTCAAAGATTCGCTCCAAATATACATCAACCAAGAGGAGTCCTGAATCCTCTGTCTAGCCCTTGGCCTTTTGCTCAATGGGGCTTGGACATTGTTGGCCCTTTCCCCAAAGCAGCAGGAAATAGGCGGTGGCTCCTCGTCGGCACGGATTATTTCACCAAATGGGTTGAAGCCGAGCCATTGTCAAACATCAGGGACACGGAAGCAAAAAAGTTCGTGTGGAAGAATATCGTTACCAGGTTCGGCATCCCTCATACTCTCATATCAGATAACGGTTTGCAGTTTGATAGCAAGGCCTTTCGGAAATACTGCGGTGACATGGGCATCACAAACAGGTATTCCACTCCGGCTTATCCCCAAGGAAATGGGCAAGCCAAGGCTGTCAACAAGGTAATAGTAAGCGGACTCAAAAAGAGGTTGGGGGACGCCAAAGGGAGGTGGGTGGAAGAGCTGCCACATGTCTTGTGGACATACCGGACTACACCTCGGAGATCCACAGGTGAAACACCCTTTGCTATGACTTATGGAGCCGAGGCAGTAATACCCTTAGAAATTGGGTTCCCAACCCTGAGGAAAAGCTCCTTCATTCCAGCCAGCAATGATGATCTATTAATAAAGAATTTAGACTTAGTTGAGGAACGACGGGAAAACGCCATGGTTCAACTAGCTTATTATCAGCACAAGCTCAAGCAGGGGTATGATTCTCATGTGAAACTTCGACCTCTTGGACCTGGCGATTTAGTGTTAAGGAAAGTTTTGGGCACGACGAAGAATCCTGCTTGGGGAAAATTGGGGCCCAACTGGGAAGGACCTTATCGCATTACTTCGATCGCAGGGATAGGGGCCTACAATCTGGAGGATTTGGACGAATGTGTCGTACAACGTCCCTGGAATGTAAATAACCTACGGAGGTACTATTACTAAATAAAAAGGTCCTTCAGCCGTATTTTGCTGGAAACTGCGTTACGTACTACGTCTAAATTGATACTCTTTGTTAAACAGAACCTAAGTTATGTCTGGTCCTCGGATCATCTAATTTGGAAAAATTAACATTCCAAGTTCATTTATCTAAGTATCAAACAGAAACTTGATATGCCTGGATCCTCGGACCACATACCTCGTCTAAATTGATACTCTTTATTAAAATGTTAAACAGAACCTAAGTTATGTCTGGTCCTCGGATCATCTACTTTGGGAAAATTAACATTACAAGTTCATTTATCTAAGTATCAAACAGAAACTTGATATGCCTGGATCCTCGGACCACATACCTCGTCTAAATTGATACTCTTTATTAAAATGTTAAACAGAACCTAAGTTATGTCTGGTCCTCGGATCATCTACTTTGGGAAAATTAACATTACAAGTTCATTTATCTAAGTATCAAACAGAAACTTGATATGCCTGGATCCTCGGACCACATACCTCGTCTAAATTGATACTCTTTATTAAAATGTTAAACAGAACCTAAGTTATGTCTGGTCCTCGGATCATCTACTTTGGGAAAATTAACATTACAAGTTCATTTATCTAAGTATCAAACAGAAACTTGATATGCCTGGATCCTCGGACCACATACCTCGTCTAAATTGATACTCTTTATTAAAATGTTAAACAGAACCTAAGTTATGTCTGGTCCTCGGATCATCTACTTTGGGAAAATTAACATTACAAGTTCATTTATCTAAGTATCAAACAGAAACTTGATATGCCTGGATCCTCGGACCACATACCTCGTCTAAATTGATACTCTTTATTAAAATGTTAAACAGAACCTAAGTTATGTCTGGTCCTCGGATCATCTACTTTGGGAAAATTAACATTACAAGTTCATTTATCTAAGTATCAAACAGAAACTTGATATGCCTAGATCCTCGGACCACATACCTCGTCTAAATTGATACTCTTTATTAAAATGTTAAACAGAACCTAAGTTATGTCTGGTCCTCGGATCATCTACTTTGGGAAAATTAACATTACAAGTTCGTTTATCTAAGTATCAAACAGAAACTTGATATGCCTGGATCCTCGGACCACATACCTCGTCTAAATTGATACTCTTTATTAAAATGTTAAACAGAACCTAAGTTATGTCTGGTCCTCGGATCATCTACTTTGGGAAAATTAACATTACAAGTTCGTTTATCTAAGTATCAAACAGAAACTTGATATGCCTGGATCCTCGGACCACACACCTCGTCTAAATTGATACTCTTTATTAAAATGTTAAACAGAACCTAAGTTATGTCTGGTCCTCGGATCATCTACTTTGGGAAAATTAACATTACAAGTTCATTTATCTAAGTATCAAACAGAAACTTGATATGCCTGGATCCTCGGACCACATACCTCGTCCAAATTGATACTCTTTATTAAAATGTTAAACAGGTTATTGCTTTTTACGTTCGGTCAAAAGTATATATATAAAGTGAAAAATAAAATTGCTTAAATATAGATCCACGGCATAATTAAAACCTCCCTGGAGTAGCAAAATCGATCCAGGTTATTGCTTTTTACGTTCGGTCAAAAGTAGTGGTATGTTTCGAATGATATGATCAAAATAAAGCAAAAGGAAATATCTAAAAGCAAACATTCATCCTTATATTAGATTCCACAAAAATAGTTGTTCACTTACACATAGATATTACATAAGAAGAAGGAAAGTAAAAGTAAAAATAAAGCAGTCATTGCTTCATCTTAATCTTCAGAGGGGCATTGGGGTCTCGAGGAGGTGGAAGCTGGACTGGGGGCTCAACGGCAATTCCTTTGCCTTTGGGATCATCTGGCAAGGTTATTGGATTTGCTTGATGACCCAACTCATCTTCCGAAGATTTCTGAAGGCCACCTAAGGACTGCACGTCTTCGAGTGCCTTTTCTGGTGCTGAATCAACTTGTTTAGGAACATCTTCGGGAAGAGTTAAGTCTTCAGCCAAATCACCCCCTTTGTCCTCGGATGATCCTTGGGCAGCTTCTTGTGCACCATCAGGGGTGGAAGAAGCTCGAATTGCCGGAGGATAGTAGACGCTCTCTACCTTCCAAAGAGTGGAAGAGGCATCAACCCCAGCTTGGGAAAGTGCCTCATTCCACACTTGGAGGCAGTAGTGCCTACATACCTCGGGAACTTGGGCCTTAAAGGTTTCAGTAACCTCTTTCACACCTGTGTTGTAACCGTCCTGTTCGGCTTGGTCCCTTGAGATCTCAGCTTTTTTCTTTGCTTGAAGGGCTTCCTCCTTGCCTTTAATAGCCTCCTCTCTGGCCTTCTCAGACTCACGCAGATCTTTCTTAAGATCCTCTACGAGCTTGCGTGCCGCCGAGAGGTTATCATCGGCTTCACGGAGCATAAGGCGCTGATCCTCGGCCTGTTTGGTCGTTGTCTTCAGATCAGCTTCTAAGCCTGCCTTATCACTCTCCACCTTGGCCAGCTTTGCTGAAACCTCTTGCAGTTTTTTCTTGTGAAGGTCCGAGATCCTTTGGGTGGTTTCACGCCTGGATTCCTCGGCCTTCAGAGATTTATAGGAGCTTATGGCAATCTCCTCTGCCCTGTGGGCAGATTGAACGGCCTACAACGAAACGTTTAAAGTCATTAAAACAAGACATATATAGGAAAATGAAAGCCAGAGCCAAAAGTTTTTTTTTAGAGAAAGGAAAACTCACCAGTGCTAGCTCCTTCTTCAATGTCAGGAAGACGGCATGGTCCCTCTTCTTCCTAAGCTCAACCATGTCCTCAGGGAGCAACAGCGCCTGCTCCAAAGCATCCGCAACACAGGCAGCTGTCCCTTCATCGGAATTTCTGATGGAGGCGTCTACTTTTATAGGCTCGTCATCCATGGACAAATCGGGGAGCCATACAGGGGCTCGCACGGCCACCTGTTGGTCGGTTCTTTTATCCGACCTAGTCTGCGCAGGGCGGGCCTGCTTTCCACCCTTTTCCACCTCGGGCTCTTTGGAAACAGAACCCTTTCCTGTTTCCACCACCTCCTTCCCTTTCGTCTGATCCCTTTTTCTTTTGAGATCAGCTGTGTTGGTGCGTTGTGTTTGGGAAGATGGAGGAGGAGGAGGAAGCCTGGCTTTAGGGCCTTTGTCAGCACCCTTTTCTTGCGTCCGAGGACGCAGCTCTCTTGGAGGTTCTTGGACTTTACGGCCTTTGTCAGCGCCCTCGAGGACATCCTTTAAACTGGGCGTAATTTTTCGTTGGATGCCCATATCGCCAAGTTCTTCGGTTATAACCTTCGAAATTTGGGCGGAGGTTCCAAGAACAGAAGTTGAGTCTTCGGGAGAATAAGGTTGGTTGAAAACCTCGAACTCGTCCTCGGAATCTGCTATTTCGACTATTTCTTCCTCTTCTTCTTTCACAGAAGAACGGGAGGACGCAGCTTCGCTAGGAATCGATTGGGTAGAGAGAGGGACTATGGGAATCCCAACTGGAACAAGTTGAGACGGTTGGATTGGCTGGGTGATCAAAGTACCTTGAGGGATAGTAGTCCCCTCTGGCAGCAAGAAACCCTCAACCGCAACGCTTATCCGAGGAAGACGAGGATCGTGGGCTTTAATCACGCACTTCGGCGCCTGGAAAGCTTTGGATATTGGTGTATAGCCGAGGATTAGATGAGCCGCACGGAGTTGGCCGTCAGTATGCACGAAGACCTCGGCTTGAAGTATCCTATCCAACCGCCCGAAGTCAACAAGGTTAGGATGACGATCCGCTGCGTGTGGATCTGTAGAGTTATCCAAACAAAAATGGTTAAGAACAAATAAAAAGACGAAAGATGACAGAATGGAAAAAGAAGCTTCACCTGGAGTCCCTTCCCTTGTCGGACAGGGGAGGCCGTCGTGCCAATTTCCTGATACAATCAGGAAGTCGTCTTTTAGGCCCTTATTTGATTCGGGCAGGCATTGAATTAGCCTAACCAGTGGGTATCTAGACTTTAGGTAATATTCCTCTTTTTTGCTTAGGTAATGGAGGTTATAAATCCAGTTCACATCATGGTGAGTGAGTCCTAGGTTCATCTTCTCATTTAAGGCATCTATAGAACCTAGGATCCTAAAAACATTTGGGGCGCACTAGGTGGGAGCTAACCTAAAGGCCCTAAGATAATCCCTGGTCACCGTTCCCATGGGGATTTTCATTCCCCCTTCGATGAACGCGATCATCGGGATTACAACTTCCCCGGTTTCTCTTTTTGTATAGTATTCTTCCTCGTTGCTATACCTAATGAATACATCCGAGGGAATTTTATACTTAACCTTAAACTGCTCTATTTTTTCATTTGAGTCAACAAGACACGCAAATCTACCCATTTTTTGTTTGAAAAAGAAAGAGGGGGTGAAGAAACTAACTATTCCGAGGACAAAAGATACAGTGAGAAGGAGGAACTGGGATGGAAAAGAAACTAAGGAAAAAAAAAAAAAAAAACTGATAAGGAGGGGAAGAGTATTGAAGAAACTTACTTTTAAAAAGAAGAAAGCACGGTCACCTCGGACAGGGTACTTGAGTAGAAAAAGAGAGTACGGGGAGATGAAAAGTGTGGCAGGTACGTTGTGAGGTTTCTGTAGTGTGAAGATTTTTTGAAGATAAAATGGTATTTATATGTCAGAAGGTATTTTGAAGCAGGCAAATTCCCGCCTCAACACCGGAATCGCGCTCGACCGTTGGATATGTGTCAAATCAATGAAACGTGGGGGACATAGAAGCGCCAATAATTAATTCGGGGGCGCTTCGAATACCAAAACATCGGGAACACGCGGTAGGTAATCCAGAAGTTATTTCCGCCCGCAATATTCAAGCGTTCTGCAGGGTAAAAGGGTCTTTTTGTGTCGAGATCCCATTTTCCTCCCGAGATGAAGAAAAATAAGGAATCTCGAGGGGCTATTGTAGGGGTATTGGGCCCAGAGAAATATAAAGGATGGCCCAAAGGAAGTCTTTTGGGCTAGCAACCCAAAAACCGAAACATCAAAGTGATTGTGGGGTGTTCAAAGGTCCAAATATGTCCGAGGATTAGATTTGTCCTCGGAATGTTAAGCCGAGGACATAGGAAGAGAATTTTAGTATCTCCGAGTTAATTTATGAAGAGTCCTACAATTAGGGGGAATACACGGTACACGTGGAGGACACTGGAAAGAGCGGTGGAAAAGCTGCTATCACCGCCCATGCATTAAAAACTCTGTGATTGATAAACTGACTGTATAGACGGAAGGACAGGACATAAGCATAGAGCTCGAAACTTGGTCCCTAATCCCAGCGGGCTTTAAGGAAGAACGGATGGGACATAAGCATGGAGCTTGACACTTGGTCCCTGATCCCAGCAGGTTCTAAGGGAGATGGATGGGACAAGTATCCGATGGGAAGATTGCAATCAGAGAAAAAGGAAAATGATAAATAGAAGGAAGGGGGGACGAAGCAGGGGGAGGCATTGAGACCAAGGAAGAAAGAAAGGCCAATAAGAGAAAATAGTCCACACTTGTATCCAAACTTAAGAAATATTGTTATAAACCATCCTCGGAAACAGTCCGAGGAGGCATTCTCAGTCTTATTCTTTGCAAAACAACTCTTTATCCTGTTCCTTTGGGCCCCAAGCCCGTTCTCTTTTGTAATTGTCCTAGCCATCCTTAGAATCTAGATTGCAAGCCCACCCTCTACAAATTCATTGTAAAGAAAGGTCTTTTTGAGCCCATTTACTCCCTGTTGTAGCATGGGAATTTGAATTGTGCCCTTACACAGATCTTTACTAATTCCACAAAGAAATCAGGAGGAACCTTATCCCTATTATATAGGTAAGTTAAGATTGACAGTGTATTTTATGACTGACTCAATATTGTAGTTTGCAAACACCTTATATTAATCAAAAACTCATTTGCGTTGAACCACGATGCTGAAACTAACATTCATTCTTGGTATGATAGAAATGGTTAGCGGTATGAACGAAAGAAGAGAAGAGTTGAGGTGCTAAGAACGAACAAGCTGCAAGAATAACATGTGCAAGAGAAGTGTGCAAGACACAGTACATAGTAGGAATGAATAAGATGAATGACGATAGGATTACATTTCATGAGATTTGTAGTAGCAAATGAATATGAATCTTCAATCTCTTACGTCGGTTTGTGTGTTTCAACACATTAGGAGAGGAATGATGTAATATTAACACATGAATGCAAATCCTATGTATCACTTTATGTTCGATCAATTACTATTTACCATGTGTATGATTGCTTTCTATTTTAAACTTTAGTTATTTTATAAGGAAAGTAAGATCAAAACATGATATGTAGTGATTGGTGGAACATGGAGTGGTACACAAAAAATAATACAAATGATTTGTATTCTTAACATATGAGATACTCACGAGTCCAAATTTTCTGTCCCACTTTTCCTGCTCCACTCTATACTCCACCAATAAAAACTTGCCACGTGTTCACCTAATTAATTAAATACTACTATTAATTAATAACGGTAGCATTTAATAAGTCAATAATTATAATATTTAATTAATTAGATGAACACGTGTCAAGTTTTTATTGGTGGAGTATAGAGTGGAGCAGGAAAAGTGAGACAGAAGATTTGGACTCGATACTCACAATAAGCAAAAAAAAAAAAAAAAAACAAAAAAACAAAAAACAAAAAAAAAAGAACAAATTATAAGGGAGGTAGTGAAAAATTGAGGCAATGGTAATAAATAATAAGCAAAAATTCAAAATTGACCCTCTAACTTTCAGTTTTTTTCATTTCAGTCCGCTAACTATCATTTTTGTTATTTCAATCATCTAATTTTCAATTGTTGTCAATTCGGTATTCCGTTAAACTCCAATTATGTCTTACCGTTAATTGAGCCAAAATGACGTCATATTATTATTATTATTTTTTCGAAATTAAAAGAAAATATATATAAAAAAAACTGATATTAAAAAAAAAGCATTTAGGTGTCATTCCCCTTACCTGAAATCAAAATCAAGGAAATATGACACCCAAATGTTTGCAATCAATAGAACACATTACAATTGAGAAGCTTCAGACTAGGCAAGAGTACTGCAAACTTACCAAAAACTCTCACGGAGCTCCTTATCTCTCACCCTAAACCCAAGCTTTCTCTCTAATCTCTAAAACTCTCTCAAGCCAAGCCTCCATTGGACCTTCATGGCTTGAGCTCATTATCATAGATCAGCGCTGCCACCACGGGCAACAAATTGCTCCTCATCAAGAACCCTCACCGAGCTCTCCCTCTTCGAAGCTCTCTCAAAGTTCTCATGTCCCTCTCCAATCTAAACCCAGGTGGAGCTTCCTTGCTCCACCGTGACAAACAACGAACACCATGAGGGTGCTTCTCAATCTCCTTATAGGTCATCCCACTCTGAAATCACGATTAAAACCCAGCTCTCTTCTAAACCCGAACCAAGGTCTCACCAAGACTTCGCTCTCAAACCCAACAACCACTCTTCAATACAAAGCTAATAGCACCTTGAATGGCGCGTGAACCACAAAGAGTGGGTGTGGAGGTGAAGGGCCTCGTAGGTCTGCCAAACACCAAGACAGTGGTGGTGTGTGGATGAGTGTTTAGGGGCTTCCTTAAATGTTTTTTTTTTTAAAATCAATTTTTTATTTTCTTTTAATTTCAAAATATATTTTAAAAAAAAAAGCCAAAACGAAGTCGTTTTGGCTCAATTAATGGCAAGACATAGCTGGAATTTAACGAAGTACCAAATTGACAACAATTGAAAGTTAGAGGACTAAAATAACAAAACTAAAAGTTAGAGGACTGAAATGAAAAGAAAAAAAAAACTGAAAGTTAGAGGGTCAATATTGCATTTTTGCCTAAATAATAACATATATTTTTATCATTTGCAAAGATTGTGAGGACACAAGATGTTAGGATGAAAAAAAAATCTTTATTAACGCTTTGTTTGTTTTGGCGAAAATGTTTTTTAGAAAATGAGTTTTTTCCAAAAAAATATTTTCTATAAAACTATATTATTTTCCTATGTTTGGTAGTAACATTAAATAAGTTAAAAAACAATCTTCAAACTTCTCTTATTTAGCTTGCTGTGAGATAAAGTTGTATTCCCAACAAAAAAGTTGAGTGAAAAACAATCTCTAAAAATAAGTCATACTTTTTATGTTGACTAAAAATAGTTTTCTATTGACTATTTTTTTTATACTATCAAATATTGGAAAACAAATAAACTATCTTTACGTAAGATTTTCTATAAAAACAAACAAAACCTAATTGTTTAGTAAAGTTAGACACAAATTTTTTCCAGAAATGAATGATGCATATGTTCGAAATATGAGATATGTTCTCATTTTAATATTTAAGTGCTAATGTCTACACCAAAGTTTGTTGGTTGTTCATTATTAAAAAAAAAATAAAAAAGGTTTGTTGGTTGTTTGTTTTTTGTCCTATTTTTTTAATTATGAGAATCTCACAGGCCCATGGGCCCAAATCAGCGTGGCAGACTTGAGTCCGATTAGTGCATCCGATACATGATCCACTTAAAAATGTGGTACTTAACGCAACCCAAGTACCCAACCCAAGTCCAACCCACCAGTAGTTTCGAAAACCAACCATCTTCGTTCTTAGTCTAACCGGAATGTAAAAAAGTCCACCCACAAAATGGACACGTGGCGAACACCCAGTACACTCCTCACTTTTACCACCACAGTAACACTGTAAAATATTGTATCATCCCAACCTAAGACACACACAGACACACGTTCTCTCATTTCATTCAGCTTTGGCCGCCTCTTTGACCTGAGCTAACAGTGTTGGTACCAGTCGTAGATCGCTTTCTCTTCCATCAATGGCGGAGCCACAAAGCGACAAAACCCCAACTCTGTCAGAGGTATCAGTAACATTCTCGTCTTTTGTCTTCCAAACTCTCCAATTGCTTCACTTGTTTCTTTTCTAAACAAATTATTTAAGGTGGATCTATTTTTGTTTGGTTAAGTTTGTGTCCATTCAAGCATAGATCTTCATTTTTTTTTTTTTTTGCAGTGGCTTGTGATTTCAATTGATTTTTGTGTTCATTATAAGATTTTTTTAGGTGGGTCAATTTTTTTAAAAATTTATTTTCTTTTTCGTTTTTAAGAAAGTGATGTGATTGATAAAGATGTAAGCTTTAGATATAAATCGGGTTGTATTTGTTGTTTAATATGAACGATGAAGCCTAATCTTTGTCCTGGATTGTGAGCTTTGAGGGACCCGTCTTTTCAACATGAAATGCACTTAATTTTTATAGAATGGTGAAAAGGAATAGACTTGATCCTTTTTTTTTTTTTCCTGATAGTACGATATATTGTTCTTTGCACCTCAGTGAGATGTCATTAGAGATTATATCAGTGTTTGCTAAATTACTTTGGATTATAGAAGAACTAATTTTGTTGCTTTTGGGAAAAAAATGGAAATTTATATTGTTCATGCTCAAAAAGCAAGGGCAATTATATCAAGCAGCCACTTAGAATTTTATAAGAATTTTTTTTTTTTTTTTTTTTGGCTTTTGGGGGGGGGGGGGGGGGGGGGGGGGTGGATGGAAATTTATGTTGTTTGAGCAGCCGTTCTAGGGATAAGCTCATGAACAGACTGTGGATTCCTAGTTAGGATAACAGATAATATCACCTGTAAAGAAACCAACTAAAAAAAAATGCATTGAAATAGTTTGATATCATTTGAAGACAATAACATATGAATGAATTGTAGGACAATGTATTGATTTCAATCTGTGTTAGAAAGATTAAGGTAGAGTGTTCTAACACCAATGCATATTGTAATAGTATTCTCAAAATGTTCAGTTAGTCTCCCCAATTTAGAATACTTATCATGATAGCTTTTGCACTGGTTTCACAGCCCATTGATCCGGCATGAATTTAGAAGTGCTGATTAAGTGGCATTTTGGTACTGTAATCTTGTGAGCCAAATGCTTAAACTTCTTGTGTTTGGCTGCGAGTTCCAGAGTGAGCTTATTGAAAATACAGTAGAAAGTACTGCATTTTATGTAGTGCCTTTTGATACAGATACTGATTGAAAACACACGTTTGTAACACAAATTTATGTTTTTGCACAGTGGTTTGGGTTTTATGAATTTAAGTGAATTGCCTATAATACCCTCACTCAAATTCACTAATGACCAAAAGCCCTTTTGTGAACCCATCTCATCTCATTTCTCATCAGTCAATCCTTGTTCTTGCTTTGTCCCTTCTATGATGTGACACACCAAGCCTCCCCAACCATCTACCCCATGGAATCACTGGAACTGCACTTCTTAAATAGAATTTCTTCAAAAGGCTTTACCAAGGGGAGTCAGTGGACCCTATGCTTACTGGGCTTTCAGCTATCTAAGCGTCCCTTTAGGATGGTAATTTTTGCATTTCTGTGGAGGTTGACATAATATTTTCAGGCCCTGCCATTCCCATATTGGGATGTTTATAAAATTCCATCTATTTGTAAAATAACTAAAGCTTGTTAGGGTGGTAACATTTGTGCTAAATGCTTTGACTTACAGCATTACCATTTAAAAGAGAAGGAGAAGCCAGATGTGGGTGCTAAATCCGTGGAAGTAAAAGAGGTTCCGAAGCCAGTAAATGCTGCCTCTGATGAAGTCGTATCTGAGAAAGCTGAGGGTTCACCTGCTGCTGCTGAAGAAAGCACTGAAGTTATCCCAGTTGCCACTGAAGAAAGCAGTGAAGTTAACCCTGCTGTTGGGGAGAGCACTGAAGCCAATTCTGCTGCTGTTGAAAGCAACACTGAAACTGCGCCAGCTGCTACCGAAGCAAGCAGTGAAAATTCTGAAGAGGAGAACGCTGGTGAACAAGAAGCTGTTGAAGAGACACCAGAGATTAAGGTTCCTATTTCTATGACTTCCCTTCGTTGCTACCTAATTGCATTAATTTACTCACTATTTTCATCTTTATGTTTCGTTTTTGTTCACTTATATTAATAAACCATGGTTATCCAGCTTGAAACAGCACCTGCAGATTTCCGCTTCCCAACTACAAATCAAACAAGGCATTGCTTTACTCGATATATTGAGTATCATCGGTAAGTTAAAGTTGTTTTGAAATTTCCTTTCTCAGCTTAAACTTATTTAGGTTATTTATGTGCCAGCTTGGCACTGGGCAGCTTTTCTGAGATTATCTTGATTCATTTGATCTTTTAAAGGTGCATTGCTGCAAAGGGGGAAGGCGAACCAGAGTGTGATAAGTTTGCTAAATATTATCGTGCACTTTGCCCGGCTGAATGGGTATGTATCTTTTATGCTTTTGCATATACATGATAGTATAATGCTTGTCTTTTCTTATCAATCATCTTTAGGTTTGTTTTAACAGTTTAGATTTTAGATAAACTCCTGTTGGCATTTTGTTCATTGCCTTTATGTGTTTGGTAACCTAAATCCAATTGAATTGAGACCCTCATGCACCCACTTTGTGCTGACGATGCTTAATTGCAGTTTGCTACCAATTAGAAAGTTTTAGTGCAAAGCTAAAAGTAATAAGAAAAGGGATGCTGAGCCCCGGCACCTTTCTTTTTTTGGGTGGGGTGGTTGCTGAAATATTACCACCTAGATTAGTAAGAACTAAATACCTCTTACCTGAAGTCTTTACACAAGCTGGTGCATTGGATCGAAGTCTGGAGTCTGGAATTCATTTGGTTGTCACCTAGTAATGTATGAACAACTATCAATTCACAAATGATGTCAAGAGCATTGTAGCTCAATTGGTTGGCACTTCCTGGAGTTTCTATTAGAGACATCTAGGATTCAAATCCCCCCACCCCCAACTATCAAATTATCAAAAAATATTCAAGAATGATGATAGTTTATACATCTTATACTTGATGGACTGACTTAAAGAGTTGTAAAATGTTGCTGTTCTGCTCAAATGACTAAAATGCATTACACCTTTAAAGTTTGGGGTAATTTTGATTTTAGCCCTTAAAGTTTAAACTTTGGATTTTAAGCCCTAAGTTTAAGCCTGTTTTAATTTGGCCATTCTCGTTAATGATGTGGCTATTAAATGCCAACTAAGAACAACATAGCTTAGTATTTTTATTCAAAACAAGCTACATCAATATTTATTTATTTTTAATTAATCCACGTAATTAATCCAATTTTTTCCCTTTTTATTTCTTCTTCACTTTTCTTTAATCCTTTTTTTTTTCTTTTTCTTTTTTTCTACTTCCCATATTCTTTTTCTCTTTCATCATAGTTGGATGGGCAAACTTGAATGCCTCCACCAAAAAAAATTCCAAAACTCTTTAGAATAAAAAAAAATTCTGGTTGGTTGCCAAGAATTCTAAGATAAGAAGGGGGGAAAATGTTTGGACAAACAAATGAATCCTAGCCACAATGCCATTGCCGCTGCATGCCTTCATATCTCTCACTTCCATGATTGTATCTTCGCCATTGTGGTTCACTGTGGTTGATACTCTGTCTAATTTGGTATTTTGACTGAAAAAACCTGCAGCAAGAGGCTCAATTTTGGGCAGTTCACGGCTTTTGCCAATATATTGATCCCTAATTGGAATTTACGTGGCAATATCGCTGCTTCTGAGTTGGCTTGGTCCTGATTGATCAGAACCGGAGCAATGCAACCCAGTAAATTCATCTCAAGCGTTGAAGGGTGGCACATTGGTGTTGTCATGTGGACTTTAGCCAAGGAGGTAGGACTTGATGTGGGTTTGAGGGAGTAGGTCTTTGGGGCTCCAGGTGAGTGTGCTTGGTGGTTCATAACAACGGTTTGAGTGGTGCTTGGTGGGTTTGTGTTCAGTGTGTGTTTCTTGGAGTTGTTTAGGTATGCTCTTGATGGTTGATGTAGGCATGGTGCTGGCTTTTTGTCAATTGAGTTTGGGTCTCATGTGGTTTGATGTGTGTTTATGGTGGTTGGGCCTGCTTGCTGTGTTTTGTTTTGTATTGGCTGATCGGGATTTGATTCTATTATTTAGTAATGTTGTGTTCTGTTAGTGGTGCTGGTGGCTGGTGAGATGGTGGTTTGATGGCAGGGTTGGATTGCCTGTACTTTGTTTGGATGTTGGAAAATGCTCTTAGAAAAAGCTGGTCAGATGGTGATGTGATGGTCGGGTTGGATTGCCCGTACTCTGTTTGGATGGGGAAGGGATTGGCGGAGGCAGCTGGAGTGAGGGCTAGTGGCGAAGACTGGAGAGAAGAAAAAGGGGAAAGAAAAAAGAAGCAAATGAAAAGGAAAATATAAAATAGATGCAATGGTCATGAAGGAAGGATAATTGATCATGACATTTCTTTGTGATGTGCTCAAAATGGTGTAGTTATAGTGAAAAAAAAAATGGTCACAAGTCACAACATCAATGGGTATGAAGGAAGGATGAGATTCAAAGCATTATATAGGACAAACATAGAAATGTTTAAACATAAGGGAACGACATCAAAATAACTCCAAACTTAGAGGGTGCAATTTGCAATTTGGTCTACAAACTATTATCTAGTTACACAATACAAACTGGAGCATTGTCACAAATTAGATATTTAGCTTGTACAAATAGGTGTTACTTTCTGTTCAGACTTTGCATCTAAATCAAATACAAAGTGGTAACTTAAAATAGTGGAAAAGGTTACTGCTGCCGAAAGAAACTGGTATCTAGTTACACAACACAAAAAGTATCATCACAGCTTAGGTAGATATACTAAACTATTGTTGGCTGATTGATCATAGCATTTTACAGACTGTAATTTAGATGGAATTTGCTGTCACTTCTTTGTTTCTTGGGTGAGTAGGTTGTGTTAAGATTGCTCTTTTAATCAAGCTGTTGTGTTCTTCATGTATGCCAGATTGACAGATGGAATGAGCAAAGGGAGAATGGAACCTTTCCAGGTCCTCTGTAGATGATGTGTCGAAATTTCTACTAAATTTGAGATATGAATTTCTTTAATGAGATATGAATCCTAAGGGAATGTCCCATTAAAACAGTGAGTTAATAAGAAATTTTTCCTTGCTTGTTGGAACTGTTTCCGGTTCAAATACAGAGAAATTGTTGCTCATGAACAAAGTTATTGTTTTATTATCACTGAGGCATTTTTCCATCTTATATATCTGCTTTAACTGTTCTGTAGCAGTTAGAGGTTAGTGACTGGAACTCAAAAATAAGTATGTAGAATTTACCTTGGGGGTATTTTGTACGGCTATACCTATCACATAATAAATCATATTGTTTCTTAATGAAGTTTTGTTTGATAAGCCTTGAGAAATTCGGTATGTCATTGCTTAAAATTCTGTAGTCAGAGATAATGTGCTTTGTTCTAGGTTATTTCATTACTTGACTCAAGGTCCTTTCATATTCCTTCCTTTCATCCACTTTCAACTATATGATTTAAGTGACTTGTCAAAACTATATGATTCAAAGGAGATTTATTTCTTTACACCTTCAACATGTATACTACTTTTGACTATTAAGGGCAATATATATTTTCTCTGGCTTCTGCCGGATTCAGCTAATATCCATCCTCGTTTGTTGATCTTTGGTGGCTTTGTATTTTTTTTAGACTCTCATTATGCTGTCTAAAAGACGGCCGACATTAAAAAAATCAACAATATTCTCTTCTTTAGCAACTTCAACTTTGGAAATATATAGCATTGATTTCTGAAGTTATGAATCACATCGTAACAGACATATTACATAGGTTCTTACTGTTGTTTCAGCCTGAGGGCGTGCTCTGTTTTGTTGCATTGGTGATGCAGTGATCTGTTTTTACCTTGGTTTCACTGTTTATGTGTAACTCTGTTTTCTTGAGCTGTGACTTAGGCTTGCAATGCCTGTTTTTGTTTCTTCTCAATTTAAAGTGAGAAACAGAATTCCATTCTCATACACAGTTCTGGGGTTTTACTATTTTACCGATTCATCCCCCCCCAAATAAAAGAAAAGAACCATAGGCAATGGCCAGGGTATATCTAACAATTCCTTGGGTTATCACGGCATGTCATGTAATGAAGCAGCTGGGGCAACAATTTCCCACAAAAGTATGTGTTCGGCTTGGATGCTTCACCTATAATCGATCTCAATCTTTGTGGGCAAGATTCCTTCTGGATATTCAGTCTGAGTAGGGTTGTAAAATGAGTTGAGATAATAACAATTAATGGATGATGCATCTAATTTATTTCAACACAAGTCTAGCTTAAGCTCATAACAAAACTAGCTCATCACAAGACTAAATTAAATGATCAAGTTTGTTTTTTATCGAACAAGTTTGACCCTCTACATGAGTAAGTTGATTAATCTTTTCACGCGTATAGTAAATACTACAATTAAAAATCTCGGGTGTGACTTGTGTCTAGTAAAAATTATCACTGGATATGTTAGATTGTGAACACATGTTCACTCTTAAACACGTGTCCAAATCTTGATGTGTCCAGTGATAATTTTAACTGGACTCAAGCTCTTCCCAAAAATCTCTATCCCTTCACAAATTTATTATAATAATTAATAATGATTAAAAAATTTATTCCTTCATAAATATTTTTTATAATTAAATTATTGTTGAAATCATATCATTATAGGTAACTAGATATTATGATTTTTTAAACAACTTATAAAAATAAAATTCACCAACCTTGCTTTATTTATTTAGTCAAAGGCGAAAAAATAGAGATGTGCTCACTGAGTGGATGTGTCACTAAGCCTAAAAAGGAAGGTGGTCTTGGGTTCCAAACTTCCAAAGGAAGAAATATTGCGCTATTAGCTAAATTAAATTGGAAATTTCATACCTAAGGGGACTCTTTATGGGCTAGAGTTCTGAAAAATATGTATTGTTCACAACAAAGATTTAGGTCAAGGAATTGTGACAAACTCCCTTGCTCTAGAACCTAGGCTGGAATGAAAAAAGGGAGAGCCATTTTTCAAGAATGAGCTGTTTGGGTACCTGGCAAGGAAAGTAATTTTAGTTTCTGGTTTGATAAGTGGTCAAACCAGGGAACGTTAAGAAATATCATTCAAGGCCCTCTCACGAGGGAAAGTATTGACCTTAAGGTAAGGGATGTTGTTTTGGCCTCAGGTTGGGATTGGTCTCGTATCCTTTTTGAGCTGCCCTTCACTTGCAGAATGAAGATTCAAGCCATTCCGGTTAGTGTGGCTTCAAGAGGCGAGGATAGACTCATGTGGATTATAGGGAAGCATGGAGAATTTAATCTTAATAGTGCTTACATAGCTACAGCAGAGCTAGGCCCCCCTCAGTTTTTACATGACAATTGGATTTGGCGTCTCAACATTCTTCCCAAAATTCAAATTTTTCTTTGGAAATGTGACCATAACAGCGTGGGGGTGGGTGAGTGTCTTCGAAATAGGGGTATGGATATTGATCCTCCTTGTCCATTGTGTCATGCTAACCTGGAATCCTATCCCATGCGCGAATAGAGTGCTCTCGGGTGAAAGTTGTTTGGGCTTAGTTGGGGATTTCGGAGAATGACCCATCCTTTCACTCCCAGAGTTTGCTTCATTGGCTTGCAGCCAATTGCATAGATGATAGAACAGTTACTCAATGGCAAATTTCGTGGAAGATTGTGTTCATGTTTGCCATCTGGTTGGTATGGAAGAATAGAAATCAAGTCATCTTTGAAGGTCAAAACTCAAACCTCAACCTCGTGAAGGAAATTACCCATAGGGCTATGGATTTCTTCTTCTGTGCGTACGACCCGAAGATACCCAATCGCAGTGTGGTCAAATGGATTCGATGGGAGAGGCCCATCTAGGGTTGGGTTAAACTGAACATCGATGGGTCTTCTCTAGGAAATCTTGGTGTGGCAGGAGGCAGAGGGGTCATAAGGGATGAAAATGGAGATTGGGTAGCGGGTTTTGCTAGGAAGATAGGTGTAACAACCAATTTTATAGCAGAATTATGGGCCCTCCGTGATGGTCTTTTACTTTGCATTGACATGAACTTCAATAGTGTAGAAGTTAAGTTAGATGCTAAAGCCATAATAGATATATTGAACTCACCAAGAGGAACTAACAATTACCTACCTTTTATGGTGGATGATTGCAGGCTATTGGCTACCCGGATTCCCTAAATTTGTTTTAAGCACTGCCATAGGGAGGCTAATAGAAATGCTGATAAGCTTGCCAAGTTAGGAGCAATTCAAGAGGAGCAATTTATTTTGTTTAATAGTCCGCCTATGGACGTTTATGATGTGTTATTTTCCTGCTCCACTCTGTACTCCACCAATAAAGACTTGCCACGTGTTCACCGCATTAATTAAATACTATCATTAATTGACTTATTAATGCTACCGTTATTAATTAATAGTATTATTTAATTAATGCGGTGAATACGTGACAAGTTTTTATTGGTGGAGTATAGAGTGGAGCAGGAAAAGTGAGACAGAAGATTTGGACTCACTTAAGCAAGTCTTGTCCTGAACCTATGTTTGTTCCTTAGTTTCTTTCAATGCATTTTCCTTTTGACCAAAAAAAAAAAAACAACAACAAAAATTGAGTGGCCGCATAACCAACCTTGCTTCTAAGTTAGAGAAATTAATATATTTTATGATTTTTTTTAAAGTTAATTTTATATGTAATAGTATATAGTTAAAAGAAATCTTGGGAACATGCCAACCTTGCTTCTAAGTTAGAGCAATTCATATATTTTATAAATTTTTTTAAAAGTTAATTTTATATGTAATAGTATATAGTTAAAAGAAATCTTGGAAACATGCCTAGCATAAAATTTTGAAATTGATATATATATATATATATATATATATATATATATATATATATATATATATATATATATATATATATATTTATTTATTTATGGACATCTTGAAAACATGCATAGGGTAAATTTTATAAGTGATTAAATTATGTAAAGATGTGGTCTTTACCTGGATTACTAGTATATCCACTCAACTTGCTGACAACATATGCTATATCCGGTTTAGTGCAGTTCATTATGTATATAAGACTGCCTATTATTCTCGAATATTTCAATTGTGATATGCCTTGCCCTTTATTCTTAGTTAGATGTAAATTTACATCTATAGGTGTTCTCACTAGACTATCATCATATTTCTTGAATTTCTCAAGAACTTTCTTAACATAATGTGATTGAGATAAAACAAGTCCATCAGATTTTCTAGAAATTTTCATTCCTAGTATCACATCTACAACACCTAAATCTTTCATGTCGAACTCTCTAATCAACATTCTCTTGGTAGCTTTAATGATATCATTATTGCTACCTATAATGAGCATATCATCAACATAGAGACACACAATGACATAGCCATTTGTAGTATTTTTAATATACACACATTTGTCATACTCATTAATTCTAAACCCATTTGACATCATTGCATTGTCACATTTCTCATGCCATTGCTTTGGAGCTTACTTTAATCCATAAAGAGATTTAACAAGCCTGCACATTTTCTTTTCTTGAACAGGAACAATAAACCCCTCTGGTAGTTCCATATAAATCTCCTCATTTAATTCATCATTCAAGAATGATGTTTTTACATCCATTTGATGTATCTCTAAGTTATGCAATGTTGTAATAGCTATCAACATCTGAATGGATGTTATTCTTGTAACAAGTAAATATGTGTCAAAATAATCCATATCTTTCTTTTGTTATAACCGTTTACAATAAGTCTTGCCTTATACTTGTCAATAGATCCATCAGCCTTTAATTTCCTCTTAAATATCCATTTATATCCTAGAGGTTTACAACCTGGTGGAAGATCCACTAGTTCCTATGTATGATTTTGAAGGATGGATTCAGTCTCACTATTGCCAGCTTCTTTCTAAGAAGGTGCCTCAGGTGTAGAGATAGCTTCCTTGAAGCTTTGAGATTAATCTTCTAACATAAAAGTTAAAAAATTGGGACCAAACGATTTTGATGTTTTAGCCCTCTTACTACGTCTAGGCTCAACCTCATTCTTTTCTTGCATCAACTCTTGATCATGAAAGGTACTAGACGTAGACTCGAAGTTTCTCTTAAGAGAACTTGACACTTGTGTGGATTTGTAAGGAAATATTTCTTCAAAAAATACTACATTCCTTGATTCAATAATGGTATTCACATTCATGTCAAGAATGTCAGATTTATGAATTAGAAACCGATATGCACTGCTATTATGAGCATAACCAATAAAAACATAATTCACTGATTTTAATCCTATCTTTATCCTTTTAGGAATAAGGACAACCATCTTTGCCAAACAACCCCACACCTTTAAGAATTGATAGGATGGTTTTTTACCTTTCCATAACTCATATGGCGTTTCTTTGGTTTTCTTTCTAGGCAATTTATTAAAAATATAATTGGCGGAAAGAATAGCTACCCCCCACAAGTTCTGTGGTAAATCGGAACTTATCAACATTGCATTCATCATATCTGTTGGAGCATTTTAATATTAAATAAATAAAATGAATAAATGTGATAACATAAATGTAAAGATGCGAGAGTGAATGTGGAAGATGAGGAGTTAGTGAAAATGTTTAATCCCACATTGAAAATGAGAGAGATTATTTTGTTCTTTTTAATTGTGGTGATTAATGGGCTAACATGAATTGTCTCAAATATTGGGCCAGATACGTGCGCAAGGGGGAGGTGAAGGGTGGAGGTGTCAAAATTGGAAATGAATCAGCACCTTGGATCCTCCTACTTGACAGCCCAATCAGAGTAATTACCATATCCGTTGGTGAGTAAATGGCCCAAATTAATATTCCATTTTTATTATGGAAAATAATGAGCCATTAACCCACTTAATGGACTATCCGTTTGGGCCTTTTCATTATTCAGAAAACTCCTTATCTCACCATTAATTGTGTAACTCCAGCCCATCAGAATAATATCCAGCAATTAATCTTGTAACACCCACTATATCAGAATAATGGACCTAATTAATCAGATTAATTTGGGTAGTAATTTCGTGAGGCCCATTGAGCCTATAAATAGACCCATTCAGACACAATCCATAGATGGTAATACACAAAAAAAAAAAATAGAGAGATTCTTGGCAAGGAAGGGTGTTCTTTCTGGTGGAGCTTTGGGCTTGAACACTTTGTGCAGAGGTTGTTCTAGCCATACGACACTTGTTGGGCTGTTGTATCCTGGGGGAGACAAGTCAGAGACGGTCTGCACCGGTTACAAAGTTTAGCCAACCAAGGGCTTGAATCTCCTTAAAGAGAGCGAGTGCCGCGCCTCAGTCCAAATAGTGTTGTGTAATTTCTCTCTTTAAATTAATAAAACATTCAGAAGTATTATTCAGTTTCTCTTTGTGTATTTCCATTATTATTGTGTTTGCACCAACAATTTTAAGGAGATTCATCACATGGAGCCTACACAAGAGAAACCAAATGAGCCTGTTGGAGATCTCAACAAGCCCTTTCGCTTTAAGGGAGCCCACTTCAAAAGGTGGAAAGGAAAAGTCCTCTTCTACTTAAGCCTTTTTAAAGTTGCCTACATCCTCACTGAGAAGAATCCGTCAAAGATTCCTACCGATGAGATGAGTGACGAAGAATATATTCTCCATCAAGAAAAAATAGATAAGTATACAAAAGATGAATATAATTGTCGCTCTTATCTATTGAATTGTCTTGCCGATCATTTCTATGATTATTATGATACAACTTACAAGTCTGCTAAAAAAATTTGGAAAGCTTTACAAAGCAAGTATGATACCGAGGAGGCAGGTGCAAAGAAGTATGCTGCTAGTAGATTTTTCCGTTACCAAATGGTGGATGGAAAATCGGTGGTGGATCAAGCACAAGACTTCCAAATGATTGTAGCAGAGTTAAGATCCGAAGGCATAAAGATAGGAGACAATTTGGTGGTAGCTGGCATAATTGACAAACTACCACAATCTTGGAGGGAGTTTCAAAAGACTTTGCGGCACAAACAAAAGGAGACATCCTTAGAGACCTTGATCACACGCATTCGTGTGGAGGAGGAGGCTAGAGGACAAGATACACTTATGACACAAGAGAGCAATGGTAATTCCACCACAAAGGTAAACCATATTTCATCTAATAATAATATGCCCAAAAATCATTTTCCTAGAAATGGTCAATTGAAGCCAAAAAAGAAAGTCTTTAAAAACAATAATAGATCACCTCAAGGAAGGGGAAACCCGAATAAAAATTACAATAAGAACCAAGGACTCCCTTCACAAGATCAATTTAATAGATCCTGTTTTGTCTGTGGCAAGAGTGGGCATATTGCTCGATTTTGCAAATTTCGGAAACGTGAATCTGTCCCGCAGGCTAACGTAATCGAAGAGCCTTTAGTGGCTATGATTACAGACATCAATATGGTGCAATATGTTGAAGGGTGGTGGGCAGATTCTGGTGCTAATGGGCACGTCTGCTATGACAAAAATTGGTTCAAATTGTACACTCCTTTTGAAGAAGAAAAAACTGTTATGCTTGGTGACTCTAGTAAAACCAAGGTTCTTGGGAGTGGTGAGGTTGAATTGAAATTCACTTCTGGACGTGTGCTAACATTGAAAGATGTACTTTATACTCCGTCCATGAGGAAGAATTTGATGTCAAGTTTTTTGCTTAACAAGGCTGGCTTCAAGCAAACTATGGAATCTGATAATTATGTAATCACTAAAAAGGGATTATTTGTGGGAAAATGTTATGCTTGTGATGGAATGTTTAAATTAAATGTTGAGAATAATAAAGCATCTACCAGTTCAGTTTATATGCTTTCTTCTGTTAATTTTTGGCATGCTCGTTTGTGTCATATAAATAGTAGATATGTGGGAATCATGAGTAGTTTAGGATTAATTCCAAGACTGTCAAAAGATTTTGAAAAATGTGAAACTTGTAGTCAAGCTAAGATTACAAAAAGGCCTCATAAAAGTGTTGTAAGAAATACCGAATTGCTTGAGTTAATTCACTCTGATTTATGTGAATTTGAGGGAATTTTAACTCGTGGAGGAAATAGATATATTATCACTTTTATTGATGATTTCTCAAAATATACAACTATTTATTTGTTGAAAAATAAAAGTGATGCTTTTGAAAAATTTCAAGATTTTTTAAAAGAAGTTGAAAACTAATTCGGTAGAAAAATAAAAAGAATAAGAAGTGATAGAGGTCGTGAGTATGAATCAAGTGCATTCAACTCATTTGTTCAGTCTTTGGGAATTATCCATGAAACTACTGCACCATATTCACCTGCTTCTAATGGTGTGGCTGAAAGAAAAAATAGAACTTTAATTGAGTTAACAAATGCCATGTTAATTGAATCTGGTGCACCTTTAAATTTTTGGGGTGAAGCTATTTTAACTGCATGTCATGTTTTAAATAGGGTGCCACATAAAAAGTCACACACCACACCTTTTGAGATGTGGAAAGGACATAAGCCAAATTTGGGATATTTGAGAGTATGGGGTTGTCTTGCTTATGTAAGGTTTACTGACCCTAAAATACCTAAATTAGGTATAAGAGCTACTACCTGTGTTTTTCTTGGTTATGCATTTAATAGTGCAGCCTATAGATTTTTTGATCTTGAAAACAAAATAATTTTTGAATCCGGTGATGCAATTTTTCATGAAGAAAAATTTCCTTTTAAATTGAAAAATAATGGGGGTGAAGAAAATATTTTGTCACAACCTAGTTCTTCTTCTTCACATTTACAAAATCAAGAAAATTTTGAAATGGAACCTAGAAGGAGTAAAAGAGCTAGAGTTGAAAAGGATTTTGGTCCTGATTATTATGTTTTTAATATTGAGGAAAATCCTCAAAATTTAAAAGAGGCTTTAACATCACCTGATGCTATATTTTGGAAAGAGGCTGTAAATGATGAGATGGAATCTCTAATTTCTAATAAAACTTGGAAATTAGTAGATCTTCCACCGGGTTGTAAGACCATAGGTTGTAAATGGGTCCTTAGAAAAAAGTTGAAACCGGATGGATCAATAGATAAGTTTAAAGCTAGACTTGTTGCAAAAGGCTTTAAACAAAAAGCTGATCTTGATTTCTTTGATACATTTTCTCCGGTAACAAGAATTACATCTATTAGATTGTTAATTGCTATTGCTGCAATTTTTGATTTGAAAAATTCATCAAATGGATGTAAAAACTGCTTTTCTAAATGGGGATCTAGAGGAAGAAATTTATATGGATCAACCCGAAGGCTTTGTAGAGCCTGGACAAGAAAGCAAGGTATGTAAGCTAACTAAATCCCTATATGGCTTAAAACAAGCACCTAAACAGTGGCATGAGAAGTTTGATTCCTGCATGATTGAGAATGGTTATAAATCAAATGAATGTGATAAATGTATTTATTTTAAATCATGGAATAATTTACATGTTATTATTAGCCTCTATGTGGATGATATGTTGATTTTTGGCTCAAATATGCATGTTATAAATGAGACAAAAAATATGCTTAAAAGCCATTTTGATATGAAAGATCTTGGTGAGGCTAATTTTATTTTGGGCATGAAAATTACAAAAGCATGTGATGGAATATATCTTGATCAATCACATTATGTTGAGAAGATATTGAGAAAATATAATTTTCATGATCACAAAAGTGTAGCTACTCCTTTTGATTCTAGTGTTCATTTATTTCCTGTGAATAATGATGATGAGATTTTTAATCAAAAGGATTATGCTAGCATCATTGGCAGTTTGCGTATGCTACTGATTGTACTAGACCTGACATTGCATATGCAGTAGGAGTGCTAAGCAGATTTACTAGCAAACCTAGTAAAGATCATTGGCTAGCTATTGAGCGAGTCATGAGATATTTAATTGGTACCAAAAGTTATGGCTTGTTTATAAAAATACCCTGCTGTGATTGAAGGTTTTAGTGATGCCGATTGGAATATTTTGTCAGGTGATTCTCTCTCTACCACTGGTTATATTTTTACCTTAGGTAGTGGTGCTATTTGTTGGAAATCTAAAAAGCAAACAATAATTGCTAATTCAACAATGGAAGCTGAATTAATAGCATTAGCTTCAGCTAGTGAAGAGGCAAATTGGCTTAGAGATTTGTTATATGAAATTCCACTTTGGGAAAAGCCAATTCCACCTATATTAATTCATTGTGATAGCACCGCTGCAATTGGTAGAGTTAAAAACCGTTATTACAATGGTAAATCCAGACCTATAAGAAGGAAGCACAGTACTGTGCGATCTTATTTGAGTAGTGGCATCATAACTGTGGATTATATTAAATCTAATGATAATCTTGCAGATCCATTTACCAAGGCCTTGGCAAAAGATAGAGTCTGGAATACATCGAGGGGGATGAGACTAAAGTCCATAGAATCATGAGCCATGTATGAGGATACCCAACCCAAAGACCAGAGATCCTGAGAATTGGGTTCAATGGGAAAAACGAATCATACGATGGTCGTAAGAAATGCACAATTTTTTAAATTATTTATTTTGTAAATAATTTTTTAATTGTTCATCCCTATGATGTAAGTGCATTTATCCTGTAATGTGAAGAGGTTGAGTAAAAAACTCTTAATGAAATTTGTAGCTCGTATGAGTGGGGTGTCAGAATTACAGGAGCACCCTTGACAAAATTTTACCTATGTGAGTGTGGGGGTGGGGCCACTCCCTATGAGATTTGGACTTAATCTCAAATACACTCATGAAACCGGGATCAGCACATGGCCGTAAAGTGCTAGCTATAAAAGCTCATGTCAACACCTGGGTTGTTATGTGTAAGCAGTGACGCTTAATTTCCCTAAAGCAGTCATAGTTCAAGTCGGAGACCACTACGACTCTGGAGTTGAGATCGCTGTTTTACTAAGTGAAGGTTCAATGCAGAGCACACCTTCATGATGCATAGTGACCCATCTTTGCCTGGTAATCTCTCTTTAACTAAAAACTTAATATTAAAATGAGTGGGGGATTGTTGGAGCATTTTAATATTAAATAAATAAAATGAATAAATGTGATAACATAAATGTAAAGATGTGGGAGTGAATGTGGAAGATGAGGAGTTAGTGAAAATGTTTAATCCCACATTGAAAATGAGAGAGATTATTTTGTTCTTTTTAATTGTGGTGATTAATGGGCTAACATGAATTGTCTCAAATATTGGGCCAGATACGTGCGCAAGGGGGAGGTGAAGGGTGGAGGTGTCAAAATTGGAAATGAATCAGCACCTTGGATCCTCCTACTTGACAGCCCAATCAGAGTAATTACCATATCCGTTGGTGAGTAAATGGCCCAAATTAATATTCCATTTTTATTATGGAAAATAATGAGCCATTAACCCACTTAATGGACTATCCGTTTGGGCCTTTTCATTATTCAGAAACTCCTTATCTCACCATTAATTGTGTAACTCCAGCCCATCAGAATAATATCCAGCAATTAATCTTGTAACACCCACTATATCAGAATAATGGACCTAATTAATCAGATTAATTTGGGTAGTAATTTCGTGAGGCCCATTGAGCCTATAAATAGACCCATTCAGACACAATCCATAGATGGTAATACACAAAAAAAAAAATAGAGAGGTTCTTGGCAAGGAAGGGTGTTCTTTCTGGGGGAGCCTTGGGCTTGAACCCTTTGTGCAGAGGTTGTTCTAGCCATACGACACTTGTTGGGCTGTTGTATCCTGGGGGAGACAAGTCAGAGACGGTCTGCACCGGTTACAAAGTTTAGCCAACCAAGGGCTTGAATCTCCTTAAAGAGAGCGAGTGCCGCGCCTCAGTCCAAATAGTGTTGTGTAATTTCTCTCTTTAAATTAATAAAACATTCAGAAGTATTATTCAGTTTCTCTTTGTGTATTTCCATTATTATTGTGTTTGCACCAACAATATCTTTTAAGGTTCTATTTTTCCTTTCAACAACTCCATTTTGCTAAGGTGAATAAGGTGTAGTGGTTTGATAAACAATACCATGTTGTAAATAGAACTCACCAAAAGGTGATTCATATTCCCCACCTCTATCACTCCTTAGAACCTTAATCTTTTTGTTGAGTTGAATCTTAACCTCATTCTTATATTGCATGAATGCCTCAATTGCCTCATCCTTACTCCTTAACAAGTACACATAACAGTATCTAGTGAAATCATCTATAAAAGTGATGAAATGTTTCTTACCACCTCTAGTTTGTATAGATTTTATGTCACATACATTACTATGTATCAAATCTAGAGGTTCAGTGCTTCTTTTAACTGATTTAAAAGATGCTCTAACCATCTTAGCTTCCACACAAGTTTCACATTTATGATCAAAATCAATTTCAAATTTAGGCAATAAATTTAAATTGCTTAGTCTCTATAAAGTATGATAATTAACATGACCTAATCTACCATGCCATACATTAGAAGACTCAACAAACATGTAAACAGAAGATTCACCTTTATTATTATCATCAATAACAGTCATTACATTCATCTTAAGTAGGCTATTATTCAAATATCCTTTTCTCACATACAATTCACTCTTAAAGAGTGAAATTTCTCAAACTCAAAAACCAACTTAAAACCATTTTTGCTCAACAATGAGCCAAATACAAGGTTCTTTTGAATTTCTGGCACATGCAGTACATCTTTCAAAGTAAGAAACTTGCCCGTAGTCATTTTGAGCACTACCTTTCCAATTCCTTCAATCTTGGAGGTTGAAAAATTTCTCATGAAAATTTTTCTTCCATTATCCATTGGATTATATATAGAAAGCATTTTCTTTTCTGAACATACATGGCGCGTAGCCCTAGTGTCTACTCACCATTTCTTGGTATTTTTTCCTACCAAGTTCACTTCAGAAATCACAACAGAAAGGTTCATGTTAGTTTGAGTCACAACTGAATTTACAACAATTTTGTTTGACATCTGTGTTCAACAAAATTTAAACAAATTGAATCTTCAAGACTAGCTAAGTTTCATAAATAAATGTGATTATATACTTCCAAAAATTACTGTGCAAAAAGGAAGTCAAGCCAATAATAATAATAATAATAATAATAATATTATTATTATTATAACTACACCGAATTGCAGGAAAAGCAGCACAGTAAACACAAACTAACCAAAGATTCTCAAAACCCAGCCAAGCAATAAATCCAAAGAGACGAAATAACTCCAATATAATATAATATGTAATAAGCCAACAAAGTCTCACAAACAAACACTGCAGACACAGAAAAAATATGAATCAAAACCGTCAACCAAAGATTCAAGAGGCAAAATATCCTAATAAAATAATATTAAAAAAAAAAAAGGGAAGAAAGGAAGATCAACTAATAAGGCAACAAATTCGGTCAATTACGTAACCGACTTTATCAAGAAATTCAAAAGAACAGACTAACTGAATAGGTAGTCTGTTTTAGTAATAATTACGGTCTACAGGGTAACTTATTCAAAATTTAAAATAATAAAATATTATTATTTAAAGAAGTAAACTCAGTTTATATATGTCAAAAGTTGAATTCAATATTTAACTTATGACCGTATAAATTCATATATTCTCTATTTTTTTTTTATGTGAGACTCAAAATTTTTATCACTTTTAATAGCATATTCAAATAAACGTAAAAATATCAATTTTTTATTTTCCAATAGTGGTGTAAAATTTATGTTTTACCACTTCAATCCTAATATGCTACATTATCTTATCACATGTTTAAAAATAGATACAACTACTCCCAATCAATTCTAATACACTTAAATTCATCTAAATTGAGAATTTATTAAAATATTATTAAGTGTGATAAAACATATTAAATTTTGAGTAAAATATTAATTAGATAATTTTTTATTAAATGATATATAATATGAGTTTTACTTCTTATTTTTACTTCGGACTCATTTTTTAAAGGAGAGCTCGGGAAAATGCATGGCATAAAATTTTGAAATCACGAAAATAACAAATACAAGCAACGGACAACGTATGACTAACAAGGACAAGCAGTTGTCTAATCTAACTTATTGATAGATTCCTTGATTATCACGGTATATATATATATATATATTGTTTGAAAGTGACTATCACGGTATATTAAAGGCCGTTTGAATGAAGTTGAAATTAAAAATTAAAAATTAAAAAAATATTATAGTAAAATAATTTTTTAATGTGTAAATAATACTGAAAAATTGTGGGTTCATAAATAGTACACGATGTGTATTGTTTACAAAAAAGTCAAATTTTTCTGCTAAAAAAATACTGAAACGCAAAACTTGAGTTTGGGAAGCGTAAAATGCGCTTCCCAAATGCACACTAAGGGTTCGTTTAGATAGAATTTATTACTAAAAATTGAAAATATTGTAGTAAAATAATTTTTAAATATGTGAATAGTACTATAAAACCCATTTTTAATAAAAAATTAACTGAAAAGTTAAGTTGTGAGTTTCGTAAATAGTACACAGGACTCATAGATGTGACAAAAAGACAAAAAATCAATAAATCACTATTACTGTTTATGAACAGTATAATAAACAGTACTATTGTCAGTAGCGGAAAAAAAAAAGAAAAAAAAAGACAAAAAAAAGAAAAGTAAAAACGCAGCTTTACAGAACGCAACGTGGATCCGAACGAGCAGCAAGTACTTTTAGTACAATAGTTTCCTTCAAAGCATATGCTAAATTGGTTCAGACTTCAGATATGAGAAAGAAGATTAGCCATAGCTGGTCGTGGGCGACAATTAGCAAACAATGGCTGAGCCTTGGGCAAGGTGAGCCCATTCCCTTCACTCATGTCCACCATTTCTTCACCAATCCTATCCCACTCAAAGCACTGTAACAGTTGAACCCAAAGCCAAGCCAACATACGCACGGCTAACCCTTCACCAGGACACCCTCTCCTCCCTGACCCAAAAGGCACAAACTTGAACCCATCTCTAACCCCTTCAAACCCTTCAAATCTCTCTGGCTTGAAACTCCTTGGCTCATCCCAAATTTTGGGGTCATTATGTATGGCCCACATGTTAACCAGTAGGATAGTGCCACCTGGGACTTTGAAACCACCCACCATGCAATCCTCTGATGACTCGTGTGGCACAAGTAACGGTCCTGCTGGGTACATACGCATTGTCTCATTCACAATGCAATGGAGGTAAGGTAACTTGGCTAAATCTGATTCATCAATTAGCCTATCATGTCCTACGACATTGTCAATCTCGGCTTGTACCTTCTTTAGGACTTTTGGATGGTTCAGTAATAGCGACATTGCCCACTCCATGGTCCCAGCTGAAGTGTCGGTTCCAGCAGATAGTAAAACCTGTACACAAGTCAAGCAAAATTACTGTCCTTTATGTTTATCTATATGATGACTTATATGGTCTCAAAGTTTGAATTGTCGTTCAGCCAAAACTTTTGATTTGTCAAAAAAGTTCCTATTTAATAATTATGGAGAAAATTGCGAACTCTTTAGTCTTTAATTAAAAGGAAAAAAAAAAAGGTGAGGAAATATGGAGATTTTTTTTTGAGGGGGGTGGGTGGGGTTAAGGAAAGATATTATCTTAAAATTAAATATAAAATATAGTGGGGAGGAAGTTAACAATAATATTTATAATAACTAGTCAAAATAATTTATTTAAAAAAATGACAAAGAAATATTATAATAACGAGAAATTGGAGTAATGAGATAACATTCAGTTGTAGATTTATATGGTAAACTTAAAATGTCCCTAGGCATCACTATTTTATATATATATGAAACAATACTAACTATTATAAATTTTACTATATAGTGTTAGTGTTTTACAAACAATAAAGGATATCATACATAATTCAATTCCCAAACCAACTCTGTTATAAATAGAAAATACCTTATATCATCAAGTCAAATCTTCAACTCAGGGTAGAACTCAATCTCATATTAAGGATATACACAAAGGAAAAGTTAACGATGCCAGGAGGTATTAGTTTAGAATATATTTTTAGAAATTTTTATAGAAAAAGAACAAAAGTAATTAATTTTTAAATAACCTTTATATATGTTCTATGAAATGCCCTAAGGGCACCAATTAAACTGGAAACATAAATAAATTTTCTATCTACCAGAAATCTTGACTCATTTAATTATTGTACAAAATTTAGGTACAAAATTGATTGTAACTTTAGGTTACAACTTTACTCAATATCATTTTATTAGAGGTGAATTTTCACAAATCTTCCATTAAATTACATCTTCTTTTATCCTCTATACCCACAAAATTTCTAAAAATTAAGATCAATAGCTATATCATCAATAAATTGTTTAAATTGTAAATTGTTCGTAGTTCAAAATTATGAACAAAATATAAACTTATAGATCATATAATAAATAATATTTGATTGACATAAAATTTAACATATAGATTAAAGATGTAAAAAAATGTAATTCAATGGTTAAAATTTTAAAATATATTGTAATATTATTTATTGAGTAAAATTCTTGCTTTAGGCTACAACAAATTTTGTAGCTTAATTTGGTCCTTAATTACTTTGCTATCATCTTTAAAACACACAACATAAAGTAAATAAGAAATGTATTTACTATTATGTTGTTAACTTGTTACATGTATCTACAAGGATGAGAGAGAGAAGGGGTAGGAGTATTGGGTTGTGGGCTGCGCCCGAATACGCAAAGGAGCCTGAGGATGATCAAGCAACAAGAAAGCATGTGGCCAAGGACAAGGGCCAATAACATCGAATAGGTGAAGTCTCTCGAGGAGCTAAACCTACTTGGGAGGCGATGTGGGAGGCTGGGGCCAAACCTCATAGAGATACTATGCAAGAGGCAAACTGACTTTGGAAGATAAGTTTCAGAGAAGAGGAGTCCATAGTGAACTAAGAAATATCTGAGAAGAAGGCTGCTACCAACACATTAAATGCTCTGCACCTATCAACTAGCCGCATTTATGTGAAAATGACGTTTGAACATTGATATTCAGCCTTACAGCTACACATAGAGTTTCCAAAAAGGTTTTGATGGGACAAATATTCAGAAGATCATCTACATAGTCAATAAGTGGAAGGTTGGGATTAAGAAGAACATGACTATATAAAGAAAAGACTCCCTTGAGAAATGGGGTATGAAGGAAAAGGAAAAAACGAGAGAATTCTTTTGTACTTGAGGGGAAAGTTTGAGTTAATATAAGAACACTTTCTCCTCGGACTTGATCGAGGATCATAATTCCATTCAAGTTGTGTTTTTCTTATCTTTCTCATATGATCCTAACCTATCATGTACTTGATTTACTGAATTCCTTCCCTATAAAATCCACTCTCTATAACAAATATATTGATTTGGGCTCGTTGGACCATTATTCACACTCTTTGGGTTGAGGATCCTCAACCAGTCCTTATAGGATCAATTTCATTCATTGTATAATATGAAAGCGTTTTATAAGTAAAATGAAAAAGTTTAGAGATTTTGTTATAACTTATTAAAGTGATCAATTGTAGTGATGGAAAAAGATGATGGATCAATGTTTAAGTAATTATCCACTAATTATAGTCAATTATTTCAACATGATTGTAGTAAAAATTGTATATGTTTGATAAAAATGAGATCTTTTTCTATCCCGCACATTTCAACATGATTGTAGTAAAAATTGTATATGTTTGATAAAAATTAGATCTTTTACTATCCCGCACTTTACCACAATGAAGGGGTCATTTTTCCAATTATACATACTATTTTTGCCTCCACTATTGAAGTAATAATATTCAACCACACCTAAATTATAGCAAAATTCCTGCCACAAAAGATAAGTTTGACTCAACTTTGTCCTGAGAAATTGGCAGTGTCTTTTACCATTTCTCCTAATGCATTAATGAAATTTCAATGCAAAAGAGTGAGAAGGTCGACCTTTCATTAATACATGACAGTTTGGTTGTTGAATGTATTCACAGAGGTCCTATCTTTTACTTTTCTTTATTATTAGGAAAGAAGAAACAAACAAACAAACTTTGGTGCAAGTAGAGGTAGATCTTACCAGCATGATGCCTCTGATAATCTCATCCTTGAAGTACTCAGGTTCCGATCCTTGCTTAGCCAACATAACTTCAATCACGTTCTCTTCTCTCCTCACTCGATCCCATTCTTCTATGCTCCTCTATCAAACTCTGCATAAAACTATCTCTCTTTTCCTGCACCAATATCAACCTCTTTTCTTTCCTCTATTCCCAACCCACCTCAAAAATGGCAAATAATCGTTCCATAATCGTCACACCCCCTAACAAGAAGTCTCAGTCACAATCTCCCTAATCTTCCTCCCTTCCTCCACTTCACGCTTACCAGCTATCAATCCTCATCATCACGTTGAGTGTTAGTTCAAAGAACAACGCTTTCATGTCCACAGTCTGGTCTTGTTGGCTTAGGAGGCGGCGAATGAGTGAGTGAACTTCATGGCTGCGTATGTGTGAAAGAATTTTGACACGATGGGATGAGAGTAATTTCAAGGGAAGCGATTTTGCGAAGGTTTCGCCAGTGATCACCATATGGAGCCCAACTGAGGCTGGTATAGTTGTAACCAATGTGCTTTCCTGCGAGCATGCGTGGCCGGTTGGCGAAAACAACGTCGTGTTTTGTGAGGCATTCTTCGGCTAAAGAAGGAGAAGAGATAAGGAGGACTGGTCGAGAACCGAAGTTGAGAAAAACTATGGGGCCGTATTTGTTTGATAGGTTGGAGAGAGTTTGGTGGAGAGGTTTCTTGGTTTTGAGAAGGTAGAGATGGCCAATTATTGGGAGACTAGGGAAGGGCTTGGTGGGAGGTTTTGAAGCTTTGAGAGAAAGTGCTTTGTGAAGACATAGAAAGCTACAAAGAGCAGGATTTGGAAGAGCATGGTGCTAATATTGCTAAGGGATAGGAAGGTATGGGATTTGATTGATATGAATGTTAGCTTTAATCTGTGGTGAGGAATTTGTATTTTATGTAACAAGTATATAAAACATCTCTTTGTAGAGCCCACAAATGTAAGGCCCACCTCAAGTGAAATAAATGTTATATATAGGCCGGCTCTTCCACTAGGCCAATTACGCTATTGTCTAAGGGCTAAGATCCCCAAGTAAAAGAGGGTCTCAAAATTTTGAAAAAGAAAGTGTGCAAGAAAAAAAAAAAATTTAGTCTAAAAAGAAACTCCAAAAAATCTTATACATCCTTGTGACCAAGAACAAAAAATTTGGAACAACTTTGTAAATATTAGTAACCCAAAAAATTATTTGGTCTAAAAAAATCAATTATCTCAAAAATATCATCCTTAACCTCTAGACAAATCAAAATTCAATGAGACAAAATGCAAATCCAAGTTAAAAAATTACCCACAAAACAATCTCAAATTCTTAAAATTTACTCATACATTTTCTCTCTTTCAACTCTTGCTTTCCGCCTCTCTCATTTTTTCTTTCCACTATTTCTACTCTTAAATCTTTTTGTTGGTGGCTCATGCTTCCTCTAATATGAGGAGTGATCCATCTGAACTCCGTGCTTATAATAGTTTGCAAAAATACTGTTTTAATCTTGAATATTTTCTCAAACTTGATGTTTATTATGATATTGATGGTTTAGATTTATTTTCAGAGTTAAAAGTTTTAAAAGAAATTGTACAAATAAAAGAATATACTCCAATTGACATACTAAATTATATAAAAATGTTAGATTCATTTCCAAATACTTGCATTGCTTATAGAATTTTACTAACAATACCTAATACAGTTACTTTTGTAGAAAAAAAATTTTCAAAATTAAAATTAATTAAATCATACCTAATATCAACAATTTCCAAGAAAGATTAAGTGGATTAGCTATATTATTGATTAAAAATGAGATGTTAGAAGAACTTGAATACAAAAATTTAATTAGTCAATTTACATCTTAAAGGGCAAAACAATAAGATTTAAAATGAAATATATTACAATAAAAAAATTAACTAAAATTTATTTAATACGTAAATATAAAAATACCTCATTTTAGTTCTCACTTGAGTCCCAAAATGTCTACAGCGGGCCCTACCATTATACCAAATATTATCTCATACATTCATGAGAGCACCTTATCATGTTTCCATAAAAATAAAATAAAAATTAAAAACTTATCATGTGATTAAAACACGTATGATGTATGTGTTTTTGGCAGTAATTATTTATGTATAGGCCAATTGCATGATACAAGCCTCTCACAAACTGTAAGATCTGTATATAAGTTGTGAATGCCCACTTTATTTAGGAACAACAATTATTTTATATATCCAATGTGAATGCCCACATTACAAGAATTATATATATATATATATATATATATATATATATATATATATATATATATATATATATTAATGTTATGGTATTTAATAACTTTTATTGGATTAATATTTTAAAATTCCTACTACTGTATTACTATAATTTCATGTTAATTGAATATAATTACTATTTAATCTATGAATTCATCTTTCAACACTTATTTTAAAATATAAAAAAATTTATATATTTATAAATGAGATAACTGTTGATCCTTGATTATTTTGAAATTTTACAAGTATAAAGAGTATAAAAAGAAAACCCAATAATAAATTTATCAAAATACACATATTCCATAAAAAAAATTATTAAATTATATAACATTATTATAAGTTACACTAAGTATTCTTTTCTCATGAAATTATGGGCATAGGAAATATTCTAATATTTTGGAAAGCGTGATTGAGACGTAAAGGTCTTAGCATAATGAATTTTGTTTGAATTATTCTTTTATTGAATCATTCATCCTTTGTTTGAAGTTGAATTTGTAAATGTTTAAAGTCAAGTAATAATAATTATCTGTGCAAATGCACTAAAGCAGCGTTGAGATGAGAATAAGAACATTTTTGACTTTGGATATAAAAGAAGATAGGAAATCTCATTGAATGGAGGCAATACAAAAATCAAACGGGATTACCACCACCCTTGCGGAAAAGCAAGTAAAACTCTATCTCTCTAACAAGTTTGCCTTAAATTCAAACATTGATAATTTATCTTTACGGGTCCGTTGATACTGTTTATTTTATTGAAAACTAAAAACACTGTAGCAAAATAATTTTTAAATATGTGAATTGTGCTGTGAGACCAATTTTAATGAAAAATTACTGAAAAAAAGAGGTTTGTGAGTCCCGTGAATAGTGCACGGGACCCACAAAAGGGCTGAAATGCGCTTTTCCAACAAAAAAAAAAAGTAAATGTAGACGTTGGATGCGCGTGAAACACATATCTAAACGCATACCAAATTTGTGAGGTTAATCATGAATATATAAAACAAAGTAAATCTCAATATTTATTATTTTTTAAATCAAAGTAGAGATATGAGCTCTTCTTATTTATTTTCCTTCTCATCTATTTGTTAAAAAAAATAAAAAAAATATTTATTTTATGGTTTTTTCATGTATTTTTTAAAAAGTAATTTTTGTACATGAACCACTAAACTCTTTTTATCCGTTTTTTACAAGATAAAAAAATTTGCAATAATTGAAATTATTCTTTTGAATGTAACTCATCTTTCTCCTATATTTCTCTATTGTTTAGTCATATATATATATATATATATATATATTGTTTTGTTTCAATAATTTCTAAATAGTGAATTATCTGATTCTTAATATTTTTTGGTCTTTCAAAAGTTTTAATATTTGAATTTTTGTGTTATTGTTTTGCAGTATCTAAAACTTTTTGACAATTTTTTTTGTAAGATATTGCACGTTTAAGCAATGACTTCTTTATCAAATTGTAACAAAAATTGAAGTCATACAATGATGTAGTTTCTTAAATTTTTTATAAAATTATTTTAGTTTACCTCACAAGTAGGTAGATTTTCGTGTATAGCACGGGTTAGCTACTAGTTTTAATAAAAAAAAATTACACTAAGTTTCAATTGCGTAGAGCTTGAACATTATTAGTGTTTATTTATTTTTATATTTTAAAATTCTCTTTGTGTTTTGTGTTAATTTTTTAATATGAGATATGAAATGAGTTTGATTATTCCTATTTGGGTTATATCATAGCCAACACAAACAATAATAAACAAAATAGTTCCTCAATACATTTGTTTTTCCTAGTGATAGCCTAATTAAAAATCAACACACTTGTATAAAAAAAAAAAAAAAATCAACACACTCAAAAATTAAATATAATAATCAAAACCCAAAATCAAAACATGCACAAAAGAGTTCAAAAATTAAGAATATAAAAAAATTAAAAATTTACATACGAGAATCAAGAACTTAAATGAGTGTCCGTTGTTTTGCTTCTTTATAGTAAACTTCCATCGACATAATATCTTTCACGCAAATTCAGAAGTAAAGAACAATAAGTAAGATGAATTTATTAAATTAAAAAAATAATCGTAATGAACAATAAATGTAAGTTGCAACTTGGGTTAAAAAAAGCGAAAAAAAATATATACAAAAACATGGGGCATAATATGTGAGATATGATTACATGGATGACTTTATAGGCTAAAAGTGATTAAATAAAAAATTCATAACTTAATATATATATATATATATAAAAGAGGATTCCTATCTTTCAATTAGACTTTATGTTGGTTTAAAAATACCCTCATTAATGAAATGTAACTTCACTTAGAAATAGGGTCATAAATTTCAAATAACAAATTTCATTTTGAATTCAAAAAAATAATTCTTAAAATTTAGGATTTTTCCCATCACATTCAAAAAAGAAATTACAATTACTGCTTATCTCTAAAGTTTATACTTTTTATTTGTTTGAAAAATAAAAAAAGTATATTTCTAAATTATTATAGATGCAAATTATTAAGTTTTACCCAAAAAAATAGACAAGCCTCTGAGCATACACAACGTGCGTGCTTAGAGGCTAGTATATGTGTGTGTGTGTGAAAATTTTGATAATAGACTATTGTTGGAGTAGAATTTAAATTTCTAAAACTTAGATGATAAAGTTTTATCCAAATTAAATTTGTGTTAAATCTTATCCCTTAGTTAAAAGTCTTTTAGCTTAATATCCTAATAAAATATTAATTTAATAAGATGCATTTTGAGGAAAAAAAAAATATGTGAGTTGTGTGGCATTTAAGTTTAGGAAATTTTGATGATAGACTCTTAGTTTTATTTAAATTAAACAGTTGTTAAATGTTATTCCTTAATTTGAGAAAATATATCATAACAAATAATATAAATTAATTTACTAATTAATTATTCTTAAAATGTTGATAATAGGCTTTTAGTTAGAGTAGATGTCAAAAGTTTTTTTTTTTTTTTTAATTGAAAGAAAGTGTAGGTTGTTGTTGGGATTCAAGTTTAGAATTTATGATAATAGACTTTTAGTTTGAATAGAATTTAAATTTGTTGAAGTTTAAAGATAAGTTTTATCTAAATTAAAAAATTGCAAAATATTATCTCTTAATTTGAGGAATTATATCATAACAATAAGATAAAATTAATTTATTAATTAGTTATTTTAAAATATTGATAGTAGAGTTTTAGTTAGAGTAGAACCCATGGGTTTTTTTTTCATTCTTTTTTTTTTGGAAAGAAAACGTGGGTCGTTGTTTGGGATTAAATTTATAATTTTTTATAATAGAATTTTAGTTTAAATACAATTTAAATATGTTGAAATTTAAATGATAAAATTTTACCTAAATTAAATAGTTGCTAAATATTATCCCTTAATTTGAGGAAATATATCCTAATAAATTATATAAAATTAATTTACTAATTAGTGAGAGCAATCATTTGGCACAACCACGATTTTTAAGCACAACTTTTTATTTATTTATTTATTTTATTATTATTATAATTGTGGGAGCAGAATGATCAAAATATGCTTTTGGACCTTGGGCCTGATTTAGAGGTATTAATTCGTCCGAGCAAAGCCTTGAAGTCCATAAGAAAGTTTTTGCTGGAAGGGTTGGTGAGGTTGTCCGAGGAGGGGCATCTCCTTGGCCAAGTCAAATGGATGTCGAATGATGTGTCATGATGTATAGAGAAGAATACTGGAAGGTCCGTTGGGTAAAGATATATTCTACATAGTTATAAAGAGAAAGAATGCATGAGAAATATCATGGGAAAAGTTGCTACCACCGCATTAAAGACTCTGCACCTACCTCTCTGGCTGTATTAATGGGGAAATAATCTTTGAACAGTAATGGCCAGCCTTACAGCTATTATTTGAAGACTTCAAAAGGGTAGTGGATGGAACAAGTATCTAGATTGGTAATCTATACCATACGTGGAAGATAGAGAGAAGAAAAAAGAGAGATATAAAAGGAAGAGATAGACATTAGAGGAGAGGGGGAGAAAAACAGAAGGAGAAAAAAATTGTACACATTACCTTTAACTGTAATCTATTATTGAAAGAAGAAAGAGCAATACAAGTCATCCTCGGCTTATGTCCGAGGAGAGTTTCTGTCATATAATCATTTCATTGCACGCGTATTAGTGATCTAGCGCGCCATATTTGTTATCTAATATCCATAAAACCTAGGTTTCTAGCCTACTCTCTACAAATTGGATTGTATAAGGCCTTTTGGGCCTGAACCCATCATAAGGTGAGGTCTGGGCACAAATTGTGCACTTAAAATTGGCACCGTCTGTGAGGATCTGGTGTTTAAGGAATTAGAACACTATGACAGGCTCAAATCCGCATCATGCAGAGTCTTTGGGTTCCCAGCATAAGGATCATTTCCAACATCTTGAGAGGGAAAGAGATCGAGAAGGCAACGTGCACACGGTACACACCGGAGGAAGTCGTTCGCGAGGTGGAAGCAGAATCCCCTTGGACGATGATGCGAAGGCCATGCAAAAGGAGATTGATCACTTGAAGAAGAAGCTACGCCGCGCAAGGAGGCAAACACAATCTCTTTCTGATCTTTCTTCTGAGGACTCTTAGGGTAGTAGTTATAGGCCAAGGTCCAGAACTCCTCCTAGTGAAACGTTCTCGTATGAAAATGACGATCTTCATGGTCGTAAAGGCAAGAAGTCCTCCTCCAGGGGCTTGGGAAACGATGCTATGAGTAGGGCGTTACACCAAATCTCTAAGTCACCTTTCACATGTAGGGTTGAGAGGGGAAAGCTTCCACGACGGTTCACTAAGCCCACGTTCACCATTTATAATGGTAGAACAGACCCAGTGGAACACGTGAGTCATTTCAATTAGAGGATGGAAATACACTCTAAAAATGAAACTTTAATGTGCAAAGTCTTCCCTTCTAGCTTGGGACCTGTGGTAATAAGATGGTTTAATGGTTTGAGGGCAGGTTCTATTGATTCCTTTATGGAACTCATTAGGGCATTTGGGTCTCGATTCATCACCTGCAATAGAGTTCCTCAGCCTTTGAACTCGTTGTTGTCCATGGCCATGAGAGAGAGAGAGACCTTGAAAATGTATTCTGATAGATATTGGGAGGTGTTCAATGAAATCGATGGTGATTTTGATGAGGTGGTGATTAACACTTTCAAGGTGGACCTTCCAACTGACCACGATTTAAGAAAATCTCTCCATGAGGCTAAGGTGCGTTATTTGCCGTTGGAGAAAGCGATTCTGGCCGTAGTGCATGTTATACGTAAGCTTCCTCACTATTTTCATTCCCACACAGTTGTTGTTTTGACTTAGCTTTCTCTTAAGTCAGTATTGCAAAGTGCTGATTACTCAGGGAAGATAGCAAAATGGGGGACTATTTTGGGGGTTTTTGATATCAAGTATATGCCTCACACCTCTGTCAATGGCCAGATCCTTGCTAATTTGGTGGCAAAATTCGCTGAACTTTCATTAGAAGAAAGTGCAAAGGGGTTGCACATGGATGAAAAATCAGTTGGTATGATCTCGTGCAAGGAGCTTCCGATTTGGAAATTGTATGTTGATGGAGCAGCGAATCAAAGAGGATCAGGGGTTGGACTAGTTCTTGTGTCTCTGGAGGGGCTTACATTTGAGAAATCACTAAGATTAGTATTCTCGGCTACCAACAATGAGGCGAAATATGAGGCTTTACTGGTCGGAATGGATATGGTTCAGAAAATGGGGGAAAAATCAATCCAAATGTTCTCGGATTCTCAGTTAGTCGTGGGCCAGGTGGCCGGGACATTAGAGACTAGAGATCCAAGGATGCAAAAATACCTAACTAGGGTCAAGTGTTTACAATCCAAACTTGACTCTTTTACCTTGATGCATATATCTAGGAGTGGAAACACACATGCTAATTCATTAGCCACACTCACAACATCTTCAGCTTAAGGTTTGCCCCGAGTCATTCTCGTTGAAGATTTGTTGAAACCTGATCGGACGACAGAAGATGCCATCCATATTCATTAAGTTAGGCTCGGACCTAGTTGAATGGACCCTATAATGTCCTTTCTTAAGAGCAATGTCTTGCCTTAGGAGAAATCTAAAGCAGATAAGATACACAAGAAGGCACCTCGATTTTGGCTGTCTGAGGATCAAAAGCTGTACAAATGCTCCTTTTCTAGACCCTACTTTTTGTGTATACACCTAAGGCAATGGAGTCACTTTTGGAGGAATTGCACGAAGGGATTTGCGAAAGTCATACAAGAGGAAAGTCTTTAGCTCATAGAGCTCTGACCCAGGGGTATTGGTGGCCCAATATGCAGAGAGAGGCCCAGGAATATGCGAAAAAATGTGACCAATGCTAGAGATTTGCTCCTAACATCCATCAACCCGGTGGTGTACTTAACCCTTTGTCTAGTCCTTGGCCGTTTGCTCAATGGGGATTGGATATTGTAGAGCCCTTCCTAAATGTTGTAGGAAACAAAAGGTAGTTGCTCCTAGGGACCGATTATTTTACCAAGTGGGTTGAAGCTGAGCCTCTGTCAAACATTAAAGATGTGGATGCAAAGAAGTTTGTTTGGAAGAACATTGTCACTAGGTTTGGAATACCCCACACTCTTATTTCAGGCAATAGCCTGCCGTTTGATAGTAAGGCCTTCAGAAAATATTGCTGTGACCTAGGCATCACGAATAGATATTCCACTCCAGCTTATCCACTGGGGAACGGGCAAGTCGAGGAAATTAATAAAGTTATCGTAAGTGGACTCAAGAAGAGGCTGGATGATGCAAAGGGAAGATGGGTGGAAGAATTGCCACATGTTCTGTGGACCTATCGAACTACACCACGAAGATCCACCAGAGAGACGCCCTTCTCCATGACTTATGGAGCCGAGGCCGTGATCCCTCTGGAAGCTGGGTTTTCTACGTTGAGAACGAGCTCTTTCATCCCAAGTAATAACAACAGTTTACTAGAAAAAAGCCTAGACCTAATTGAGGAACGGCGGGAGATCGTCATGGTTCAGCTAGCTTATCATTAACATAAGCTCAAACGGGGGTATGATGCTCATGTGAAGTTAAGGCCACTTGCAACTGGAAACTTGGTCTTAAGGAAAGTCTTGGGAACCGCTAAGAATCCAGTGTGGGGAAAGCTGGGACCTACTTAGGAGGGACTCTATCGTATCACTTCTGTAGCAAGCATAGGGGCATATCGTCTAGCAGACTTAGATGAAAAAGTTGTACGACGTCCTTAGAATGTAAATAACTTACGAATGTACTATTATTAATAAAAGGTGCTTCTGCCATTTTAGTTCTATTATAATTGTGCTATGAATCATTTCATTTTTTTAAGAATCAAACAAAAACTTGGTCATGTTTGGCTCCTCGGACCACATACGTTATGAAAATTGATATCTTTATTAAGTGTTAAATAGAATCTTAGTTACGTCTAGTCCTCAGATCATCTAATTGGGAAAATTAACATTTCAGTTCATTTTTTAAAGAATCAAACAGAAACTTGGTCATATTTGGCTCCTCAGACCACATACCTTGTGGAAATTGATATCTCTATTAAGTGTTTAAAAAAACCTTAGTTACGTTTGGTCCTCAGATCATCTACTTTGGGGAAATTAATATTGTAGTTCATTTTTCTAAGAATCAAACAGAAATTTGTTTATGTTTGGCTCCTCGGACCACATACTTTATGGAAATTGATATCTCTATTAAGTGTTAAACAGAACCTTAGTTACATCTGGTCCTCGGATCATCTACTTCAGAAAAATTAACATTTCAGTTCATTGTTCTAAAGATAAAACAGAAATTTGGTCATACCTGACTCCTCTGACCATACACCTTGTGTGAAGTGATATCTTTATTCAGTGTTAAACCAAAACTTGGTTGTTTGTTTCTTTGAAACTCCTACTTTGGGAAATTTAATAGTTCAATATATATACCAAGCATCAAATAGAATCTTAGTTGCATATGGTTATCAGATTATCTATATTTATTTCAGTTCTCGAACCCCATATCTGGGTAATAGTAAGGAACAATTTTTGTATCTTAATTTCATAATAAGATTAAATTTTAAAACATATCCTTCTCGTTTTGTGGTTGTATGTATATTCATGTACTCAATTTTCTGCTTAGCAAATTGTTATTGTTACGCTGTTCAATTGTGCATTAAATTATTTGTAATGGGTGTATGAATTCTACACCTTGAGTCCGACACTAAAGGTGCATATGATTACATGGGGAATAGTCAAAAACACAAAGTATAATAATAAAAAGTACGCTTAAGATAATGGGGAACTATTATGTCTTGATCTTCAATGGAGGGTCCACCTTGGGATTCGGCTCAGTTTTCCTGCTCTTATCCTCCGCTCCCTTTGAACCAATCTCCTTGGATTGAGGACCAGCTTCCTCGATAGCTAATGAAGCATCTGTGGGTTTGGTCTTGGGTAAGATTGCAGTTTGCTTCCCTTTGTCTTTTACCTCAAGAATTGGGTCACCCTGCTTAATCTTTTTGCTTAGATCTTTAGCAGTTTTCTCTTCCTGGTTGGTGAGTTGGCCAAGACTTGTAGACGTTTGGGCAGGAGGAAGAGTGCTTTGGATTGTGGAAGGTTGTGTGTAAGGAATGGGTTTAGGGGCTGTTGAAGCAGGTAGGGTTTTAAGTGCACAGATATCAGGAGGAATCCACATGTTCTCACTTTTACTCCATTCTAAGGTGGCGGGAACTCCTGCAATATTAAGAGCTTTTGCCCACCGTTGCTGGCAATACTCCCTACACACCTCAGCTAGTTCTTCTGTCAGCCGGGTTTTCGTCTCTTCAACCCCCCTAATGTATAAAGCCAGCAAAGTAGCATCCGCCATTTCCTTGATGGTACAGGATTCCTCTTGGGCTTGAGCTAACTCCCCCTTCAAGCGCAGGATGTCTTTTTGGGCGGTGGTTAACTCTTGTCCTTTCTCGAGAAGCTGCTTACGCTGTTCTTCCGCCTGCTTCTCGTGTCTTAAGCCCAACCTCAGCACTCCTCCTTAGTCTCCCCTCTTTTGTCAATTTGTCATCAATCTTTTTCTTCTCCAACTCAGCCTGGGCTAAAGCCCTCTCAGTCTCAACTCTAACGTTGACCTCGGCATCAGCTTTGTTCTGAGCATCTTCTACCCATTTTTCAGTAGCAAAAACTTCCTGGATGGCCTATGAAACATTGGCGAACAAAGTATATTGTGATGAGGGTAGCAAAAACAATATATATATATATATATATATATATATATATATATATATATATATATATATATATATATATTTAAGAAAATCTAAGTAAAGAATATAATGCAAATATCAAAGTGAAGGTAGTAAAGTAGCGCGTACCAAAGCTACATCCCTTTTAAGTGAAAAGAATAGCTGTTGTTGCTTCATTTTATCTAGGGCCTTCATGTCCTTTGGTAAAAGGAGGGGTTGCTCCAGGGCTTTAGCAAGGTAATCTGATTGCCCTTTTTGGAACTCTCTTATGGAAGAGTGACAAGGGATATGAGCCCCATCTAGTTCCAGTGGAGGTGACCAATGAGATTGAGCTTGGCGCACCTCAGCCAATTTGTGGTTGTCCTTACTTTCTACAGAGGAAGTTCAGACTTGGCCTTTTCCAGCTTTTTGTTGTTTTTGTTTCTTCATTTGGGCCAGATCCTTTTCGTCAACCTCATTCGATCTTTTCTTCTTAAGGTTAGGAGTAGGAAGAATAGGGCCTAAGGGGGGAGGAGGAGGTGGTAGGTTAGCAGGAGGTTGAGATCTCAATGTATCCTTCACAATGGCTTGTTTATTCCTCCTACCAAGAAGATCCTTCAAGCTTGACATCTCTTCTTCTTCTTCCTCTTCACTATTATCAACACGCGCGACAAAGAAACCTTGTATATGAGAGCTCTCGGCGGTTTCGGCTTCTTTGTCAGAGATGTTGACAATGTGGTCATCTGGAGGTTTTTTTGCCTCCTTTAAACGGAATTGGTCTATTTCTTCTTCAAGAGATAGACGGGGAGACGCGGGTTCTTCTTGAATGGCTGTTGATACAGGTTGTGCCGAAAGAGGAATTGCTTTTATTGGGTGTGTGTACAAGATGATGGAAGGGTCGTCCGGTAATTCGTGTGTAGCGAGAAAGCCCTGTCTCAAAATGTCTATCCTTCTGCGTCTTTGGTCACCCGCGGTGATTGCGTTGTTGATATCTTGGAAATCGTTTGATAGTGGGTCGTATCCCAATATGAGATGGGCTGCGATCACCTGTAGGTCTTCATTCACAAATACCTCGGATCGTAAAACACGATTAAGGTCAGCGATGTTGCAGAGGCTTAGACGGGGCCGTACATGTTGTTTTTCTGCAAAAATATTAGAGGAGACGAGCATGGTAAGATCAACAATATAAGCCAAACAAAGAAGGAATAAAATACAATGTAATTAGTAGTGTTAAAGTTAAAAGAACCAAGTCACAGGTTAGGGAATCTAGCTCCTATGGAGTCACACTTGGGTTTCCCCCTTCGACTGGGCAATGAGGACTGTCATACCACATTCTAGAAGCAATTAGGTAGTCGTCCTTCATACCTTTGTTGGATTTAGGAAGACAGGATATTAGCCTAACGATACTAGATCTAGATTTGAGATAATATCCTATGTTTTTAAGTTTATGGCACTCGTACATATAAATGACGTCGTGCCATGTGAGGTTCAGACCCATTTGCTCGTTTAAAGTATCGACACAACCTAAGACTCTAAACACGTTGGGTGTGCATTGATCTGGGCATAGCCTATGGTTACGAAGGTATTCACTGGTTACATTTTTCATAGGAAGTGTCATCCCACCCTCCAAAAATGCGATGATGGGAATGACAACTTCTCCTTCTTCCCTATTGTCAGCTATGGCTTCTGGGGGCAATATCTTAAGCCTACGTTTTGAGGGATACGATATTTGGCCCGAAAACCCTCTATATCGGTATCAGTATTTACTAAACACTTGAATCTACCCATGTGGTAGGGGTAAGAGTGGAGATTTGGGAAGAGGAAGGATATAATAAAGGGCCGAGGATAATGGCCGAGGAGGAATGAGTTTAAAAGATTGAGAACTTACGGTAAAGTAGGTAGACGATTCTTCCTGAACTTCTTAAGAAGAGAGAGGTTGGGAAATTTTGAGATTTGATTGAATTCTGAGGTGATAGGGTGAATTTTGGTTCCCTAGGTATTTTGATGTGTGGGAGGCAGCATTAAATAGGAGTTATCCCGCCCCAAATTTGAGAAAGGACCTAAGCTGTTGGATGTGCATCTCACCGTTGGACGTGAAGGATAGGGCGTTACCTACAACAATTAATGCGCGTGACGGATTTCGAAGCGTCATGAGTGGTTTAAAAGAGGCAAAACAATACTTTCACGTAGGAAGGTTTGAAAGGCACTTGAAGGATGTAGTATTAAGTCAAAACTTCCCTTTCCTTCCCAGATGGGGACAAAAATGAAGTTTTGAGGGGCTATTGTGGGGGCAGAATGGTCAAAATATGCTTTTGGGCCTTGGGCCTGATTTAGAGGTATTAATTTGTTCGAGTAGAGCCTTGAAGTCCATAAGCAAGCTCTTGCTGGAAGGGTTGGTGAGGTTGTCTGAGAAGGGGCATCTCCTCGGCCAAGTCAAATGGATGTCGAATGATGTGTCATGATGTATAGAGGAGAATACTGGAAGGTCTGTTGGATAAATATATGTTCTACACAGTTATAAAGAGAAAGAACGCATGAGAAATATCATGGAAAAAGCTGCTAGCACCGCATTAAAGACTCTACACCTACCTCTCTGGCCGCATTAATGGGGAAATAATCTCTAAACAGTAGTGGTCAGCCTTACAGCTATTATTTGAAGACATTAAGAGGGTAGTGAATGGGACAAGTATTTGAATTAGTAATCTGTACCATACGTGGAAGATAGAGGGAAGAAAAAAGGGAGATATAAAAGGAAGAGATAGGCATTAGAGGAGAGGGGGAGAAAAACAGAAGGAGAAAAATATTGTACACATTACCTTTAACTGTAATCTGTTGTTGAAAGAAGAAAGAGCAATACAAGTCATCTTCGGCTTACATTCGAGGAGAGTTTCTGTCATGTAATCATTTCATTACACAGGTATTGGCGATCTAGCCCGCCATATTTGTTATCTAATATCCATAAAACCTAGGTTTCTAGCCCACCCTCTACAAATTGGATTGTATAAGGCCTTTTGGGCCTGAACCCATCACAAGTTGAGGTCCAGACACAAATTGTGCACTTACAATAATAATAATAATAATTATATATATATATGGTATATGATAATGATATGATTCGTGAGTTATGTGGTATTTAACTTTAGAAAATTTTAATGATAAAATTTTAGTTTTATTTAAATTAAATATTTGTTAAATATTATCCCTTAATTTGAGGAGATATATCATAACAAATAATATAAATTAATTTATTAATTAGATTTTCTTAAGATGTTGATAATATACTTTTAGCAAGTGTAGAAGTCAAAAGGTTGTTCATATATTTAGAAAGAAAACGTGGGTTTTTTGTTTGGGATTTAAGTTTAGAATTTTTGATAACAGATTTTTAGTTTGAATATAATTCATAATTTTTGAATTTTAAATGATATGTTTGATCTAAATTAAACAATTGCTAAATATTATCCCTTAATTTAAGGAATTATATCATAAAAAATAATATAAAAATAATATATTAATTATTTGTACTTAAAATGTTGATAATAGACTTTTAGTTGGAGTATAAGTCAAAACACTATTTTTTTAAAAAAAGAAAAAGAAAAAGAAAAAGAAAATGTGAGTTGTTGTTTGGGATTAAAGTTTAGAATTTTTTATAATAGACTTTTAGTTTGAAAAGAATTTAAATTTGTTAAAGTTTAAATGATAAATATTTACCTAAATTAAACAATTGTTAAATATTATTCCTTAATTTGAGGAAAGACATCCTAAAAAATGATATAAAATTAATTTACTAGTTAATGAGAATAGCTACTTGACGCAGTCATGATTTCTAAGTTTAACTTTTATTATATACTATATGATATTTTATTTATATTTGAGATTCATTAATGTCAATGTAAAGAAATTCTTTCTTTTTATTTTTATTTTTTATTTCTAGATTCTTTCTAGACATTCCATTTTGATTTGGTTTTTTAAACATAATTCCATTATAATTTGATCTTTAGGGAGAGATAGTGATTTAAAAATTAAATATTTGATAGGTAAAAAAAATTATTATTTTAATTATATTATGAGGGGGGAAAAGTCTTATTAAATCTGTAGTGCTGGCCTTGTGACAAACTTTTCTAAAGGCAGTGCTGCATTTAGATTAGTTTTTTTTTTTCCTCCAACTTATTAATTTCGTTCCAACTTTCTAAAATCTTACTTTTTTTTTTAAGGACAATTATATTTTAATTGAAATCAACAAAAAAATCTAATCCAAAAAACCATAAAACCAATTATGATACCCAACATCTAATTATATGAGATATTAATCTTGAGAGGTGCATTGAGCCTGTAAATAGGCCTTCTCCATACTACAATCATTCTATCACGCAAACACACTAGAGACCATTATTGAGTTTTTGAGGAAAGAAATGTATCCTTTTGGTGAAGCTTTGGACTTAACCACTTGTGTAGATTTTGTTTGAGCCAAATAACATTTTTGAGCTATTTTATCTTGGAGAAGACAAATCAAGAGAAGGTCTGCCATGCCAATCTTGGACCTTGCCGATGATTAAGGGCTTAAATCTCCTTAAAAAGAATGAGATTTTCACACTTCAGTTTAATTGTATTGAGATTACCAAGAACGAACATTGTAACTTGTGTTTTTCGGTATTTTCACCCACACATTTGAATGAAAGATGCAACTGTGCTATTAAAAATGCTACTAAGAGTACGTTTGAACGTAACTTCTTGTTGAAAGCTTATTTATTAATTTAGTGAAAGTTGATTAAAGTATAGTTGTGCCTAGAAAATCTAAAATTTTAAAAAACTATATCCCGCACATTTGAATGAAAGATGCAATTGTGCTATTAAAAATGCTACTAAGAGTACGTGTGGATGTAACTTGTTGCTAAAATCTTATTTATTCATTTAGTGAAAGTTGGTTAAAGTATACTTGTGCCCAGAAAAGCTAAAATTTTTAAAAACTGAATCTCACACATTTGAATGAAAGATGCAATTGTGCTATTAAAAATGCTACGTACTAAGAGTACGTTTGGACATAACTTGTCGCTGAAAGCTTATTCATAAATTTAGTGAAAGTTGGTTAAAGTATAGTTGTGCTTAAAAAAAAAAAGAAAAAGAAAAAAAGATGCAACTGTGCTATTAAAAATGCTACTAAGAATACGTTTGGACGTAACTTGTTGCCGAAATCCTATTTATTAATTTAGTGAAAGTTTTTTTTTTTTGGTTGAGAAACACACACACACACACACAACTATATATATATGGGAAGGGGATGAGATAAGGGAATACACTTACACGCCAACACTAAAACTGCATACAATTTAGTGAAAGTTGGTTAAAATATAGTTGTGCTTAGAAAAGGTAAAATTTTAAAAAACTAGATATTAACAAATAAGCTACAACTTTTAAAAGATGATTCAAAATAGACATTAAATAGGTGGGTTCTAGTTAGTTTAACTGGTAAAGTCTCTGATGGTTGTATATGAGATTTGTAGTTCAATCCCAGCCTACACCAAAAACTATTGGTGTTTTGGTCTGATAATAAAGAGTTATAATTAAGAACACACGCCATAAGTTGGAACTCTCTCTCTCTAAATAAAAGTAAATACTAATTAATAATCCTATTCCCAACTTTGACACTAGAACATTTTTTATGTTGAAGCCATTGTCTTAACTTTCCTTGTAGGTTGCTCTATGTTAAAATTCAAATTTGAAACAGAGGAGAACTATGAAAGGGAATAATACTTATTTTATGCATATGACATTTTATTTTAAATTTTTTTTCACAATGTGTGCCCTACGAAATGAATAGGATTCATATACTCTGAGAGAGAGAGAGAGAGAGAGAGAGAGAGAGAGAGAGAGAGAGAGAGAGAGAGAGAGAGAGATATGATGCATACACTAAATATACAAAATACTTTCTTGGAGCTAGCAATTTAAAATACCCACAAAATGTTCTCAAAGTTGAGAAAGGAAATTTGCCATGGTAGAGCATGGTCTACACTTGGCTAATAAGGGATGAGCTTTAGACATGGTAAGCCCAACCCTTTCAGTCATGTCCACCATCTCTTTTCCAATTCTTTTCCATTCAAAGCATTGAATTAGTGAGCCTAAGGCTAGCCCAACTATCCTTGTGGCTAAGCCTTCCCCAGGACAACCTCTTCTACCTGCTCCAAATGGTAACAACATAATGCCACCTCTTTGTTCTTCTAGACCTAGGAACCTCTCTGGCTTGAATTTCATGGGTTCTGCCCATATCTTAGGATCATTTTGTATGGCCCACACATTCACCAATAGCATCGTGCCACGTGGAACATGGAAGCCTCCCACAGTGCACTCCTCCGAGGACTCGTGGGCTGGTAATAGTGGGCCTGCTGGGTACATCCGAAGTGTCTCATTTATAATGCCACAAAGATAAGGAAGGTTTGCAAGATCTGATTCTTCAATTAGCCTGATTTGTCCCATGTGTTTGTCAATTTCTGCTCGTGCTTTCACAATGGTCTCTGGATTGTTCAGTAACAGTGACATTGCCCACTCCATGCATGGTTCCTGATGAAGTGTCAGACCCTGCTGACAACATGACCTGGACACAAATAAGAGTTGCATTTGCTTAAAGGGATTGATTAACAGGTGCTTTTAAAGAATTTATTAATAAACTTGATGTTACATATACCATAATATATTATTAAGGAAATATTTCACAATATGTCACAATAGGTAAAGTCACCATAGACATGAGAACTATTAATGGATCTTCTACTTGTATTTTTTTATCTAAGATAAAAATTCTACTTTAACCTAATTTAAGTGTACATGTGTGTGAAGCTCTGTTAATACCCATTTTCGCAACACATTTTATACAAGCCCAATTCAGCCAAGCTCGACTTCATTGTGGGCTCAATTCACGTATTATATTTTATTTTTATTCTTTTAAACATGACCCAAGCCCATGCAACTTATTGGAGGAAATTGAGGAAGTGTGGTTTGGAGGGTATAGGTCGATTCCTTTAGGATCTTTTGCATGAGCCTAACACATACGTGTTACCAAGTGGGTAAGGGACACTGGTAGCACCTTACGTTCATGGAGGAGGTCTTGTACCCAAGATTTCCACCTCAAAAGAGCTTTTATGCTCTGGGTGACTGTGCCCCTAATTTTCAGCCCAACTCCATTTTCCACACAAAATCACAGCTGACCCTAAACTAATTAGCTAGCCTATTGTAGCCACCAAATGCAGCTATCAAAAACCTACAATGACAAGGAAACAATAGCTAATGGAGTTAATCACTTTATTTCCAAAATCGTGCTAAAAGTATGCTAAACTCTTCACTAAACAAAAGCAACCCAAGCCAAAATACCAAATTAGTATCATGGTGGATAAAAGCCTCTTCCACTACTCAAAAACCAGTCACTTAGAGCACCCCAAGTTCAATACAAAAAACCCTAATCAGATTTAAAAGAAGCGAACCACGTTCTACCCATATACTTGAAACTTCAGAGCCAAAACTCATTCAGCCATTCAGTATTCTCACAATTTTGAACCTTAAGGGTGGAAATATGGGTACAGGGGAACCTTCCCTCTCTTCCTCGCAACCTCTCTCAATTTCCTCTTCTCGGTGACTATGGGTCGAAATTTCAGACCTGTTATGTTTATATGATTTTATTGCACTTTTGTTATAAGCATTTTGATTCTCTTTTGTCAAAGCACCATTAGCCTTTGTTTTCTATACATCGTGAATTTTTGACTTGATTTTCCACAAATAAACATTTCTAAAGAACCCAATGGGAAATTTGGGCTAATATCACATCTTTGGCCCTTATCGCAAAAACGTCACCGACAAGCTCTTTCTTGGAGACTTGAACTTGAGCCCTTATTTCCACGCCCTACAAACACTTATACTTGTAGAGTGACCATCGCACCAAAAGTGTGCGATGATTAATGGATCTTCTATTAAAACTTATCAAGCTTTTTCTCTTTAATTAATAAACTCTTGCCATATATCGAGGAACAGGTGGTATGTTTGGAATTGGACAAGCTAATTTTAGAAGCCTAAATAAAATGGATTAAAATTCCATTTGTTTATAATACTAAATAGAAATCATGTTAAGAATAAATCCCATATTAATTACTTGAGAGTAGAAAATTTTGTAATGAAATAAATATTTTATTCATATTCACAATTTTGGTTTTTTGAAATATCCTACTTATAGTCTTATACAAATTGCCATATATATATGGCACCTATGTATTTTACTCTATGATACTTGCTCTCACAAGATATTGAAGTCTCTCATGGTAATCTAGTTCATTATAGCAGGAATACATTACCTTTTGCTGATGGGTTTGGCCAATCCAAAGCTAATTTATCTAATATACGTACAAGTGGTAGTGATGATAACTTCTTCAAAACATAATCTATGCGTCCAAACAAAACAGCAGAATGTTTATCCATTCATAAGGTGAAAATTGTAGCCAATGGTAGCCGGAGACAATTAGACAAATTATTGGCCGGACGCATCAACTTCATACAGTTGTGCGCATCAAATGTACATCGTGTATCACAAAATATACCCATTACAAATGAGAGCAGACAGGTAGGGATGGAGCTATTATGGTTGTCGATGTCACGTTTTATACCATTACTCATTTTCAAGATTTTTTTTTGCCCTTGTTGGAAGATGTGTGCTTAGGCCTTGTACCATATATACCTGCATGCTCAAGATATCTATGAAATATATATCATTTAGTCATGTCCGACAATCATAGCTATGTGGTTCTTCCGACATTCTTTGGACTTTAGTAGGGAAATTATTTCAAGTCGTTCCAAGAATAAGCTTCTTCTTCTTCTTTTTTTTCCCTTTCTTTTTCTTCTTCTTTTTTCTGAATAAAGAATGTTAACATATATAGTGTTGTGGGCTTTAGGTCCAACTAGTTTACTTGTTATCACTCTTACTTGTATAGCACTCTTACTTGTACTACACTCATATTTACTTGTACTGCACTCATATGCCTCCTATATAAAGGCACTCATGTATATTCTTTTAATGAGAAATACAATACTATTCAATTCAGTATTTCTAACATGGTATCAGAGCCACTGCTCTGACTTTTTCTTCACAGTCTTGTCTTTATTAGTGTAACTCCATTCTTAATATTGCTTCCGCTGTCACAACAACTGCCACAGCCTTTCGCCGTTGAACCTTCGAGTCTTCCAGACATCGTCCTCAGGTTCCAGACCTGTAGCAGCCGCTGTTGGGGAGTTCGAACACTGCAAAGACCACTGCCTTTTCTGGCGCCGCCGTGAATATTACACCGAAAATTTTTCTGAAGGTACCAAGAAGATCATCTTGCTCCGTTCTACCTGTTCGTGAAAACCTCACAGTCATCAGAGTCTTCACGCGCCCTCACGCGCCGCCCAAATTTTCTGCACTGCAGGTCACGCGCCTCCACGCGCCGAAACTCCTTCTCATGCGCCTCCACGCGCTGCCACGCGCCAGATTGATCCTGCTGACGTCAGCCCTAGCCACATCAGCTGCCACATCATCGGCCACATCAGCCTGCCACGTCATCGCTAACGTCATCTTCCAGCGCGCTATTGACGTCACCGCTGACCGTTGACTTTTTCCCTGGAGTTGGCTTTTTGCGGCCCAGGTTCTCCTTACTTAGTTTTTCGCATAGATTTCATTTTTTGCAATCCATTTTTGCATATTTTGCTTCTAAATGAAGAATAAGGATAGGTCTTCTTCCTTTTGCAACAATTGTCGCCGACAATCTAGCAAACGCTTTTGCAATTTTTGCAAACGTTTTGGCCAGTCATTATGATTCTGCCTTATTTCTTCGTCGCACTGACAAAGGCACTATTTTACTTCTCCTGTATGTGGATGATATGATCATAACTGGTGATGACCTCAATGGCATTCAAGAACTCAAGGATTTTCTCAGTCAGCAGTTTGAGATGAAAGATCTTGGACATCTCAGCTACTTCTTAGGTCTTGAAATCACTCATTCTATAAATGGACTTTACATTACTCAAGCCAAGTATACCTCTGACCTCTTGTCTAGAGCTGGACTCATTGATAGCAAGACTGCTGACACTTCAGTCGAGCTTAATGTGCATCTGACTCCCTCAGGAGGGAAACCATTGCCTAATCCCTCTCTTTACAGACGCTTAGTTGGCAACCTAGTTTATCTCACTGTTACTCGTCTAGACATTTCCTATGCTGTTCACTAGGTGAGCCAATATCTGTCTGCTCCACGATCGACTCACTATGTTGCTGTTCTGCACATTCTTCGGTATCTAAAGGGTACTCTCTTCCATGGTCTTTTCTACTCTGCTCGGTCTCCTCTTGTTCTCCGTGCATTTTCTGATGCTGATTGGGCAGGAGATCCCACTGATCACAGGTCTACCACTGGTTATTGCTTTCTTCTTGGTTCTTCTCTAATTTCTTGGCGAAGCAAGAAACAAACTCATGTGGCCCGTTTTAGTACTGAAGCAGAATATCGTGCCCTTGCTGATACCACATCTGAGTTTCTTTGGCTACGATGGCTTCTCAAAGACTTAGGTGTGTCGACATCCTCTGCTACTCCTCTTTATTGTGACAACAAAAGTGTCATTCATATTGCTCACAATGATGTCTTCCATGAACGGATTAAACACATCGAGATCGATTGTCATTTTATCCGTTATCATCTTGTCCATGGTGCTCTCAAGCTAATCTTAGTATCCTCTACAGATCAACTTGCAGATATCTTCACCAAGTCACATCCTAAAGGACGCCTTCTTACTTTGGTTGACAACCTCAAATTGGTCTCACATCCACCTTGAGTTTGAGGGGGGCTGTTAACATATATAGTGTTGTGGTCTTTAGGTCCAACTAGTTTACTTGTTAGCACTCTTACTTGTACTACACTCATATTTACTTGTACAGCACTCATATGCCTCCTATATAAAGGCACTCATGTATATTCTTTCAGTGAGAAATACAATACTATTCAATTCAGTATTTCTAACAAAGAATAAGCTTTCTCCGAGTATGTTTAGTATTTGTTTGGGAACATTATTTCCAATAATTTATTAGCATAATGTGAGACAAAAAGTTAAAAGTTAGCTTATTCTCAAAATACTAAAAGTTAAATGATTTGAAATAAAAGTGAGACAAGAAGCTAAAAGTTATAGCCAAACTCACCCTTAACTACTTGGCAAATATGATTTTCTCTCAAGTAAGTTGTTTTTTAAAAAGTAAAATACTAAAATGACATTTTATCTCAAATTTTACACTCTCTTTCTTTGCCGTTTGATAAAATCATTACTTTAGTTATTTTCATTCTTTAATATATATATTTTTTACAGCTCCACTCTAGTCTAGGTATAAGATTGGAACTATTGGATTTTTTTATTGACTTGTGTTGGTTGCTGATGAAATTGCGAAAATGAAAATCATTCGATACCATTAATTGATGGTGTTTTCCTTACCATGAAGGGAAAAAAATCACCTTACCCTACTTCGTATAGTTTTTGTTTCTTTTTCCTTTTATGAGTTTGACTCTTTAGAAGATTTTTTTTTTGTTTTTTGTTTTGGGAGAAGATCTTTAGAGGAATTTGACACGTTTGCTTGATGTTGTTTTCATGACTCATAATCACAAATTAAAAATGGCCTCAACTAATCCATATAGCTGTTTTCTTTCACGTCATGTGAATAGTACTTTGAAAATAATATTGTTTCTTTTTCTATTCTTCCCAGGAATAAAAGCCGCAGGAGTGGATCCACACTAGGGCAGAGGGGGCCATGGCTCTCCCCCACCCACCCACCAAAAAAAAGAAGAAGCTAATATATGCATATAAGCTATAAAAAAAAAATTGGTATACAAAAAATTAAGATTTGTCCTTAAAAATATATATATATATATATTTATTTATTTATTTTTGTCTCTCCTCATCTAAAATATTTAGATATTGACCTACAAGAAAAGAAAAAAAAAAATCATGGCCCTTTAACTACAAAAATAAGATAAAAAAAATATGGACTAAACAAAAATCGTGTACAAAATAAAAAAAACTTATTTCGTATGTTATACTTTGTTGATGTGTTTTATAATATGAATTGTTTAAAAAATACTTATTTTTTATGTAGTATTTTGTTGAATACGATATAGATGTTAGTTTTTATTTTCATAAATTTTTTTTGGTTTTAAGCTTTGGCCTCATGTACAAATCCCAGTTCCGTCTTTGAAAAAGCTTAATATTTTTAGATTAAAAATATATAAACTGTTACTGCCAAATCTATTAGTTAACATTTTCAACGATTATTAACTGTCTGTATTCATGAACAGATTTTTGGGGCTACAAAAGTCACACATAATCGTTGAAAATGCAGGCATAGTGGGTTGGGCGGACTGTTCTAATTTTGTTTATCATCTTGATTATTGGGAAGGCGGAAGATTAAGGATTTTTTGTGTGGGTTGAAAGACAAGTGCGTAACTCTTATTTTAATCACTATCTCATATCACGTGGAGATAGTGACGTATCATAAAACCTTTTATAAGATACTTTTTTTCTTTCTTGAAAGTTAGTCTATAAAGACAACCGAGGACTTTGATTTTTTTTAATTTTTTTGTAAAGGGTACTAATGGAATCCCAATTCCATTTTAGGGCTTATTTGGGATAACAAATTTAAGATCAGGGGTAAATTTGACATTTGATCTATATATTAAAAATAAGTTCGGAAATCAAAAGCACCTGTCCCCTTACAAATTAGTGCTTACCTCAAAAGCCTTAACTGATTAATCAATACTTGAATTTTTTTAATGTCCTCAATTCTAATGAAATTGTTGCTTCCTACAACTAGAGAACTCCAAGCCAAAAAGCAAAAGAACTTAAATTTGATCCTTTTTCTTTTTCCTCTTTGTGATTGGGAATTGAACTTGTACGTTAGTTTTGGAAGTAACTGAAACTCAACCAGCAATAGCAAACACCTTAGATCATACGCAAAATTCACAATGACTAATTGGAAAACAAAAGCACATAAAACAGCCATTCTTGTGTGAACAGAAAAATTCTGCATACTTTTGTGTTCAATGTCAATTCAAATGAAAATGACTCACTTCCATGAAGCTTAACCCAAGAACTTTAACTCAATGCTGCGTATTAAGCAGTTAGACCATGAGCTTGAGCACAACAAAGTATTCACACTCATTTCTCCACACAAAAAAAATCTTTTGCCTACACTAAAAATCTCCTCTCAAGCATAATCACAATTTCACAAGCTCAAATCTTTAGATTTTAAGAGTGAAACAATCTTCTCAACTTGTGAATAAGCCGTCGACATATTGGACACACCTTGTTCTCCCCCTCCATAATCCTGCAAAATGCATCCAATGATCCAATCAAACCTCCAAAAGATTTGAATGCTAATTCGTGTGCGTTTGCCAATAGCTTTTTTTTTATTTTATAGATTTTTAGTTTATTTGTTTTATGTACAACTTTTTAAAACATTGTTTTTTAACCAACTTTCAGCAATAAGCAATTAAATTTTTAGTAAAAGGCGGCATTCAAACGGACAATGAAGAGAATATGACTCTTTATATATGTACCTTTGTGCACAGTCATAGCAAGTGGCACAGTGGCCACAAGGAACAAAGAAGCAATTGCGCTGCTCGTCATAACAAATCACACACAATTTTGCATCATATAGTTCCTCTGAAGAGCTACTATCTCCTGAATCATCATCTTCTTCGCCTGTTCCGTATGTGTATGGAATTGGCTTTGCCGGCATTATGGGGTCAGTCTCAGTTACATGCCTTACTTCTGTTACCTCTGTGTCTATTATGGTATTCTCACCCTCACAGGCTCCAAGGTATTTTAGGATCAGAAAAACAACAATCACAATAAATCCTGCAAATTAACACATATAAGATCACAAAAGAAGTTGAAATTGCTTAAAATAGTAGAAGCATTATCCAATGTTGTACCTAAAATTGCAATGTATGTTACTACACGTGCCACAAACGAAAGCTCAATGTACCATCCTGCTAGATTCCCCTGCATTAAATTTATCAGTTTAGTTTGGGGAATTTGTTAATTAGTTGAGCAAATTGTATTGGAGGCAAAGAGAAAACGCCTTACATGGTTAGGTGTCGTCAATATGACATAGTGAGTGTTAGGGAATTCAAGCCTGAGGCGGCAAGAACCTGTTTCTGTTGAACACTTGCTCTTAGCTTTAGTAGTATCATACATTGTTGCCGAAACATTAATAACCATGTTCATAATTATGGTCCTACTATTCGAGTTTATGACACCAATGTAATACTTGTCATCCTCCTCAATGGTGTATTCAACTTCTTTACCTAGCCAAATATGCAAAGGAAATATTCATAAATTTGTCTCCTTGTCTCCACAACATTTTTTCAGTTCAGTTCATGAATATTGCAATCAAGAAACAGAACACATTAATAGTACAAAATTTAAAAGCAATTCCTTTCGTTTAAGACCTATGAGCTCTTAGTACAAGACTAAAATATATGGAAATTACCACATAATTCTTTCTCTAAGACTGTAGCACTAAATTAAACTCAAATTGCTTCAAAATATATTTTGCACAAGCAGATTGGTTACCGCTGATTGGCTCATGGAGTGCAAGGAAGTCAGTGGAATCTATCACTTCTGGCAATAAAGTTTGGAGATCCCGTTCACCTGTAAATATATGTATCCATTTGTTACATGATTTATTCAACATTGTAGATGAAATCTAAGAGAGAAGGTTCTTAAAGTTGAAAGGACCTTTAATCATAACCACTTCAAGTTGGTTTAATGTACTAGTTGGAGCTTCCCATCTCATATGAATTGTCGAACCTTTGTTTAACCAGGAGGAAAAACCCTGAAATTAAATATAAAAAGAAAAGCTTTTCATCCTCTCTAGGCTAAGATACTTTCAAACTACACTTTTCTAAACTATAACCATTTTAAACTTCACGTTTTTTTAGATACAACTTTTTCAAAAAAATTTGTGTTCTAAAAGGTGAAAAATAAACTGTACCAAAAGGGAAAAATTTATATGCTATACCTTGCGGCTGTAGGATCTAACAATCTTATACTCAGAGACACTCCAATTTGTTTGGTAGCTCAATTCAGGCTTCTCCGAAAAGGCATAAAGAAATACCCCCCTTTTATCATCATCTCTAACCTCAACTTGTTCCACAAATACAGAGCTAGCCTGCATCAACCTCGACGAGCTTGGTCCAAGCACCATTTGATAGTCCCCATAGTACCCATATCGGAGACTCACACAAACTGCAAAACCAAAAGCAAAATACATGTTTGAGATTGAAGGGTCACTTTGAAAATCAAATTTTTAAAGAAGATCGGTCAAATTACATGCCACATAGCCAAATGGTTAGAATAGCTAGCAATCGAGCCCAAGTCTCTCGCCGCTGCTGACTCTGAGAATAGCTAATTGGAGGTGTCAACACCGTTCTGTACATTTGCACAGTCTATGGAAAATGAAAACTGGTTTGTGAGAGAGTGAGTAGTAGAAATTGGTAGGGAGAGACAAGAAGAGCTACTGGTCTATTGTGAAGAAGAAAGAATTGGTGAGAGTAAGACTAGTAGGTTTGGGAGTGCAGCTAACTATTTTAACGTGTGATGAATTGGCGGGTAACGAAGTGGAAAGGTTTATTTGAACGTTAGGTGCTATATTATTTGGCCTAGGTAGTTAGTTATATATGGAACACTAGAGAATTGTCAGCCAACTTGTCCTGAAAAATACAGTTGTTATGTTCTGTTTTGTATGGGATTTTTAATATTCCGTTTGGTACAGGTTCTTCTGCTTCTTCTTCTTCTTTTTAAATAACAAAAATGAATTATTTGAAAGTCTCTTTGAGAAAGTGTGGTTTGAAAATAAGATACCATACAGGTACAAGTTTACCTTTTTTTTTTTATATATATAACAAAAAACCCAGAACTTTTTAAAAATATACTTTTTAGTTATATATATATATATATATATATATATATATATAGTTCAAGTTCTACTAATATAATTTTAAGTAATGTTACACCACTCAAAATTTTTAAATTGGATGCAAATTTTGACAAATTTATTGTTAGATTACATTATCTTCGTATATTCTTCATACTTGTAAAATTTCAAGGTGATCAAATATTAAGAACTATGTCATTAATCAATTTTTAAATTCAAGCTTTTATACCTTGAAATAAAACATAAAAGATGAGTTTATTAATCAAATAGTAAATAAAATTCAATTGACATAAAATACAATTGTTATGTTCTGTTTGTATGGGATTTTAAATGTTCCGTTTGGTACAAATTCTTCTTCTTCTTCTTCTTCTTTTTTTAATAAAGAAAATGAATTATTTGAAAGTCTCTTTGAGAAAGTGTGGTTTGAAAACAAGATATTGTACAGGTACAAGTTTAACCTTTTTTATATATAACAAAAAAACCAGAACTTTTTAAAAATATTTTTTTTTAGTTTTATATATATATATAGAGAGGGTTTAAGTTGTACTTAGTGTAATTTTAAGCAATGTTACACCACTCAATATTTTTTAATTAGATGCAAATTTTGACAAATCTACCGTTAGATTACATTATCTTCGAAAATTCTCCATACTTGTAAAATTTCAAGGTGATCAAAGATTAATAACCATAACATCAATCAATTTTTTAAATTTAAGTTTTTATACCTTAAAATAATGCATAAAATATGAGTTTATTGATCAAATGGTAAATAATATTCAATTGACATGAAAATTGGCATGATTGTCCTGAAAAATACAGATGTTATGTTCTGTTTTGTATGGGATTTTTAATGTTCCGTTTGGTACAGATTCTTCTTCTTTTTTAATTACAAAAATGAATTATTTGAAAGTCTCTTTGACAAAGTATGGTTTGAAAACAAGATACCGTACAACTACAAGTTTACCTTTTTTTAAAAAATATAACAAAAAAACCAAAACTTTTTAAAAATGTATTTTTTAGTTTTATTTACATATATAGGGATCAAGTTACACCTGGTTTAATTTTAAGCAATGCTATACCACTCAATAGTTTTTAATTGGATGCAAATTTTGACAAATTTACCGTTAGATTACATTATCTTTGTATATTCTCCATATATTTCAAGGTGATCAAAGGTTAATAACCATGTCATCAATCAATTTTTTAAATTCAAGTTTTTATAGCTTAAAATAATGCATAAAATATAAGTTTATTGATCAAATGGTAAATAACATCCAATTTACATGAAAATTGGCATGATTGTTAAGAACATATAATATATGTAATTTAATGGTAAGATTTTCAAAATATTTGTGTGTGCCAAATTTTTGGTTAATGAGTTAACTCCTATATTGGGCTCACAATTTATTTGTTGTGGTGGGTGTATGGATATCCTACAATGGGAAGTTCCTTAGGATCAAAGTTAGTGTTTGTGACTCCTACCCAGGATTGTTTGTTCCCGGTCTCTCTCTCTCTCTCTCTCTCTGTTTGTAGTGTTCTGGTTCTTTACTCTCCAATGTTTAACCCCTACTTCTCCCCATTCTTTCCCTATTTATATCATTCCTTAGTGGATTAGAAATGATTGATTTTAGTATTTTTCATGTAGGTGGGGCCCTTTAGGATTATTCCTGACTAACCTGGGCCCCACTTTGTAAACAGGGATTTCAGGCTTTGGGACTTACAATAGACGCCGAATGTTGCTCAGTGGCGATACCCCCTAAGGCATTACCGAGGTACTCCCCAAACCGAACCCCGAAAAAGATTGGACCTCGAGAACTAACCAATTCGAAGCCCAATCTCCCAAGCACTATGGTTTGGGCCCACCATGAAATTGGTGCCAAACCCTTAGCCATGGAAACCAATGATGAGCCGATAATTATACAATATGAATTCTATAACAAGTTATTAGATAGTGTAATAATGCTTAAAATTACACTAGGTATAACTTGAACTCAACTCATATATATAAAAAGATATTATTTTTAAAAGGATACAAAAATAAAACTTAAAAAATAAGCAGTTACTTTTTTTTAGAGAAATTAAAATTTTAAAAATTCAAGTTTTTTTTTTTTTAAAAAAAAAAAAAGTTGCTTTCAAGTATTATATATATATATATATACACACACACATATAGGAGTATATGTTATATAATGGATGGAACAATTGGGCCTTGTGCTAGCCTAGAAGGCCGGCTATAGTTCGGTAGTCTTGTGGCCCGGGCGCGGATTTTACATATTTAGCCCATCATGGCACAGGACTGCAATCCTCTTTTAGGCCTTTCATAAATGAAGTGTAAAATAAGTGACTCAATGCTCGTGTTTTTAACTTCTTGTAGTTAGTTATTGACAAATTTAGTGTTAAACGTAATCAAAGAATTTCTTTCAATCCTATCCAAAACAAAAAATTTCTTTCATTTAATGGATATTTACTTCTTCTGACTATATTTATGGATGGATTTTCTTCATCACATTATGATTATTTTTAGAGCAGAAGTCTTATAACTTTTTGTTTTAGTAATACTACCGTCATAAATTATTTTATAATATTTTTATGAACAGTTGATGTAGTTGATCAGTTTTTTATTGGTTTTTATCTAATTATCATTGACACCACTTTTTCATTTACTAATAATCACTTATTACATAATTAACAATTTGTAAAAAAGTTTGTATCTCTAACATAAGCATTACTCAACCCTTTTTTTTTTCAATGGTTGAGGAGGGGAATTTGAACTATAAATTTCTTTGTTATAAATATTAAAATATGTCAATTAATTAAATTACGAGACTCTTAGCGAAACCTTATAATTTTGTGCAAAGGAAACAAGTAAAAAAAAAAAAAAGATTTTTTTTTTTTTGAGAAACTGTTTAAAAAAATGTTGATTTCAAAAGGAAAGCAGCAAACTATGCATGTGTCGTTGCACTTAATGCACTAAAATGTCAGCTTTCTTTGTTGATTTTTTTTTAAAAAAATTATCAATTAATGATTGAAACGTGGATGTAATAAATAAAATAATTAAATTAACAATTATTAAATAATTATATATAAGTCCAAAATATAACGGTAACCTCAAGATTATGTACAAATAGATAACAAATTCCTCAATCGGCTTTAATTTTAAACTGAGAGGTAAAAAATTTAACTCTCAAATAAAGGGTTTAACCTAAATCACTTTTTTCATTACCTTAATAACTCTATAAGATGCGTAAAAGGTGAAGTTTTCTCTCTAGGGTTTCTTCGAAACTCTAAAGGTGAAAAATAGGCTTGCCGCAAGGCAAACTTTTTCTCCCCGTGATAGCGATGGAAACTGTTCTTTGGTTTTCTAGCGTGGTGTGATGGAGGACATTACAAAGAAGTACGCAGGGCTACAACTATCAGAAAGAGAAGGGAGTGAGGTGGACCTAAGCTTACCAGGGAAGGGTGAGGGTTGGGTCCTTGCTGGGAAGTTTTGTATGAAGAGGAGGGTGAATCTAGAATCAGTGGCGAGAGTGTTGAGAACAGTATGGAGGACTGAGAAGAATTTCGAAGTCAGCGATGTAGGGGAAAATAAGGTCCTATTTCTTTTTCAACAGGAGGAGGACATGGATAGAGTTCTTATGCTCAGTCCTTGGTCTTTTGACAAATACCTTCTAGTATTACACAAATTAGGAGTTGGGAAGGCGGTGAACCAACTAAAATTTAACAAAGTGTCATTCTAGGTTCAAATCCATGGCCTTCCCATCATGAGCCAAACGAAAGCTGTCGGCCTACGTATTGGTGAAACTATGGGAAGAGTGGAGAAAGTGGATGTAGATGATAAGGGTTTCTGCCTAGGTAATTACCTTTGGATACGGGTGCTGATAGACATATCCACGTCATTGTGTAGGGGCCGATTGGTTTGAATGGGAGGTCCGTCGCCAACGTGGGTGGACTTTAAATATGAACGTCTACCCATCTTTCGCTATTAGTGTGGGCTGGTTGATCATGATGAAAAAGGCTGTATGCAGTGGATGCGTAGTAAGGAGTCACTCAGGGCGGAAGACAAGCAGTATGGTCCATGGCTTCGGGCAGTACCGGATTGTGTTCAGCGGCCACAGATGGTGGTTGCGTCAAAGAAGGAGTGTCAGCAAGAACAAATGGACTGGAATGGGGTGGAGTCCATGGTGGCAGGGTTGGTGGAAATCCAAAGGAGTGTGGTGACGGCGGTGGGATTGCATAGCTCACATGGGTCTGATGACGTGGCAACAGCTAGGGCAAAGGTGTATACATTAGAGGCGCCAGAAGGGTACGGGGAATTGAATATCCCGTGTAATCCGCAAGGTCCAAGATTTGAGGAAAAACTTAAGGAAATTGATGAAGCAATACTTGGGGATGGTTTAAAACAAGAAACAAGCACGAAATGGGCGGCGGGCGAGAAGGATGCGGTGATAGGATTACACCAGCTGGAAGGTACAAATGAAAGTCACACCGTGGATATGGAAAACAGCATTGGGCCACTGTTAAGGCCCACATGCACAAAGGGTGATCTATTCACAATGGGTTTGAGCACTCAAAAGTCCAAGGGGGACAATAAAACAAGGAGGAGCAAGTTGTCAGCCCAAAAACAAACTAAGTTGAGTGATAATCTGGTGGATAAGGAAAATACAAAGGAGGACGCAGGTAACGATAAGCAGGGAGAAGATATTGAGATGAATTTCTTGACTGGGTCCGAACCTGAAGAAGTAGGGATGAAAATGAGGGTATGAACTCCATTGCAAGAGATACCAGACAACGAAAAGATAGGGAAGAAGCTTAAGATGGAAGGAGAGGTTCTGACTCTCAGTAAGTTGCTAGCACAACAACTTGGAGCAGCAGCGGCTGGTGGACAGCCCCGCCGGGAGCCATGAGTTCGATATGTTGGAACTGTCGGGGGCTTGGGAACCCCTGTATAGTTAATTTTCTCCAGAAAAAGGTTATGGAGGAAGATCCCATTTTGGTCTTTCTAATAGAGACCAAGTTTGTAGTATCAGAGATGGCAAGTATCAAAAGGAAGCTGGAAAGGCAACAAGGTTTGGTGGTGCGGAGTGTTCGACGTGGGGGCGGTTTGGCGCTTCTATGGAAGAGTTCTACAAGAGTGGACGTCTAGACATACTCTTCGCGCCACATTGACGCCATTGTAACTGAAGAACAGGGGAATAAGAAGTGGAGGTTCACTGGTTTCTATGGCAATCCGGAGGCAAACAAAAGAGAGGAGTCATAGAGACTGTTGGAAAAACTGAGTAAGTCTTGTGACCTTCCATAGGTGTGCATGGGGACTTTAATGAGATAATGAATTTTGGTGAAAAAGAAGGTGGAAGTGCACGTCCGGAAGGGCAGATGAGATTTTTCTGTGACACGGTAAACAAGTGTAATTTAAGGGATATGGGATATAATGTCTAGATTTCACGGGGAGTAGGTGTTTGGGAATGCGAGGTTGGGTTTGGGAGAGGCTTGACAGAACTTTTGTGTCTACTAGTTGGGTTTCAAGTTTTCCACAAGCGAGGCTTTTCCACGTGGCAACGTCGGCATCAGACCATTGCATGCTATTTCTTAAGGTAGACAGTCGAAACAACGAAAATTTCAGCGACCAAAACTCTTCCGATTCAAAGCTATGTGGTTGAGAGATGATCGGTGTGACGAGATAGTTACAACGACATGGGAGAGAGGAGTGTATGGGGGGTCGGAATGGCCGTTCTCAAAGTGCATGAAGGAGTGTCGTACTTCCCTGGTGCCTTGGAACAAAAACATTTTTGGAAACGTAGGGAGGAAGATATCAACTTTACAGAGGAAGGTCCAATACTTGGAAGAGAAAGGTGGTAACAACGTAGACATGGAGGAAATCCACAAAACTAAGATGGAGTTGAATAATATGTTAAGGGCAGAGGAGGATATGTGGCACCAATGGTCAAGAAATTGCTGGCTGAAATGCGGGGATAGTAATACATCCTTTTTTCATACCAAAGCATCGAATAGAAACCAAAGAAACATGATTTCAAAAATCATGGACTCTAATGGTGTTTGGCAGGATGAAGATGAGATGACAGGCAGTGTCTTTGTGGAATATTTTGTGAACCTATTCACATCGTCGTAACCGGTGGTAAGTGATGAAATGCTTGATGCTTTGCACCCCAAAGTGTCAGACAGAATGAACTCCATGCTCATCCAAGATTTTCAAGCCCATGAAGTGGTGAAACCATTAAAACAAATGCATCCAACGAAGGCGCCTGGACCCGACAATATGCCTCCCTTATTTTATCTGCATTTTTGGTCCACTATAAATCCTATAGTTATACAAACTATTCTTGGTTTTCTTAACCATGGTATAACACCTCCCAAATTCCATGAAACGCACATCGTACTCATTCTTAAGACCAAAAACCTAGCAAGTGTGACGGACTATAGACCGATAAGCCTATGTAACGTGGTTTATAAACTAGCTTCCAAGGCAGTGGCCAACTAGTTAAAGATGGTGATACACAACCTTGTAGGAGAAAATCAGAGTGCTTTTGTTGCCGAGCGACTCATCACAGACAATGTGCTAGTAGCTTATGAGCTAATGAACCACATTAACAGAAAGCGGAAGGGGAAGGTGAAGACAGGTGAGGTGGCATTGAAGTTAGACATGAGTAAAGCATATGATAGGATAGAGTGGAAATGCCTGCAACTAATAATCAGGAAGCTTGGTTTCCATGAGAAGTGGATTCGTCTTGTCATGAGCTGTGTGTCCTTGGTGACATATGCGGTGAGGGTCAACGGGGTTCCCTTCGAGCAGTTTTCACCTATATGTGGGTTGCGTCAAGGGGACCCTTTGTCACCCTACTTGTTTATTATTGTTGCTGAAGGTCTGTCTGTATTACTACATAAAGCCGTCCGAGAAAAGAAGCTGAAGGGTGTGGCGGCTTCGGCAAAAGGTCCAAGAATATCACATTTATTTTTTGCCAACGATAGCCTCATTTTTGGAAGGGCCACTACAATGGAGTGTACTGAGATCCAAAGGATACTCAAAGTTTATGAGACATCATCTGGACAACAACTGAACCGGAGCAAGACATCGATGTTTTTCAGCCCTAACACGGAAGTAAGCATGAAGGAGTCACTTAGAGCCATGTTTAGTGCACAGGTTATTCAAACTCATAAGTCATACCTTGGGCTCCCATCATTGGTGGGCAAGTCAAAAAGAAATACGTTTACTCAGTTGAAACAACGGGTAGCAAATAAGGTTTCAGGATGGAAAGAAAAACTACTCTCTAATGCTAGGAAGGAAGTTTTGATCAAGGCAGTGGCTCAAGCGGTTCCATCGTACACCATGAGTTGCTTTAAACTCCCCAATAAACTGTGAGAGGAGCTGACAGGTATGGTGAGACAATTTTGGTGGGGACAAGTGAAAGATGAAAAGAAGTTAGCTTGGATGAGCTGGGAGAAGATGTGTTCACCTAAGGAGAGAGGTGGAATGGGGTTTAAGGATCTCAAAACGTTCAACCTTGCTCTCTTAGCAAAGCAAGGGAGGAGGCTGCAGACAAACTCATCCTCACTGTTTTACCAGGTATATAAAGCCAAGTATTTTCCCAACTGTGATTTTGTGGATGCAGAGCTGGGTGGACAACCTTCTTACGCTTGGAGAAGTATCCATGCAGCTCAAGCAATTGTAAGAAGAGGTTTGAGGTGGCAAGTGGGTAACAGGGAAAATATTAGAATATGGGGAGATAAATGGCTTCCTACACCAAGCACTTATAAAGTAGTTACACCTAAGGGAGGAAACTCACAGGTAACAATGGTACGTGATCTCATAGATGCTGAGAGCAAAGAATGGAAAGTCGATGTGGTGCGTCAGAACTTCTTATCTCAGGACGTGGAGGCAATTTTAAGTATTCCATTGTGCATTAATGGAGCTCGAGATAAGTTAGTTTGGGCTAAGAATAAAAATGGGAGGTTCTTGATAAAAAGCGCATACAAGGTGGCTATGGAAGATGGTTTCTTTGGTGGAAGATCAAGTTACTCAAGCCAATCCGAGTCGAGGAAGGTCTGGAAAGGCTTATAGGGAATGAATGTTCCTAACAAAGTGAAACACTTTGCATGGAAAGCTTGTAGGAATATTTTGACCACAAAAGAAAATTTGCGTAAGAGAAAAATCACGTCTAATGATATTAGTGATGTTGTGGGACCCATATTGAGACTGTGAGTCATCTTTTTTGGTTTTGTGAACACGCCAAAACTATTTGGTCTTCTAGTAAAATGACCATACCTTTCAAGGTGATGCCAGCATGGGACTTTATAGAGGTCTTGTGTCAGGCGCAACAGTGGAGTGTCTCTTTACCGGGTTTGGTGGAGCGAACTGTAATGGTTTGTTGGGGAATATGGAAAAATCAGAATGAGTTACATCATGGAGGAAAGGGTAGGACTAGTAGAGCTGTTGTTCAAGGCGCTTTAATGCTTCTGGAGGAATATCAGAGAGCAAATGAGAGTTCCGATGCTGTGCAGGAAAGGACGTCTTTGCCAGTAAAGTGGAACCCACCGGCACAAGGCTGCTATAAGGTCAACGTTGATGGCGCCGTGTTCAATAAACGGAAGCAAACAGGTATAGGCGTGGTCATTAGAGATGATGCAGGGGAGGTGATCACCGCGATGAGCAAAAGGATGGTTGTTCCGTTAGGTGCGCTGGAGACGGAAGCGAAGACGATGGAGACTGTGGTCCGTTTTGTTGCAAATGTAGGAATTAGGGACGTGATTTTTGAAGGAGACTCGCTTCTGATCTACAACGCACTCCATGGTTTGGGTTCGACGCTAGCGGCCATCCAGAATATTGTCACCGGTGTTCTCCGACAAACCCAGTGTTTCAGAACGTTTGCCTTCTCGCATATTAAAAGGCAGGGGAATGTCCCAGCCCATGTATTGGCCCAACATGCCTGTAACGTTGATAATTATGAAACATGGTAGGAGGAATGTCCCAACCAACTTGCATCTGTGTGTGCTCAGGATGTAAGCGTTTCTCTTGTTTTTGAATAAATGGTATTTGGTTTTCCTATTAAAAAAAAAAAAACCTAAATCACTTTTGTAAAAACGAACCAAGATAATCCAAATTTTATCCAATTCTATGTAGTTTGAGGGAAGCCTGGAACAAACTAAAAAAATTTGGCTAGAAACATAAAGATGTGGGTAGGGATTTCTAATGGCTAACACATACCCCCATTTTTACTCTAATTTGAAAGAATAGCTACAGCCCCACTTATTGATCACTTTGTGGAATCCTTGATTTTAAGGATGCTAGAGATTATATCAGTATTCACAAAGACAAGATACTCTGAACCTCTTCACTCACTCATCCTTGGGTAAAGGTATCCTTGAATTATATTTGGAATGCTTTTACTGTTAGTTACATAGCTAGGATAGTTGTGGGAAAGAATTTAAGAAAATGTATGATTCTTTGAACTAGAATTATTGTTTAAGTTAAATATTAGCATTGATATACCATGTTGAATATGCTAGTATGGATGCAGAAGCGAAAGCATAAAGTTTAGAACATAATAATACACGAGGGTTACGTGGTTCAGTCTAACGGCCTACATCCATAGAGGAACCCCAAAATGCTACATCAATAATATATTAGAGTGTAATACAAATCAAGTATTACAATGAACCATAACATGTGTATATATAGTACACTGAATCCTAGATTAATAGACTTCTAGTACAAGTAGGAGACTTGGCTTGTACACAAAGTAGAATTAAGCTTGGGCTTATACTAATGGGCTAATATATCTCTAATACCTTCTCTCAAACTCAAGATGGAAGATTAATGAAATCTTGAGATTTGATAAGGTTGAGAAGATCCCTTTAATTAAGTTTGGCTCTGTGACGGTAGTTTGAGAAAGACAATAGTCTTGTAGTGTTGATGCGACTTCTAACGGTGGCTTAACTATACCGAAGAGTTTTAACGGCAGCAGTGGGAAGCCAAAGAAGATGAACGTAATGAAGAAACACCGAGAAAGACAAAGATTGCTTTTAAACACACCGTAAGGACCAAAAACCATAGCCACAAGAAGGTAGCTCTGATACCAAGTTAAATATTAGCATTGATATATTATGTTGAATATGCTAATATGGATGCAGAAGCAAAAAACATAAAATATAGAACAGAATAACACACGAGAGTTATGTGGTTTGGCCTAACGGCCTACATCCACGGAAAACTCTAAAGGGCTGCATTAATAATATATTAAAGTGTAGTACACATCCTGCATTACAATGAACCATAATATGTGTATATATAGTAGACTAAACCCTAAACTAATAAACTCCTAATACAAGTAAGAGACTTGGCTTGCACACAAAGTAGAATTAAGTTCGGGCTCATACTAATGGGCTAATATATCTCTAACAATTTAAAAATGGATTATGGGATGAAAATGTTTAGGCATATTGCATAAAAAATGAAGCTAACAATACAGCTTTGTACATACTAAACGATTTGTAGGAGAACTCTTAATGGGTTAGAGGTAATAAAGCTGCAGGTCGTATAACTCTCCAAATCTTTAATAGTGAACTAGCTTGTTAACTCAAAGCTTTAATACTCCCCAACATAATTATTAACTTATCACAGAAATTTTTTTTTTTAAAAAAAAAAAGGAAAAAAGTTAATGAATGCCATAAAAAATATGGATTTAAGAAATATTTATAGAAACTTTTTATGGAGAAAAAAAGTAATTAATTATTTTGACAAATTTTTTATATTTCTCATAAAAATAGTATCAAAACTTTATTAAATTGATTCATTAACAAATGCTCTAAGGGCACTTGTTAACCAGACCTATAATTTATGTTCCGTTTTGTATATATTCCTTATGTTTATCTTTGCATTTCTCATCTATAAACTCATCTTCAAGATCATTGATAAAATATTATCACATCTCATATGCATGTTAATCATTGAGAAATACTATGTTCATAATATTTTCACAATAAATCCTAATTAGTAAATTATTATTGGCTATTATTGTTAGCAAAAAAAATAATTTTAATGATGAGTTCAAAATAATTCAAATTAGAATCAATAACTACTTAACACCTAAAATTTGTTGTGAAAATATTGTGAGCGTAGCATTTTTTTCAATTATTTGGTATCTCTCATTCTCATGTAGGGTTGTCTAGCCACCCACCTAAACAGATCTACCACTAACCGAACCAACTACTTCAATAGTTGGTAATGGATCTCTTCTCCAAAAATCGATGCCAGCGCGTCGGATGGCGGTACTCCTCCTTCAAAACCTAAATCAACCGACTCTTTAATCTTTTTCGAGCGAGTTTTGGTAGAGCGAGTGATATCTCGGTCAGATCTCAACTAGATTTGGCGATTTTTTTTTTTTTTACAAAATCTAGTTAAATCTCTTTTTTTTTCACCTTTATCATGCCAGACCTTCATCATTTTCTAGATCTCCGATGCCGATTGACCTGACCGCAGCCCATTGAAGGCTAGATCCACCCGATACAACATCCTCTTCAGTCAATAGCAAGTTGAAGATTTCTCCACCTAATAAAGTTGGGTCGGTTATAAGTTGAGTCCAAACCTGATCCAACTCAACCCATGAATAATCTTACTGGTTTTCTTTTGCTTTAAAAACCTCTGAAGAAGAAAAATTCTTTAAATATAAGTGGAGGCAAGGACAAGTTTTCAGGTGCTCTGTGGCATAATGTATATGCCCCAAGAGAACGGTGGTCAGGACTTTCATGCGTGCAGCAACGTCTCTAGCTAGCTTGGGTGGGGTTGTGGCCCCATGCGAGGGTGTGAGTGCGGAATCAGAATTTTCGAAGAAAACAAGGAAAAGCAAGGACACTTGGCGATGGCTAAGAGTTGTGGCAGTGTGATCGTCCTCGTCAACCACGCCCAAAACCGCTACTGAGAGTTTCATGACTCTATGTGCTGCTACCTCTACCTGGGACCCCCACACCCTCTCTCTGTTAATTCCAACCTCCAACAGCTAGTGCAAGCGTAAGACAGAGAGATGTTTTCTCTTTTTCCCTCTTTTGGTTGTTTCCCTTAATGTATTTTAGGGAAAATTTAACAATTATTATTATTCTGTTGTAATTTTTCAATAAAAATAGTATTAAAACTTTTTAAAATGATTCATTAGTAAATATTTTAAAGACACTCGTTAACTAAGTCTTCTATTTTAAGGGCTTGTTCTCAGTTGTCCTCTTGCACCTATAAAATTTTATAATGTTATTTCCAAATTCAGATCCCCTTATCATGTGCACAGCAAAAACACCCATTAACAAATCTTATATAAAAGATTTGAGACTAATGACATTAGTTTATGATAATTACTCTGTCACTAAATTAAAATACTAATAATAAGTTTTTTTGGGGTAAGGATTTTAGATAACATAATATACTATCATACCATTGGGTCCATGAGGACCATGACCACTCAAAAGAACCTAAAATTAATATGAAATCTAAATTGGGAATTGGTTACCATTTCGCGTATTAACAGTTGGTAGAATTATTTATTAAAGATAAAAGTGCCAGAACTTATATATAGTCAGCAGGGGCAAATGGAAATGATATGATTGGCAACCGGCCTCTTATGCTAGATTATTGGTCACAAGTCACGACCTCATTGTATGTGTTCCAATTAGAGGTGCTTTAAACCAATTTAGAACTTAAGAGTAAAGTTTAGAAACATGTTACAACGTAACTAATAGTTATTGTTTTGTGTTCAAATTTGATATTTACTTGTTTTAGTGGAAAATAGTTATATATGGAAAATGTTTTTTTAGTAAAAAAAAAAAAGTATTTAATGAAAAAAAAACTTATTTTTTCATTTGACTGCAATATTGAAAATGCTTCTAAAAACTTTTTTTTTTTTTTTTTTTTTAATGTCGAACTCACATGAAAATTATTAATATTTCAAGTAGTCACATTAGTGGCCGAGGCAGTGGTAAAAATAAAAAATATAAATAAGCAACAATGACAATAGTGGCAGTGGTGATTGTGGTGGTGGAGACAATAATGATAGTATCGATATTGATAATGACAGTGACAGTGGTGTCATAAAGACACTGAAAATAATAAGGCTAATGAATGTTTTTCACTTTTTAAAAGAGCAAAGCACTTTCCTCACTTATAGATTGGTTTTAGTTTACTTTAAAATGTGATCTCTTGATCCAGACTTTTCACTACATTAAAAGGTAAATAATTCACAAATTTTCCTTACTACTTAGGATGCATTTCAAAATACATCTTTCTAACGGTATTTAACGTTCTTCAAATTATGGATTTTGGATAATTTCTCAACTTTCTTTCTCTTGAAAACATTTTGCATAAGATAGACCCTTCCATGCATATATTTGGCACACAAAAGTATATATTGTTACATCATTTTGTGTAAAGTCTACGACAATATATTATTGTTGTTGTTGTTGTTTTAAATAACAATATAACCATAATGATAGTATCGATATTGGAAATAACAGTGACAGTGATGTCACAAAGACACTGAAAATAATAAAGCAAATGACCGTTTTCCGCTTTTTAAAAGAGCAAAACATTTTCCTCACTTTTAGATTGGTTTTAGTGTACTTCAAAATATGATCTCTTGATCTAGACTTTTCACTGCATTAAAAAGGTAAAAAATTCACAGTTTTTCTTTACTACTTAGGATGCATTTCAAAATCTTTCTAATGGTATTCAACATTCTTCAAAAACATTTTCCTTAAGATAGACCCTTCTATGCATGTATTTGGCACACAAAAGTATATATTGTAATATCATTTTCTGTAAAGTCTAACCATATATCATTATTATTGTTGTTATTGTTTTAGATAACAATATAACAATGACTTTTAACTGAAGTTTGTAATGTGTTTTTGTATTAGAATCATTTTCCTTCTCACTTGTGTGTGTGTGTGTTTGTTTTTCAATCAAGATAACAACATAATCATATTAATATGTCTAGTACTATCCTTTTTTTATTGAGAGAGATTCTGCCCAAAAAACTATGAAGACTTTAACATTCAAAATACTAAATTTATTACAATATATTTACCAATTGAAATAATAATAAATGTGATTGATGTCACTTTAACAACATAATAAGTAAATTTTTGAATTACTATTTTGGATCTTTTGGATCCACCCTTGTCGAGTGAACCACTTGCATTATAGACCCATGCATCAGTAGTGTTCGGATAGATCCCTAGTTAGGGATCGAACTTGGGACATTTGCATTTACAACTCACCTATGCGTCCCTTAACCACTAATACAACCCGTGTTTGGGCAAAATGATGTATATTTATTAGTGTGGTTCAGTATCTAATAATTTTCAACAAATGGGTGAAGGAAAGGACCTTTGTGTGCTTTTGAGAACATCGTCGGTAGCTCAAAACATTGCTCAAAATCCTGAGAACTTATAGAAATTAACCACCTTTCCAGATGCCTAACAAAGCCTCACCACCGTCACACACAATCCCTCTCTGTCACACACACATTCACTCGGTTTCTCTCTCTTGTCATCTTCTATAAGTCGCCTGACACTGACAAAATTTATCTTCAATTTTTTCTTCCTCCTTCCTCTTCTTTTGAATGCTCATCCTACTTTTCATCCTCATTTTCTTGAGTTAGTTTCCAAGACTATTTATGTGGGTTCCATTAAATATCTTCTACCATATCATATATGTGAGAGTGACAGATTTGATACTCTTTCTCTAAAGGAAAATTATCATCCGCTTAGCAAAAAAAAGCTGTCTGCATCCTCTAAAAAGGATAATACACACACACACAACCTCAAGAAACAAAGAGTAAAGAGATGGGGAGAGTGAAGCTTCAGATCAAGAGAATTGAGAACACAACAAGCAGGCAAGTCACTTTCTCAAAAAGAAGAAACGGACTTACTAAGAAAGCTTATGAACTTTCTGTTCTCTGTGATGTTGATGTAGCGCTCATCATGTTTTCCCCATCAGGAAGACTCAGTCACTTCTCTGGAAATAAGAGGTTTGCATGCTTAATTAAGATATGGATTAAGATTTCTGCTTCCCTTATATTATCAAATAGGCTCATAAACTTTCTGTCTCTATGATGTTGAGGTTGCTTTTTTGTCCATGTTGATGCTTTCTCTCAAAACTTTATTTTTTTCACTGACATATATACACGCGCACCCGAATAGTTGTATGTGAGAGATAGAATGAGGTTCAATTAGCCTAATTGGATAAAATCTTTTACCGTTGAATAAAGGATATAAATTTAAATCTCACCTAAAACACAAACCCAATTTCAATAAATAAATAAATAAATAAAAAACCATCATCATAGAAGGGACACCATAGATTCAAATATTCTTGTATATAATTATATCAAAGATAGAATAAAAAAAAATTATTATTTTATGTCTGTAAGTGTGTTCATGATTCTAACAATGTACTTTGGTTTTGTCTAAGCTAAATTATTTTATAATCTTCCATTCAGTGTAAGTAAAACTATCTGTTTTTTGGTCTTCTGAAGCATTGAAGAGATTCTGGTACGATATGTTAATCTTCCTGAGCATGAGCGAGGAAGGTAAGGAAATCTTAGTTCTCTGATATTTAAGCAAGTACAGCTTCTGTTGTTTTGATCTTTTAATGTTTTTATTTATAAATACTTTCTCTTCTTTTTCTTTTTCTTTTTTTGAAAACATTTTCTCTCTTTGATGGTTTCTGTTTTCACGTTAACATGCAATTCCAAAGGCTGCAGAACCAAGAGGTAAGCACTCTCGTAACCCTTTAAGGGGCCAGTCGGCCACTTCACAGTTTTAAGGCTTGTTGTAAGATGATGATGAGGATGATAAATATTTTCAATTTTTCCTATTCTTTTGCAGTTTCTGCAAAGGGCTATTGGTAAGCTAAAGGGTCAAGTAGATCAAACCTATCAAAAAGCCAGGTTAATTTGCTTTTTTCTCTATTCCCAAAGACCCTGACTCAGAATTTATTCAGATGATTTTGTCCTACTGGTACTCTATTGATTCAGTTAGATTCTCCTTATAAAATTTTAATTTATATTGTTGTCCTGTGATGCAGCCCGATGAGCACTGATTCTCAAATAGAGGTATTGCATGCATAAAAATTGATTGGTTTTTCTTTTTTCTTTTTAAGAGTTAATCTCTATGAAAGAATCTTTATTAATCTACAGGAGATTCAACAAGAAATTGTTGGTTGTAAGTCTCAATTGGAAGATATGGAGAACCGGCTAAGGTATCCATTTAATGGCACTTACTTGTACAAATGATCCTCCTTAACTCTAATTGAACTTCTTATTTTATGGTATTTCTAATAGAGATATCTAATATTTAAATTCTCTTTTTTTCAACTATCGAATTATCCAATAAAATAAAAACTATAATATGAAATTTGTAAAATTTTATCTATCTATTTTAAATGAGTAAATTGAGTTTGTTTTACATATTGTTAATAATTTAAAAAGATAAAAAGAAATGATGATTTTCAATGTTTGTTTATAAGTTTATAACATTTTAAAATTTAATCCATTCATTTCAAAATAAGAACTTTGTAGAGAAACCTCTGCTACTTGAGAGTAACCAGTCTCTATATATTACATTTTCTATTTTTACTTATGAAATTTTGGAAAAATAATAATAAAATAAATATAACGTTGAAAAACCCCATATATACAATACAATGACACCAATATATATCATCGCTAATTCTATACAATAATAAAAACACCATTACTACTTGAAAACTATACCCAAAAAATAAATCAAATTAAAAATTAAAGAGAACCAAAAGATTACCTAAAAGTCAAAGAAAAAACCCTTAAACTAATAATCAAAGCTACAATGAAAACAAAGAAACATAGAAAAAGTCTCTCCAAGGATACTATGAAAGAGAACTGAAATTTAAGAGATAGAATTTGGAGTCAGTAGATACGAGAGAGGAGTAAATTTCTAGTTAGTAGATAAATTTGAATATTGAAATAGGCCTGGGTATGAGAAAGAGGGAAACAGAGATGAAAAACAAGTATGTGAGAGAGAGAAATTGAGATGAGAAAAAATAGGAAGATAGATGTAGGAGAGAGAGAGAGAGAGGCATGGGTAAGAGAGATAAATTGAGATGAGAAAAAATAGGGAGATAGATGTGAGTAAGAGAAAATAGGAAACTATGAGAGAGAGATGAAAAAAAAAAAAAAAAAAAAAAAAAAGGATAGAAGTGGGTGAGAGAAAGAAGGAAACTGAAATGAAAAAAGGGGGGGGGGGGGGGAGGGGAAGAGATAGGCGTGGATGTGAGAGAGAAATTGAGATGAGAGAAAAAATAGGGAGATAGATGTTGGCGAAAAAACAAATGAAACCGAAAATAAAAATAATTAAGTAATTAAAAAAAAGAAAGAGAGACAGGCGTGGATGAGAGAAACTTTCACCCACATTCAAAATCCAATTGCACCACTACCAATTACGATAGTTGGCATGTACAGTATAAGAAACTCCCAAACTGATCACAATTTCCATGAATCACCCAACTTTAATCTTTCCCAATCTCGCGTTCATGCTCCAAAATCTCCATATTCAGCAGCCTCATCACAATTGTACATAATCAAATAGCCATTGAAAAAATCACCTCTTAAAGTTAAAACAGTCAAGACCACACCATCTAGCTAAACCACATGCAAAACCAACCAAATATTTATAAATAAATAAAAATTATAAAAAAAACTTTAATATTTATATGGGACGAGTTTTCTAATCAGATAAAGGTGTATTTTATTTTCCATATATATATATATATATGTATATACTTTTTTATGTATTTGATAGAAATTATCAAGAATCACTTCATTTTTATCTACCTCTTGGCAGAATATTTGAAGGAGATCCTTTCAAAATTACAACATTGTGTGAGGCTGAACACCGAGAGCAAATCCTTCAGGAAACTTTGAGACGTGTACAGATCCGCAAGGTATAAAATCTACTAGTATTTTTTATTCAATCTAACTCTTAATTTATATCTATAAATAAACTTATGAGACATATGATGGAACAGAAAACTTTAGAGAAAGAGTTTAGTTCTGGCATACCAGTACCACTGCCAATTTTAAAGGTACGTATAGAAGCCATTATGATCTTATTAACACAACACATTTCTATATGCGTTTTCTATGAAAGTATGAGACAGAAATTTATGTAATTTTCTTCCCAATATGATTAGGAACATCTGCCTCCAAATACTACAAATATAAGTGATCTTATAAGAGCAAATCCAACAAATATGCTGGATTGGCTTCCTGAAAGAGATCCACAAGTCCAGATTCTAAATTTTTTGGATTCAAATGGCCTTCTTCCCCTAAGGTACTTATATTGGATTGGAAAAAAATAAATCATGTTACATTTGGTTTCAATAGCTTTTTGTTGGCTTGTAAGCTATAACCCTTTTGGTTTTCTTCCTCTTCCCCTAGAGATCAGCCGCAACCTGTGACTGAAATATTACCGCCACCAACAACTCTTCATGGACAAAATATGAATCTTCATGATCAGATGAGCTTAAGAAGTGGTATGGTGGACAATAATAATTTACAACGTCCTGGTTTTGGACAAGTTATTGATGTCAACTTGTCCCCATGGGCTGTGTTTTACCCGGCAGGTACTTAATTCGGATACAATTACATTGAGTGCAAGATATATTACATGTTAGGTTCAAGTTATATGGCATAAATTAATTTTGTTAATATTATACTACTAATAATTTTTATTCATTTCGTTTAACAAATCACTTGTTAGATTATAAAAATTTAATTTTTTTGCTTAGTGAGATTATACACAAAACAGAACTCTGTATTTGCAAAATATATTATTACAAATCAATAATTATCTCATTTACAAAAGTATTTAAATTTTTGTTTTTTTGCTCTGTAAAACAGAACTCTTTGTATTTGCAAATTATATTGTTACGTATCAATAGTTATCTCATCTACAAATTTAGTTGTTTGCAAAATATATTATTACAAAACAATAGTTATCTCATCTACAAAATATTTAAAATTTAGTTGTTTTGCTCTTCAAAATTACACACAGAACAGAACTCTCTGTTTCTCTCTCCGAAATATTATGAAAACCTCCAAAATAATATAAATGCCCCTAAAATATCCAAATTTATCAAAAAACCTTCAATACTTTCAAATGACTAAAATATCTTCAAACATATGAAATGACCAAAATACACCCTCCACACCTCCCAAAAATCCTTTGAGATGATTTTTTTTTTGGAGAAAACTTTGTGATGATCTAAATATCCTTAAATCCTCTAAAGATACTAAAATACATCCAAAAATGATAATGATAATAATAATAATAATAATAATAATAATAATAATAATAACAATAACCTTGAAAACCTCTAAAATAACAAAAATAAACCTAATACTTTACAACGTCCTGATTTTGGGCAAGTTATTGATGTCAACTTGTCCTCGTGGGCTGAATTTTACCCTGCAGGTACTTAAATTGGATACAATAACATTGAGTGAAAGAGATATTAAATGTTAGGTTCAAGTTATACGGCATAAATTTTGTTAATATTATAACTTAATTTTTTTTATGAAATTTTTTTCAAGAAAATTAATAAAAAAAATAAGATTTATTGATTTTCTTTTTTACAAATCACTTTTTAGATTATACTGTCTCTTTATAACATTTGTATTTGCAAAGTATATTATTACATATCAATAGCTATCTACCTATCTCATCTAAAAAATATTTAAAATTTAGTTGTTTTGCTCTGTAAAATTATACACAAAACAAAGCTTTGTATCTGCAAAATATATTATTAAAAATCAATAGTTATCTCATCTACAAAATATTTAAAATTTAGTTGTTTTGCAGTGTAAAATTATACACAAAACAGAAATTATTGTTTCTCTCCCCAAAATATTATGAAGACCTCCAAAATAATATAAATACCCTTAAAATATTCAAATTTATCAAAATACACCCTCCAAAACTTCCAAGTGCCCCCCAAAACCCTTGAGATGATCGAAAATATCCTTATATCCTCTAACAATACCAAAACAAAACCAAAAATCTATACAAAAAAATGATAATTAAAAAAAAAAAAACCTTGAAAACCTCTAAAATAACAACAACAAAAAAAAAAAAACATAAATTGTCTAGAATGACTAAAATACACTCTAAATCTAAAAATGACAAAATACATCTAAACTTACAAAATAACTAAAATAACTTTAAAGTCTCCAAAATGGTCATAATACCTTTAAAACGCCTGGTGTGATTGTAATATCCTTAAATCCACCAAAATGACAAATATAATCCCCCCCCCCCCCCCACAAAAAAACAACAAAAACCACCTCCCATATAACCTCTAAGACAAACATGATATTCCTAAAACCTTTAAGAATTGCTCTAAACTTTTGAAGGTCATAAAAAATAACTTCCAATTGTCATTTCGAAGGTTTCAAGTATTTGTAATTATGCATGTAAATGTGTAATTAGGTAATGGGAAAGCACCACCATGCATCTTTAACGTGGTGTGGTCAGTCTACGAGTCTTAAAAAAAGAATTTCACACACATACACTTAAATTAAGTTAAAGTAGTATTCTACTTTATATAAATAAATAAAAAATAAATGAGAAGGTTGAGCTCCAACCAAAATAAATGGTTTAGATGGACAATAGTAACTATTTATTTAGCCATGGTTTCTTTTTACGGTAGTTTTCTCTTTTGGGTATGTTTATTTGATGATTTTTATTAATTGTATTAGGTCTTTTTTTAGTACTCTTCTTTTGTTTGTGCTTATTAGTATAATATTTTAATATTTTAATTTTTATCGCACTTAATTTTTAGATTAATTTTAGTTGCTTTGTATTAATTAATATTTTTAAGTGATGAATGACAGTTGTTATGTTAATTCTATATAAAAATATAGGAAAATTGGTGATTTTTTTCGTACAAGCCAAATGCAGGAAATATTTTCCATAATTTTTCTTTAGAAAACAATTAGCAAACATTGAAAAACAAGTACTTTTCTCTGAAAATGTTTTTAGCTGAAAAAAAAAAAAAAAAAAAAAAAAAAAAAAAACAGTTTATGCCTAACAACGAAGCCTTGATCAGAATTTGGCCCACATGTTATAGCCAAGCAAACAGCAATGAGATTTTAAAAACATTAATCCACTAAAGCATAAAACACTAATTTTTTCTTCATAAAACTATGTATGTATATATATTCAGGGTCTGTTTGGATACAGCTGAAAATTGAAAACTGAAAATTGAAAATACTGTAGCAAAATAATTTTTAAATGTGTGAATAGTACTGCAGGTCCCATTTAAAAAAAAAAACTGAAAAGTGCGTGTACTGTTTATGAATAGTGCATGAACAATACCTATACAATGATGAATAATGCTGCTTGTCGCTGATTGAAACTTGTGCACAGAAGAAGAAGAAGAAGAAAAAAAAAAAAAAAAAAAAAAAAAAGGGCTAGAAACGCTAAACGCTAGACGCGTTCAGCTATCCAAACCAAGCCTCACTTCCATTTCTCTTGTAATAGACCAAAACAAAAAATTCATAGAATCCTTCCATCTCTCTTATACTGACCCATTTACTTTCTTCTCCTCTCATTTCTCTTTGTTCTAAACATATCACAAGTCTTAAGCAGGAGTTAGAGAGAAACCAATGAAATGTCCAAGATTTTATTACAAAAGCAGCAGAAGTCTTTATTTGAATTATAAATATTTTCACAATTACATAGTCATATAATATGTATATTAGAGATGATAAATCTTAATTACAGGTATTTAGAAGCAGTATATTTGTTCCTCAAAAAAAGAAGCAGTATATTGATGATGATCTTCAATTAAATTCAACTATTGGTCTGCTTAATTATAAGAAAAATTTTGTTAATAAAAATATAAAACACTTTTTATTAATAATTAGTATTGACATCTGACATTCAAAATATGTATCAGGGAACAGCGGCTTTTCAGGTTCACAGCCCGGTGGACGAGATCTCCTTGAACTATATTTATCTCAGTTCACACCATCAACCATCTTGATACCCAATCAATATCACAGATAACACACTAAATGGGTTAGGAAATTCATCATTAATAAATAAATGAAATTCAAGAAGGAGAACAAGTTTTAGGCTTATTTAATTTTACCTTTGCCTTTAGTGTTGGTGATCTTGCTTCTTTTTTCTTTTTCTTTTTTTTAACCCCGTAATGTTTAGTTAATATACAGAACGGATCTACATACCTATCATCTCTCTTTTTTCCCTTACCTTTTTGCTTTTTTTTTTTTTTTTTTTTTGGCATTTAGCAGTACTGTTATTCTGTAAATAATTAAGATAAAAATATACTGTTATACTTTTTGGTTGTTATAAATATGGGACGGTTTCATTTTGCTTCTCACAAATTCAATGGTGTCAAATTGTCAATTCATAAGATGAGTCGTTACCATGAAAGAGCCTGTTGGTTGGGATGAGGCTGAAGGGTGAGGAAAAAATCAAGTGGCGGGCGGGTCAAGGTAAGAAATGAAATGGAATTCAACGGTGTCGATTTACTGAAATAGACTGTTACTTCTACAGGGAAAATAAGTCAACTTATGTGGGAACCTGTTTACATATTAAAAGGAGGAAAAGGTTTTGGCTACAAATCAGTTTGGAGTTATTTTTGCTCCAATTTATGTATAAATAATACATATGAATAGTTATATAAATCATCAGGTAATAGGTTTGAAAAAATAATTCCAAACTGATTTGGAGTCAAATTTTGTCTAAACTGTAGGATGGAAACAAAATTAAGGGAATCAAAAACTTAACCAAATGAAATATGAACAACATTTCCAATAGTACATTTAACTTGAGTGCCAATCAATTCCTTTGAGAGAAGGGAAGCTAATACAACATTTCCGATAGACTTGGGATTTAAATGTTGGAAGTCATCCACTAATTCTTGTGAATTGGAAAGCATGACACATGACAATGTTTGCATAGTCTATATTGTCAAGAAATTTTTGTGTTGTTGATGTTATCATCAATGACAGCTAATTGAATCATCCGCTAAGTCTGTTGTCTCTTGGTTTATATTTTTCAATCGTGTAGTAAACTTGTTTGAGATAGTTTTTTATATTATAAAATAATTATTTAGTTTATTTTATTTATGTACTATATTTATATTCAATCTATATTTTAAAAAAAAAAACTTAATAAACCAATAAAAATAAACTATCTAAACGAATGCTAAACAGTCCTCCAGTTTTTTTCTACGAGGAAAAGAACTGGAATAGAAGAAAAGGTAATCCCATTTGTGGCTAGTGGGTTCACCAACTCCGGGTTGAGTGAGTGGGCAGGTAGGTCAGAGTTTTAGGAATGATAGGTGAGTATCACTTGAGAAGTGGTTTATTATTATTATTTTAGGTAAACAGAGGAATGCATGGAATTCTTGATCAATTGAAAATTTGAAAGACCAATAAATGTTAGTCAAGTTCTAAGATTCTTTATAACTGTCTTAACTATTAAATAAGTCACAATTGTAGAAATTTGTAATAATGTAAGGGAGAAAAGAAAAAAAAAATACAAGAATTTAGACGATTGGGCCTTGTGACTTACATCCTCTGGATAAGAATTTAAGGCGCTACATTTTCTCATTTATGTAAGGACTACTTTGGTAGCAATTAAAGACCGCTAAGTACGTGTCATTTTCTCATAATGGGTCTCAATTGGCTACTCTACATTTACGTGTTTCAATTGATTTCCATGAAACTGAAGAAATATTAAATATAAAGATCACCGAGTTCAACAATGCCTTTCGCTTTTAGCATATTTATATGGATTATGGCATCTTTCATTTCTACATATATATGGAGTGTAAACAAGTTGACCAATAATTTTAACAGGATCTTACCAAAAATAGGAACAAAATCTGATGGTTAGAAGTTCTAACCAGCAGATTTGGCTATTTTCGCCATGACAACCCTGCTAAAGATAAAGAAAATTATAGAGAATACAAAGATCTAAAATTTAGCATACGGCGGTACTCAAGAACGTGTCACATACATACTCATTATCAACTTAGTTCTAACAGATATCACTCGATTTGGTATTCTCAATGGGAGCTATTAAAAAGGGTGTCTCTTGCAGAATTCAAATTTTGTAGAGCACTCCTTATGCTAATGCGAGCATCAAAAGATTCAACTGTGCAAGATAACCCTACCCCGAGGATTGTGATCAAGCAACCATGTTAAACATTGTAGATGCTCATTTTTTGAGAAGCCCAGTAGGAAGAAGAAGCCAAATAACGTGGGCAGAAGAAAGTTAGAAATTGGATAGAAAAACCATTAAGTCCAAGCAGCAAGAATAATAGATCATAGGTCCATAAAGCAAACAAATGGACTTTAAGGAAGCAAATGGGCCTAAAAAGACCCGAAAAGAGAGAAATAGCAAACTTATGGGCGGTATGTGATGTAAAAAAGTGGGAATGGACCACAGCAGCCATAGTAGGCTCGAAGTAATGCAAGTAAAAAAAGTAAGGGGCAACGGAGAGCCCATAAGCTCCAAGGATAAATGATGAAGTAATTGGGTTATGAAAACCCAAGGAGTTTGTAAAAGCCCATGAGAAACATAGAATTAGAAATGGCCAAGGATGCCCCAAGAAAGTAAATGAGCTAAGGATGTCCAAAAGGAAGTAAATGGGACACGGGAGCCTATAAGTAATGTAGTAAAAGGCCCAATGAGCTTATTGGGTCATCAAAAAAAAAAAAAAAAAGCAAGCCCAAAGAGGCTCAGCAGTTCTGGGTCAAATGATATCATGACAGGAATAGCAAAATGATGCAGCAGGAAGTAAGCAAGACCGTAGGAATAAAGCAAGAAGAAGGGCCTGAAAGAGGAAACACCCACAATAAGGCAAAGCCTAGCCTTTAAGGGAGCAAGTCATAAAGAATGAGAAATCAGGAAACAACTTACGCCATAAGGAGTTAAGGACGAATGACAAAATGGGTAGGCGGACCTCCAAATCGCGGCAAACGCATAAGCAGCAGGCAGATTTTGGACGAGCACGGAAGTGAGACATGCGCAAGGCTCAGACACCACCAGCCTGTACCCAGCCAATACAAGAAGTGGTGAATCATGGGTCAGAGGTAAAAGGGCATGGTCTGGCGGTAGGGAGAGGAGAAAACCTATTTTGAGGTTTTCGCTCAAGCTCTTTTGGGAGCAGTGTCTTGCTAGGATGACATACTACCCAAAAGAAGTAAGGATGAGTTAGAACCACTACGTGCATGCCATGAAAGATGAAGAGAGAGAGCACTCACGTCGTGACAGGTAAGAATGCCACGACAAGCAAGCAAACAAAAAAAAAAAAAAAAATAGTCCTCTTCGTCTGGTGATGTGGAGTGGCACAGTCAGCATGGGTAAGTGGTGCTGGCTGTGCGATTGACCAATCAAAATGGTCAGCAAGGACACCTACACCAGACAAAGATGATTAAAGGCTAAAATAGTAAAAGCCAGTTGCGGCAGGCATTATAAAAAGGACCCTTGCCGTGCACAAGGAGGGGAATGGTAACAGTAATCTCTAAGGAGAAAATCACAACAACTAAGCAAACACTGAGAAATAAAACAAAGAGAAAGGAAAGAAAGAATTAGAGAGAACAGGAAAAATAAAAGGGAGAGAATAGAATGATAGACATGCACCAAATAAGTTGATTCCCTCTCTCAAGCCCATGCTCTCTGTTAAAGGCAAAAGACTTCTTTCAGCACAAGTCATTTAGGCCCGTTCCCTTAAAGCAGTTAATTTCTTCTAGGAGAGATTATTTGCATTGAGAAAATGGCTTCCTTCTTGACTTAGACTCCATAACATAACTGGACACGACAAACTGACAATTCTCTTTGATTCAATAAGCTTATTACTATCTCTTCCATACTTGTTTCTGCTATTTCATAAAACAAGCATTCCTTATTATGGCCCATTATTTACTTTTGTCTAAATAGTGAATGAATATCTTTTATTATCTTTATTATATCTGCTTGCTGTAATTACCATAACAGCTCTGCCTGCCATGGGCATGTGATCAAAAATATTGATAAACGGGAAATAGTTTGTACACAAGCCGGACCAAAGTGGGTTGCAATTGGACCGATCCCAACTCCTTAATCCAGAACACTTTAGGCCTAGCACGACAGGAGGAAGTCCAGCCAAATATTACAAAAAGGCCCACCACAAACATCAGGGCTTATAGGTTGGTCATTATGATGAAGGCCGCTCATAAGTTGTAGCATCTCTGGGTTGAGGGCGAAAATAGTCAAATACCACGTTTTGGCAAAATTTGTGGTAAACTAGCACTGTTTCGGAAATATTTAGTAATCTACCACTTTTTTAGTTTTTGAGTTCAGTGAACTCAAGTTCCTAGGCGAGTCTCCAGTGTGGCGCTGCTGACATGGGATCTATGTAATTAAAAAAGTAGTGTGATACCCGATATCATGGAAATCAAGCATTGCTTTATGGTACTCGATCTTACTAAAGTCAAGTACCTTGTTTTTTTGGAAAATTATATTTTATCATCCTAAACTATGTCTCAAATTACGCTTTGCACCCTAAACTATTTGAATGCACATATTACACCCTAAACTATGACTATTGTTACACTTTGCACCCCAACGTTAGTTTTACTATTAAGTTTGACTGAAATATAAAATATGTAACTTGCACGTGTGTATTACTTAAGTGACACAAACTTAAAAGACCAAAAAACCCCCCATCTTCTCAATCAATTAAATTTTTTTCCCAGCTCTCTCATGCGCACCAGCCCCTCGCCCCAAATCAAAAATCCCTGCAGTCATAAATCCCCAAATCAAAATCATCTTCGGCAGAATCGGCACTACCCCATTGCTCCACCATCGTGACACCACTCTTAATTATGGAGCAACACATTTTATTTATCAACTTTCAGATAAGCAGATGATTTTGCAACATAGCAAGTGAAAATTCTTGAATGGTTTTGAAGGAAAAGCTGTTACGATGGAGCAATGAATAATGGTTTTCAAAATAACCCTCCATGCTAGTTTCCTAGATTGCTGTAAAAAACTAAATATGTGCACAAACAACAAAGAACAGCAAATATTGATAGAAAAATTCAGTTGAAAGCTTTGTACATAATCCAATTATTAATAACGTGGAATAGTATCTTCTTGTCCTTCCATAGGCATCACGATCGAAGAATGTCAAATGTCATCCATATCTACACACTTCCTATCCTTGAAGCACACTACCAACAATATAAATATGAATAGCAAAAAAAAAAAAAAAAACTAAGCTACAACAAGCATGGAAATCTAGATCTTTTTTTCTTTTCTTTTTTTTTTTTTTTTTTTTTTTTTTCAGAAGGTTATCGAATACATGAAGTCCAAAGACTAATGCTTCTAGGAATAACGGTAGTGGAGTGGTAGTGGTGTCAAAGATGATTTTGATTTGGGGATTTAGGGTTGCAAGGATTTTGATTTCGGGAAGGGGCTGATAAGCACACGTACATGGGAAACTTGAAAAAAAAAAAAAAAAAGTTTTATTTTTAATTGATTAGGAAGAAGGGACTTTTGGTCTTTTAAATTTGTGCCACTTAAGCAATGCACATGTGAAAGTCACATGATTCATATTTCCATCAAACTTAACTGTAAAACTAATATCGGGGTGTAAAGTGTAACAAAGATCATAGTTTAGGGTGCAAATTGTGCATTCGAATAGTTTATGATGCAAAGTGTAATCTAGGATATAGGTTAGGATGATAAAGTGTAATTTCTCCTTCTTCTTCTTCTTCTTCTTCTTCCTCTTCTTCTTCTTTTTTACTTTTTTGTTTCGTAGTAGAGGACTGGTTCCCACTAACTCGACTGAAACTTCCAAGCAAGTGATTGACAACCCACCAACTCTGCTGAAGAAGTGGGTTTTGAAATACTTGTTGAAGAGAGCTGAATAATAGTAGTGGGTAGCAGGGAGCTTCAAACAACAAACAAACAAAAAGACAGCAAGTTCTCTAACTCTCTCTCAGATAGAGCAAAATTGGATTTTGGTTCTAATAATGACTTTGAAGGGTCAGTCGTCGTGTGGGAGTGGGAGTGGGATGGATGGACAAAAAGGCAAAAAGAAAGGGTTTGTTGTTTGTTTACATTTACATTTCATCACTTGCTTGGAAGTTTCAGTAGTTAGTGGGAACTAGTCTTCTACTACAAAACAAAAAGTAGAAAGAGGTTAAAAAAAAACAGAAAAAGAAGAAGAAGAAGAGGGCACTCGACATCCCATACTACATTTTTTTTTTTCATATCAACAGTGCCCATTAATAGTGCCATGCTAGCTACTCACCAAAGAACTCTAATACTAATTAAAACTCGATTTTGTAAAACTCGAATAAAAAAATTATTATTACTAAATGTTTTTGAAATAATACTAATTTATCACAAATTTTATCAAAACGTGATATTTGGTTATTTCTCGGAAACTACTGCCTAGGGAAAACCTGTAACGGGTTAGAAAATGTGAGCCCCTGTATGTCATGCTAACCACAAAAAATTATGCTATCAGGAATGACATTCTGAGAAACGTAGGCCACGAGCAGTCAGTCACGCCTCAATCTGCTTTTTATGTACATTATCCACGGGCACTCACATCACTTCTCAATCTGCTTTTTTATTTTGTGATGATAGAGCAGTAGCATTAAGTAGGGCAAAACCTCAAATAAGTTATTTTACTCCCCAATTACCAAAATTTTTTTTTGAGAAGGCTCCAATTACCAAAATTGAAGCAACATCTAGGTTGCTATTGCTAAAATTTTTTAGCAGATTGCTACATTAGGTTGTTACATTTAAAATTATTGCAGCAGTGTGGCTAAATAACCTCAATTCTTGTTATGTTAGGGCAATGACCAATGGGCATGCATATCTCAAACATATCACATAAAAAGTTGACAGAAATTAAATTTGCCATCTATTGTTGAAGGTCCAGGCTTAATGGTTACAAATACTGCTAAAAAAAAAAAAAATTATTTATACAATTTCTTTCATTGGTTCAAATGCAATAAAAGAAATATGATCTTGATTAATATATAAAAGAGGAATTGTGACATTTTATACAATTTCTTTCATAGGCTCAAATGTGAAGTGGGCCTAAATTAAATAATAATAATAATAATAATAACACTACTTTTATTAAATTAAAAAGAACAGAATTTAAAAAAATAATAATAATACTGAAAACTAGAGGATACTGGCCTCTTAAATTTATGAGTTTATTATGTTTACCATAAATTTATGAGATAATGCTATATATATAAAAAAAAAAAAAAAAAAATTAAAAGAAGGAACTTGGTGTTGATAAATTATAAGCCCAGAGTTCCTCTAATAAAAAAAATAATATGCCCAGAATTAGGAATCGTGACCCAAAAAAAGGCATGGAAAAGTTGTACCTTAATTTTTGGGCAATTGACTAAAAAGTGGGCCAAAATTTGGTGGGCCTAAAAGTAAACGTGTATTTGGTGGAAGGCCGAAATTTGCATTCATACTATAAAGTTTGATTACGAACTCGCACCATTTCTTTTTCTCCTCTCTAAAGTCTTTAGTCTTTACATTTTGGTAAGTGGGAGTCCTTTTTCTTTTTTTCTTTTTTTTTTTTGATTTGTTAGGTGATTTTTCTTTGTTGGTAGGGAAAAAGCTATTATAATCTATGAGCAAAAGGTTGTGAATATATTAACAAGGAGATAAGAAGGAAAGAAAGATGAGTTGAAATGGAAATGGTATTTACTAGTTGGTAAGAAAGGATTTTTTGTTATTTACACCATTTTATTAACAATTTCATTGGTTGGCAGGTTTCCAAAACTATTAAGGAAATTAGTATTTAAATTCTCTATAGACTCAAGTTCAATGAAGAAACTCGAGCCTAAGAGACTCGAGTTTCATGTGCTTGCAGCAGCTGACATTGACTAGTATCCACGTGGTTTTGTTACGTAACTGTGTACTTGACGGGGACGTTTATGAAAAAAGGAAATAAGTCAAGTCAACACATGCAAATAGAGCATCTAAAAGGTTCTGAGTGATTCGTTTTACATTGCAATTTTAATCATGGACCTCACCTTAAGAGCATTAGAGAATTAGCATTGGTAGTGTCAACCCCCCCAACCCCCCCCCCCCCCCCCCCCCCCCCTCCCCAAATTGCAACTTTAACCATCAAACCCCCTCTCCCCCCAAAAAAAACCAAGCATTACCCAGATTGCTATTTGTAAAAATATTTGCAATATAGCTACAGTAAGGTGGTACTTTTAGAAATTATTGTTCATGTTTGTAAACTTAAATTCTATTTTTTTTATTAACTTCTCTCTCTCTCTCTCTGGGCCGAAATTTCCTCTCTATAAATTATTTTAATAGGTGGTATGGCAATATAGAAAATGTGGGTGTATTATTAAGAGAATTGGTAAAATAGATATAAAAAAAAAAGGCTTTTGAATTGTAAAATAAATACTTTTATAAAAACTTGGATATGAATGCTCTTAGGCACCTATAAAAACTATATAATGAATATAACCTCAACAATGCCACTGACACACCAGCAAACCAAATAACCTTGTCTTCCCGTCAATAAATATATATATATATATATATATAGACACACATACTAGACTCATCACACGTGTTTTGCAATGAGACTCTTTTTTATTTTTTATTTTGTGTTTAGTAAAATAATGTTTAAAAATGAGATAGAGATAATGTCCTAACTTTTAGGATATTTTTGTTAGTGAGAGTTGATAAAAGTTTGAAAGCCTAAAACTTAGGAACTTTTTAAAAAATAGTAAATTATTTTTTTAATCGGTTCTTGTTTTTTAAATTTAAAATGATTTAATTAAAAGATAGGGATATTTTAGAGAGTTAAGAATTTATGTGAGGATATTTTGGTATACCAAAAATTAAAGACAAAACGAGAGAATCATCTTATTAATAGTATAGATACATATATAAACCTCATAGATGCAACATCGCATCTAGCCAATACATCACAGAACATCAATTCTTGACATGTTATGCCAAGGCCATGGCCAATGGGCATGCACATCTTGAACGTATCACATAGAAAGTTAACAGAAATTAAATTTCCAATCTACTGTTGAAGGTCCATGCTTAATGGTTACAGATACTACTAAAAACAAAAATTAAATTATGTATACAATATCTTTTGTAGGTTCAAATGCAATAAAAGAAATGTGGTCTTCATAAATATATGAAAGAGGAATTGTGACATTAAAAAAAAAGGAAGGAAAATTTTTGTGCAATATGTAAATTGGGCCTAAATTAAAAATATATATATAATAATAACACTAGTTTTATTAAATTAAAAAGAAAAGAAAAAATTGTAAAAATATACTGAAAACTAGGGGATACCGTCCAGTCCGTCCCCTTAAATTTATGAGTTTATTATGTTTTCAATAAATTTATGAGATAATGCTAAAAAAAAAAGAGCAATGTGGTCTTGATAAATTATAAGCCTAGAGTTCCTTAAATAAAAATAACAATAAGCCCAGAATGAGGAATCGCAACCAAAAAAAATTAAAAAAAAGTCATGGAAAAATTGTACCTAAATTTTTGGGCAATTAAGTGGGCCTAAATTTGATGGTTGGTGGAAGGCCGAAATTTGCATTCAGACTATAAAGTCTTTACGTTTTAGTAAGGGAAAGCTATTATAATCTATGAGCAAAAGCAAAAGGTTGCGAATATCTTTACAAGGAGATAAGAAGAAAAGAAAGATGATTTGAAATGGTAATAGTAATGGTAGGTAAGAAAGCTAAAAAGTTCTGAATGATTCGTTTTACATTGTGAAAGAAAAGGAGAAAATGCTTCGCAGGTACCCAATTTCAAACTTATGGTCTACGACAATAAAATATTACACATGCATTTTTAAAAAGATCCTTTATTAAAGTAGTTACGTTCAAAAGTATATAGTGTGAAATGTGAATTCTGTGGTCAACGTTAGAAAGAAGAAACCACGTCATTTTGGATGTCAGTAACATTCACACCTGTTTAATCTACTTTATTATAAATAAAATTATGATTCATTGCTTATTAAAATTTATTATTCGCCCTCTTTCGGGAAAGAAATGAATAAGGTGAAAATAAATGAGAAAAAGAATTTTATAATATCATTTTTGAGAATTTTAATGGAAAGAATTTAAAGTCATTCCTTTATTTAGGAGAGTGTGCTTGGTTGGGTAATATCAAAAAGAAAACTAATGTGATAAAATACGAGACAAAACATGCTTTTTATTTGTTTGGTAAAAGGTGAAAATGGATTGAATTTTGACATGTTAGGCTTTGTGGAGCCTAGTTTGTGTAGCTCATTCATAAGATGTAGAAAACAGTGGTTTTGTGATTAGGGTTTTGGTCAAGTTGGTTTTGGAGAGAGAAAATTGTCTGTAGCCGCAACTTGTATTTTCTCTGATAATAGTAAAATCTCTACAACTCTGTGGACGTAGACAAATTGCCAAATCACGTAAATATTATCTTGTGCGTGTGATTATTTTTCTTTGGCGTGTATTTTATCTATTTTTTGTTTCTCACAGGCTTAGGAATTCGTGGTAATTTCCTACATGACATGGTCCAAGAGTTTTCTCTTTGGTCTACTAAAAATGAATCCGCCAATTTAGGAAGAAAATGAGAAAGAAAAGGGACTGAAGAGAAAATGTCTAGTTTTCCCCGTTGTAACGTTATGGCCAAGCTATTATTCACTTTGTTTTGTCATGGTCACACTTTTCTTCTATATTTATTTTTCCTTCTTGTACACTATTTGTTATGGTCATGGTCATACTTTCCTTCTTGTACACTTTTCTTCACATCATCAGTTGACGTCGTCTGTGAGAAAGGTGTTTTCTTTTCGTTTGATTGATTGTTTTCAATGATTAGCCTTTCCTAGATAAAAGGCTGAATAGTTCGAACAAGATCAAGGGCTACCAGCCCAGGCCATCAGGGGAGTAGGGATGCTTCTAGTAATCCCCTCTGCGATCGGCAGTCAGCGCCTGTCATGCAACCGCCTTCTATTCAACACATACAATCCATGGCCGCTGCAATGACGGAATTGACCCGTCAAAATCAAGAGTTGAACAGGGAGATCAATCTAACAAGGCAGCGCCATGATGGACACACGGAAGGACGAGCCCAAAGTCATGAAGGTGGAGGAGAAAATGTTGAGTCCGAAAATCAGACGAGAGGTACTGCTTCAAGAAGAATGCCACACTTGGAGAGGGAGATGGACCAGATGAGAAAAGTCATGGATGAGATGAAGGAGAACATGAGGCGAGTGAACCTCGTGGATGATTTAGTTCACCAAACGGACTCCCCTTTCACGGCCTCTATCAATAGTCACCCCTTACCTCCGAAATTCAAAATGCCTTCCTTAGATTCGTATGATGGAAATCGTGACCTGTGTGATCACATTGCTACTTTCAAGATGACCATGCATCTCTAAGGAGTCCTAGACGAGATTATGTGCAGAGCATTCCCTACCACACTTAAGGGACCAGCGAGGGTGTGGTTCAGCAAAATGCCCCCAAACTCAGTGGGATCATTTGAAGAGTTAAGTAAGTTGTTTGTCAATAATTTCATTGGAGGACAACGTCACAAGTGTTCCTCTTCTAGTTTGCTAACTATAGAGCAAGTAAAAAAATGAGAGTTTGCGGTCCTTCATTACCCGGTTTAATAGGGAAGCCTTAACGGTGGATGAAATGGATGACAAGTTGTTATTTGCCGCCTTCCATAATGGGGTCGATTCTGACTTGTTCATCCATAAACTCTACGAGCAAGAACCACAAACTATGTCTAAACTTGTCCATTCGGCCCAGAATTTTATGAATGCTGAGGATGCAATCATAGCCAAGAAGAGGAAGAGAGCAGAGCGCTTGGAAGTAGGACACCAGCGTTACTAAGATCAGGCTCCTCGTCCAAAGAAGGCTCGGGTAGAAAAGAAAAAAGACAAGGATGGTAAGAAGGCAAGTTTCTCAGCGAGAAATCAGCAATACACACCCTTGAATATGCCACTAGAGCATGTGCTTATGCAGATCAAGGATGATCCGTCCTTGAAGTGGCCAGATAAACTGAAAGGAGATCCTAACAAGCACAATAGAAACAAGTATTGCCGCTTTCACAGAGACCACGGGCGTAACACGGACGAGTGCTTTGATTTAAAGCAACAGATAGAGAATCTTATCAAACAAGGAAAGTTGAGGAATTTCCTTGGACGAGACTAGAGAGACGAGAAACTGAAGGCTAAGGTAGAAGAATCATCACGACCCCCACTTGGAGAAATAAGAGTAATTATCGGAGGGAACCTTGACAGCATAGTCGTCCAAGTCGAGGAAAACATACCTGAAAGTGGTGCAAAACGTCCAGCTGTCTAGACGACCTTCTAGGACGAGGGAAACGTACGAGCAAGCCATTACGTTCACAGACAAGGACGCTGGACGAGTTCACCACCCACATGATGATGCGATAGTCATTACCCTACTCATTGATGATTACATGACCATGAAGGTGTTGGTAGACAATGGTAGTTCGGCGGACATTTTGTATTACCCCGCCTTCCAGCAAATGAGGCTAGGATGAAATCAGCTTCCACCAGTAAATTCACCATTGGTGGGATTCGAAGGAATGAATGTGTAACCAATAGGCACCATCACATTACCAGTGGTGGTTGGAGCATATCCACAGCAAATAACCAAAGAGGTAAATTTCCTTATTGTTGATTGTGCATCATCATATAATGCTATTATTAGGAGACTGACTCTGAATAGTTGGAAGGCGGTAACCACTACCTATCACTTGTACATCAAATTCCCGACCGAGCACGGAGTGGGCTAAGTACAAAGAGATCAATTGGCTGCCAGGGAGTGCTACCTAGCCATGCTGGTGATGGACAAGCATATACAGGAAATAAGTATAGACGATAGAAGGATCAAGCTAATACTTACTGTTGTGTTTTTATTATTATTATGGTGTGTATAAGGAATAAAAAGTGCACTAGTTCCTAAAATTTTACACCGTCTACAGACCAGTTTGTGAAAAACGAGGTTATGTATTTTCTTAAGTATTTTAATAAGGCACTAGCTTCTAAGCATGTGATATATTTATGGACAATGTTCATATAATAATATGGTTTGGATTTCTAATGTATTTAATGCATAAATCTGACTTCCATAATAATACCCACAAGGGAGGCAAAAGCCTAAAATGAATGAAAATCTCTGGACACAGGGATGTAACGTTCATATACTTTCCTCGAGATGAGGATAAAATAATAAAAAATAAAAATAAGCTAAGGCATAAAATGCCATATAGCAAAGCACTAGTTCATGGACAAGCATCTGACCAAGACGCTCAGATCAGATGTTCTAGGACAAGTCAAACACTAGTGTTTTGACAAAAGGCAAATGCCAAGTCAAACCCATGGACGAGATAAAGGTCTGAGGACCATCATTGCTATCTTGGATCGTCCATGCGTAAACAAGTCAATCCACAAAAAAGGAGAAGTACATGGCCGAATCTATAACATCGTCTATAAGAAAAGCATATAGACGACCCTCAAATACTTGGTGTCAATAAGGCTAAAGTTAAAACAGGCAATAACAGCAATGAGGATAAAGCTCGTCCATGCAATAAAAATAATGGATGAAAATAGACATTCATTAAACCTATAAAAAAAAAAAAGGGTAGACGGCCACCGTCCAAAAACCCTTACAAAGCCTTAAAAGGCAATTGTTAATGCGCTCATCCAAAGTATGATGGACGAAAGAATTGTTTTCAAATACATTTTAATAAAGGTCCTAAAAACAATGGACCAAACCAAAGGGAAACAAACAAATAAACACTTAAAAAGTTAAACGGAAGGGGCGTCAACATTAGGGTCATCCTAAGAGGGCTTCGTGGAGGCATCGTCTTCAATATTGACATCCTTTGAACTTTTCTGGAGAAGGGAGCTAGAAGAGCCACCAAATTGAAGTTTGACAAGGCTAAAATCTACCTCGGGGAAGCGTTCAATAGCTTCCATACGAAAATCTTCGAAGCCAGCAGCATAGTTCCTATCCAACAGATCAGTAAACTGGCTGGAAGCTTTGAATTCCTCCTCAGCTACCTTTTTGGCGTCCTTGAGAAGGGTACTAAGCTCGTCATTTCTCTTTTGAAAATGATCTGGACGAGTGTCCTTCTCGACGATGTCAGCCCTTAACTCCTCGACAAGATTTTTCAACCCCTTAACCTCGTCTATAGCCTTGCTTGTGGTCTCCGCCCATTTTCTACAGTCATCCTTAACCTGTCATAGCTTCGTCTCAAGCTTACCCCTCTCCTTGTCTATCATCGTGGCTTGTCTGGACGCTGCTATGAACTTTGACATGGCCTATACGAACAATTAACAGTCTAATTAAAAGATGGGGCAATATACCTTGAAGAGGTCATGAACAGCAGAGTGCTCAAATTCCTTCAAAGACATATTATAGCAAGCAGCCACGTCCTCCTCAGTTACAAATTTTTCAAACCTCTCCCAGGCTAAGTCCTTATTTTTAATCATGTTCATGGGGACCTTAGGACGAGTCTGAGGCGGAGCAGGAGAGACGACCTTTAAGGGGGAAACACCAGCAGGTTCAGGCATTTCCACGTCAACAACTTGGACGGGAGGTGCATGGGAGATGGGGGGAGTAGTGCCTGGCTTAAAAACCCTGGGCTTAGATGACCCACGCCTGGCTTTCTTGTGCCCTCGACGACTGAAAGGATCTTCCAAATTCAAATTCTTAGGCAGGCTCTTCCTTTTGTCCCCAATTGAAAGATGAGGTTGAGACCCCTTAAGGGAAAGACGAGGCTAGGACTCCTCAAGGTCAGGACGAGTCTTAGGCTCAACCTCTGGCTCAACAACCTCGTTCATTATTTCCTTTCCCTTATTTTCCTTCATAGTAGCCATTCTTGTAGAGAAATTTGTTACAAACTTACGTTTACGGACTGTACGCTCGTGGGCTATAGCTTCAGGAGAAGGCTCAAGACCAAGTTCCCAAGTAGCAAGACGTTGAAGAGTAACCAGGGAGTAGAAGTCCCTCTCAGGGGGAAGACGAGCCTTTTGAACACGTCCTAGGTAAAACCTGTTCAAGGATGGTCGTCTAATGCCTGCAAAAAAGAGGTTAAGAGTTAAACGATTATAAAGTGACATGCAATGAAGGACGACGCATAGTAATAAACATACCTTCAGGATGAAGATTCCCTAAGTCTCTAGTATATGGGGCAAATGGATCCCTGCCAACTTCAACAGGGTGTCCTGCCCGGAAACCTGAGACGAAGAAAAACTCCGTCTTCCAGTTCCTATTTGATGTGGCCAAAGAACTAATAATTCTACAATTTCTCCCTCTAGCTGTAAATTGATAAAAACCACGGGATTAACTAATTTCTAAGGGTTTGTAACAATAGAAGAACTCGTCCACGATAAGAGGATGATCCCCTTCAAACACCTCTCTCCACAAAATTTTCATAGAGATAATCAGTCTACACGCATTAGGGTTAAATTGACACAATCCTAAACCTAACCTAGTGAGTAATTCCCTAGAAAAAGCGTTAAGAGGCAACCTAAAACCTCCTAAAAGATAGGCTTCATAAACTCCTACGCCAAAACGAGGTTGGCAACACCATTCCTCATGGACGGCTAACCTAGGATTCAACTTGTCTGAGATTTGTCATCCGTCTTGGAAGGAACTTCCACAGCACAACTATAGACAGTTTCTACGTTGTCCTGAGGGATAGATGGAGGAGCACTCGACGGACCAGCTCTAGACCCAGATGTTGCTCTCGTCCTAAGCTATTCTTGAAGGACTTCCAGAGTGAACCCAGGAACCCCCGAGGTATATTCCTTGTTTGTGGTATTTCTCCTACTACTACTATCACTACTAGAACCACTGTAGCTAGAAGAGCTATGATACTCGTCTATCTCTTTTCAATACTATTACTAGACGAGGAAACAACATTTTCAGGAGACATCTTGAAAACTTAAGGAAAGCCTAAAGACGAGTCTAAAGAAAATACCTTGCTCTAGACGGAGGAAACTAGGAACGCTGGAAAACTTCTAGACGAGGCGCTAAGACGAGGATGTCAAAAAAGAAAATTTGAGACAATGTAGAGGGTACGGGAGGAATTCCACTATTTATAGACGTTGAAAGGTGGTGTCTCGAATCACGTGACCAACCCGGACACGCCACATGGCGTTCCCTTGAAAAATTAAATCAACGTGACAAGGTACCAATGGCATTACAACACGTGGCACATAAATATTTACATAAATGACACACAACAAAGGGATGACGTCAGACAGCGTACCTCCTGGACAACCCATGGACAAGGGGGCAACTGATGGGATTGATATTTACCAACTCTAATATTGTCCATAAAGCTCGTCTTGGAGAAAACCAGGAAGGTGCTCAGACGAGATTAACATGATCATTGTCTCGTTCGAAGAGCCATCCACCTCAATCTGATTAAGATCGTCCATGGAGGGATGACCTTCCATGGAAGGAAGATATGCTCGACTAAAGGATCTTTGGACGAGGAATCCTGGACGAGCCCTTGACACTTGGGAAAATTTCCGTGTACAAGTAACTCTGTATTACACGTATAACCTCCAGTGACCGTTATGTGAGAAAAATGCAACTCCTAAACAGTTGTGGAAGTTATCCCCGAACCCTTACGCCTCCTCAAATCCAGGGGAGGTTATAAGTCTGATAGCCGTTCTTAGGATACTATATAAATGCTCATTTGAACAAAAAAAATGTACGTTTTTACATTTCCCAAAAAGTTGGAACTCCGAAATCATAGAGAGAAAACTAACTTTGTCATCGGAGGGTTCTTAGCCAGCAACCCCGATCACCTTTGATTGCTTTTCTTTCTTTTTCAGACCACTAAGGCAGCAAGTAGTCCTTTCAAGTTTGGAGCATTTAGTATACTGATTTTCTTCGTATCATTAGGTGAATTATCCATGTTAATAAGTATGAATTAGTAATAAATTTGAAAAAAAAAAAAAACTAAAAACTGTATTATTTAAGTGATATTTAGATGTAAAATGCCCCTTATAATTTTTGCCTTAGGCCTCAAATTATCTTAGGCCAACCCTGAATAGACCCAAAAAATAAAATTCATAGAATCCTTCCATCTCTCTTATATTGACCCATTTACTTTCTTCTCCTCTCATTTCTCTTTGTTCTAAACATATGACAAGTCTTAAACAGGAGTTAGAGAGAAAATAATGAAATGACCAAGATTTTATTACAAAAGCAGCAGAAGTCTTTATTTGAATTATAAATATTTTCACAATTACTTAATCATATAATATGTATATTAGAGATGACAAATCTTAATTAAAGGTATTTAGAAGCAGTATATTTGTTCCCAAAAAAAGAAGCAGTATATTAATTATGTTCTTCAATTAAATTCAAATATTGGTCTGCTTAACTATAAGATTTGTTAATAGAAATATAAAACACTTTTTATTAATAATTAGTATTGTCATTTGACATTCAAAATATGTATCAGGGAACAACGGCTTTTCAGGTTCACAGCCCGGTGGATGAGATCTCTTTGAATTATATTTATCTCAGTTCACACCATCAACCATCTTGACACCCAATCAACATCAAAGATGACACACTAAATGGGTTAGGAAATTCATCATTAATAAATAAATGAAATTCAAGAAGGAGAACAAGTTTTAGGCTTATTTAATTTTACCTTTGCCTTAAGTGTTGGTGATCTTGCTTTTTTTTTTTTTTTAACCCCGTAATGTTTAGTTAATATACAGAACGGATCTACATACCTATCATCTCTCTTTTTTCCCTTACCTTTTTGCTTTAGTTTTTTTTTTTTTTTTTGGCATTTAGCAGTACTGTTATTCTGTAAATAAATAAGATAAAAATATTCACGTTTTGGTTGTAATAAATATGGGACTGTTTCATTTTGCCTCTTACAAATTCAATGGTGTCAATTCATACAATGAGTCGTTATCATGAAAGAGCCTGTTGCTTGGGATGAGGTTGGACGGTGAAGTGGCTGGCGGTTCAAGGTAAGAATTGAAATGGAATTCAACGGTGTCAATTCAATGAAATAGACTGTTACAAATGAAATAATTCCAGATTGATTTGGAGTCAAATTTTGTCTAAACTGTAGTATGAAAACAAAATTATGGGAATCAAAAACTTAACCAAGTAAAATATGAATAACATTTCCAATAGTCCATTCAACTTGAGTGCCAATCAATTTCTTTGAGAGAAGGGAAGCTAATACAAATTTTATTATAAAAAGCTTATAACATTATTTGTACTTATGTAATATCCTAACATCACTATTCCCTTGAGATATCAGAGTTCTAGAAGCAAAGTCATAGCCAATAGACTTGGGATTTAAATGTTGCAAGTCATCCACTAATTCTTGTGAATCGGAAAGCATGACACATGACAATGTTTGCAGAGTCTATTTTGTCAACAAATTTTTGTGTTGTTGATGTTATCATCAATGACAGCTAATTGAATCATCCGCTAAGTCTGTTGTCTCTTGGTTTATATTTTTCAATCGTGTAGTAAATTTATTTGACATAGTTTTTTTATTATAAAATAATTATTTAGTGTATTTTAAATATGTACTATATTTATATTCAAACTATTTTTTTAAAACTTAATAAACCAATAAAAATAAACAATCCAAACGAACGCTAAACAGTCCTTCGTACAATTTGTTTCTTCGAGGAAAAGAACTGGAATAGAAGCGAAAAGGTAATCCACTTTGTGGCTAGTGGGTTCACCAACTCTGGGTTGAGTGAGTGGGCAGGCAGGTCAGAGCTTTAAGAAGGATCAGGTGAGTGTCACTTGAGAAGTGGTTTATTATTATTATTTTAGGTAAACAGAGGAACACATGGACTTATTGATCTATTGAAAATTTGAAAGACCAATAAGTATTTGTTGAGTTATAAGATTCTTTATAGTTGCCTTAACAATTAAATAAGTCACAATTGTAGAAATTTGTAATAATGTAAGAGAGAAAAAAAAAACTATAAGAATTTAGATGAATGGGCCTTGTGACTTACGTCCGCTGGATAAGAATTTAAGGCGCTACATTTTCTCATTATTTTTCTTGATAATACATCATATTGAAATTTATATTTAGAATGGAGATTGCCGTCAAAAAATCTTAGGTGAGGCGCAAGCATGGTGCTGCTAACGTGAAATATGTGTAATTAAAAAAGTATTGTGGTACTCGATATTACTGAAATCGGGTACTTCTTTTATAGTACTTGACCATATTGAAGTCAAGTACCTTGTTTTTGTTTTTTTTTTTTCTACCTTTTGTTTCGTAGTAGAAGACTAGCTCCCACCAACTCCACTTAAACTTCCAAGCAAGGGATTGACAACCCACCAACTCTGCTGAAGAAGTGGGTTTTGAAATACCTGTTTGAAGAGAGTTGAATGGTAGTAATGGGTAGCAGGGAGCTTCAAACAAACGAACAAAAAGACAGCAAGTGCGGGGGGTAAAAAACTATTGAATAAACAATTAGGCTTTGGGCCTGGTCGGTTGGTAACAGTTTGTTTTTGTCAAGGGGTCACTAAGCTCACAAATCAACCTACACTGCAGAGGTCCGAGGAGTTGTCCAAGGATGAATGTCTCCTCAGATAGTTCCAACGATGACCTTGGGACTTGCCAGTAAAGCTAAAGGCAGAATTCTGAAGAAAACTAATGGGTAAGAGGGTGGTCCAAGCACCCTCTAGAAATAAGGACGTGAGAGAAATATCTAGAGAAAAGGCTGCAACCTCCACATTAAAAACCCTGCACCTACCTCCCTGGCCGCATTAATGGAGAAATGACCTCTAAACAGTAGAATCTAGCCTTCCTGCTATTGTTTGAAGACTTCAAGAAGGTGGCGGATAGGACAAGTATCTAAGAGGAAGATTTGTATGACACGTGGAGGAGCCAGTAAAGAAGAAGTATATAAGGAGGCAAGAGAGGAAAGAGAGGGGGATCTGCACTTTCTGCTAAGAAAAAAAAAGGAACTAAGGACTGTAAACTGGGGCCTGAAAAGAGAATATTTATACGAATTTTTCTCGGCTTACATCCGAGGAGATTTGTTTGTCATATTTGTTCATCATTTGCACAGATTGTAACATTCTAGCCTGTTAATCGAAGTTCCAACATCCCAAACCTAGACTTCAAACCCATACTCTATAAACTTTATTGTATAAGGCTCATTAGATCTGACCCCAACATTTTTTTTTTGGGTCCGGGTACAATTGTGCACTTACAATTGGCGCCGTCTGTGGGGATTCTAGCGTGGAAGGAATTGGAACATCATGGCAAGCTTGGGTTTGCATCACGCAGAATCTCAAGGATCGCAGCTCGAAGATCTTTTTGAGCGTCTTGAGCGCCGGAGGGATCGAAAGGGAAGCGTTCATACTGTATATCCTAGCGCGAGTCATATGCACGGTGGAGGTAGCGCCTCCCACGAGGATGATGCCAAGGCCATGTAGAGGGAGATTAACCACCTTGAGAAGAAGCTGCGCCATGTCAGACGAAGGCGGGCTTCACCTCCATTCGATCCTTCTTCAGAGGAATCCTGGGGAAGCAGTTACAGTTCAAGGTCTTGGACGTTCCCTAGTAAAACCTCCTCTTGCGAAGAGGATGACCTACCGGACTGCAGGCGTAAGAGGCTCCCCTTCAGGGACTTAGGGAACGACGCTATAAGCCGAGCGTTTCACCAACTCTCTAAGTCGCCATTCTCATGCAAGATTGAGAATGGAAGGCTCCCCAGGCAATTCACCCACCCCACTTTCACCATTTATAATGGTTGGACAGACCCGGTGGAGCATGTCAGCAACTTTAATCAAAGGATGGCGATGCATTCTCACAATGAAACCCTTGATGTGCAAAGTCTTCCCCTCTAGCTTGGGACCTGTTGCTATGAGATGGTTCAACGGATTAAAGTCAGGTTCTGTCGGCTCGTTTAGGGAACTTAGTAGGGCATTCGCGTCTCGGTTCATTACTTGCAGTCGAGTTCCTCGCCCGTTGGACTTGCTATTATCTATGGCCATGAGGGAGGGTGAGACGTTGAAAGCATACTCTGACAAGTATTGGGAGATGTTCAATGAGATAGATGGAGATTTCGACGAGATGGAAATTAATACTTTCAAAGTTGGCCTTCCCACTGACCATGATTTGAGGAAATCCTTGACCAAAAAGCCTGTACGGAGTGTACGTCACCTCATGGACCGTATTGACGAATACAAAAGGGTTGAGGAAGATCAATAGCAGGGGAAGGGTAAGGCGAAGGTTATCCCGCAGGAGAGAAGGGATTTCAGGTCGAACAGGTATCACAACAATAAGCCGAGGAGAGATTACTCTAGGCAGTCTGGCTCAGCCACTCCTCAAGCAGTGAATACTGTATTCCGAGAACAAATGCACCAACTACTGGAGAAAGTCCGTAAGGAACCCTACTTTAGATGACCTACTAAGATGGCAGGGGACCCTACGAAGCGGAATCAAAATCTTTTTTGCCAATACCATCAGGATGTGGGTCATACCACTGAGAACTGTCGGACCCTCTGGAACAGCTTGCTGGCGAAGGGAAATTGAAGCAGCATCTATACTAACCTAACGGGTAAGGCAGTCAGTCCAGCTCGAATAACCAAAAGAACAACTCATCTCGGCCTCCCTTTGGTATGATTAACGTTATCTTCACCGCACCTGGCAGGACTGGTTCCTGTCCTACCAGGGTGATGGCAGTTTCACACTCCTAGGCCAAGGAGTCGGGCTCAAAGCCGAAGAGGATTAAAGGGAATGTGCCTATCCTGGGGTTCTTGGAGGAGGATAAGGTTGGGACCATCCAACCCCATGATGACGCCCTGGTGGTCACTTTGAGATAGAGAATTATGATGTCAAAAGGGTGATGTTCGATCAAGGTAGCGGCGCGGATATTATGTATCCCGACTTATTCAAGGGGCTAAGGTTAAAAGTGGAGGATCTCACTCCCTATGACTCCCCACTGATAAGTTTCAAAAGGAAGGCTGTCATACCGAAGGGGCAGATTCGATTGCCATACGGTCTAGCTCGGAAACTGTTTAGGTGGATTTTATTGTGGTTGACGCGTACTCCCCATACACGGCTATCCTTGCTAGGCCTTGGTTACACGCTTTGGGTGTTGTCTCCTCAAATTTTCATGTTAAAGTAAAATTCCCCTCGGGGAGATTCATCGAGGAAATTCTTGGTAGTCAAGCAGTGGCAAGGCAATGCATATCAGCTGCGGTACTGTGTCAAGCCAAATCAGAGTCCTCGGCCTCGGCTGTGGAGGACTTATAGCAATTAACGACCCTGGATGCGCCCGAAGCAGTGACAGCAAAGGAAGCCATGTGTGAAGACTTGCAGAAGTTTCTGATAGCCGATGATCCCAAAAAGTTCTTTCAAGTTGGCGCACGTTTACCACACCAAGAAGATGGAGTTGGTGGAGTTTTTGAAGGACAACATTGATGTCTTTGCCTGGGACCCCTATGAGGCTCCCGGGGTCGACCCAAGCTTCATTTATCATTATTTAAACATCAACTCTACTATTGTTCCTAGAAGGCAGCCACCTCAGCATTCCTCCAAAGAGCACTCCGAGGCTGTTAAAGAAGAAGTGCTCAAGCTCAAAAGGGCTGGGGCTATTAAAGAGGTTTTCTACTCGGAATGGTTGGCGCATACACTGGTGGTGAAAAAAAAGAACGAAAAGTGGAGAGTATGTGTGGACTTTACAAATCTAAACAGAGTCTGCCCAAAGGACTCATTCCCGATGCCACGCATCGATCAACTTGTGGATGCCACGGTTAGACATCCTCGGATGAGCTTTTTAGATGCTTTCTAGGGTTATCACCAAATTCCATTGGCGGCAGATGATCAGGAGAAAACTGTCTTCATTACTCCAACAGGGAACTACCACTATAAAGTGATGTCGTTCGGATTGAAGAATGCAGAGGCTACTTACCAAAGGATGATGACAAGAATGTTTGAGTCACATCTTGGAAAGACCATTGAGGTATATGTGGATGATATGGTAGTGAAGAGTAAGGCAATACCCACACACGTGAAAGATCTAGACAACACCTTTCAAATACTTAGAAAGTACAAGCTGTGCCTTAACGCCTCAAAGTGTTCTTTTGGTGTGGGTTCCGGAAAGTTCTTAGGCTACATGGTTACTCATAGAGGAATAGAAGTGAACCCAGTGCAGGTCAGAGCCATCCAAGGCTTACAACCACCTTGGAATCTAGAGGAAGTTTAAAAATTAACCGGTATTATCGCTGCTCTCAACAGGTTTATCTCTCAGTCAACTGACAAGTGCAGACCTTTCTTCCAACTATTGAATAAATGGAAAGGGTTCCAATGGTCCGAGGAATGCGCTTTAGCTTTCCAGCAACTTAAGGAATATCTTTCCCGGCCACCCATTATGTCTTGGCCGGAGCTTGATGAAATCCTGTTTGCGTACCTAGCTTTGGTCGTCCATGCAGTCAGTCTGGTCCTTATAAGGGACGACGGCGGGGTGCAAAGACCGGTCTATTATGTCAGTAAATCCTTGAATGAAGCTGAGGTCCGTTACTTGCCCTTAGAGAAGGCACTTTTGGCCGTAGTCCATGCTACGCAAAAGCTTCCTCATTATTTCCAGTCCCACACTGTTGTGGTTTTGGCCTAACTGCCTCTCAAGTCAATGTTACGTAGTGCTAACTACTACAAGAGGGTAGCGAAGTGGGGAACTATTTTGGAAGCTTTTGATATCAAATACATGCCACTCACCTCGGTGAAGGGCCAGGTACTCACAGATTTGGTGGCGGAGTTTACTGAACCACTTTTGGAAGAAACTGCGAAGGAATTACACATGGATGAAAAATCAGTTGGCATGATCATGGATAAAGGACCTTCGATTTGGAAAGTGTCCGTTGATGGGGCAGCTAACTAGAGGGGGTCTGGTGTTGGACTCGTATTGGTATCCCTTGAAGGAATTGTCTTCGAAAAATCTTTGAGATTAGCGTTCTCGGTGACTAATAACGAGGCCAAATACGAAGCAATATTGGTCGGTATGAATATGGTGCATAGGATGGGTGGAAAGGAAGTTCATATGTTCTTGGATTCTCAGTTAGTGGTTGGCTAAGTGACAGGAACCATGGATGCTAGGAATCCAAGAATGTAAGAGTACTTGACTCAGGTCAAACGTTTACAATCTGAATTTGATTCCTTTATCCTTTCTCACGTTTCTAGAAGTGGAAACACACATGCAGACTCATTGGCCACCTTGGCGACGTCCTCGACTCAGTATTTGCCTAGGATTATCCTCGTCGAAGATTTGCTAGAGCCAACTTGGACCACTGCAAATGTCGTTCATGTCCATTTGATAAAGCCTGGGCCTAGTTGGATTGACCCTATGGTATCTTTTCTAAAAAGCGACGTTCTTCCTAAGGACAAGTTTGAAGTAGATAAGATTCATCGAAAGGCGCCTCGTTTTTGGCTATCTGATGATCAAAAATTGTATAAACGCTCCTTCTACGGACCATACTTGTTACGTGTGCACCCCGAGTTAACAAAGGAACTTTTGGAAGAATTGCATGAGGGAATTTATGGAAGCCATACTGGGGGAAGGTCCTTAACCCATAGGGCTCTGACTCAAGGATATTGGTGGCCCAATATGCAGAGGGAAGCTCAAGACTCGCAAGAAAGTGTAACCAGTGCCAAAGGTTTGCTCCCAACATTCATCAACCTGGGGTTGTCCTTAATCCCTTGTCCAGTCCTTGGCCCTTCGCTCAATGGGGATTGGACATAGTAGGGCCTTTTTCAAGGGCTGTAGGAAACAAAAGGTGGCTACTCGTGGGAACCGACTACTTCACCAAATGGGTCGAGACTGAGCCCTTAGCTAATATTAAAGACATCGACTTCAAAAAGTTTATTTGGAAGAATATTATCACTAGTGGGGTACCACACACACTTGTTTTAGATAATGGCGTACAATTCGATAGTAGAACTTTTAGGAAGTATTGTAGTGACATGGGCATCATAAACAGGTACTCCACCCCAGCTTATCCTCAGGGAAATGGGCAGGCCGAGGCCGTTAACAAGGTCATAGGCAGTGGACTCAAGAAGAGGCTGGACGACGCGAAGGGCAAATGGGTAGAGGAGCTACCACATGTTTTATGGACGTATTGAACTATGTCGCGCAGATCCACTGGAGAGACACCGTTCTCTATGACTTATGGGACTGAGGCAGTAATACCTTTAGAATCTGGTTTCCCAACGCTAAGGACGAGTTCTTTTAGTCTAGAAAATAACGACGGCCTCTTGGAGAAAAACCTTGATTTGGTTGAGGAACGGCGAGAGGCCGCCATGGTCCAAATAGCTTATTATTAGCAGAAGCTTAAACGAGGGTATGATGCCCATGTGAAGCTAAGGCCACTTGTGCCTGGGGATCTGGTGTTGAGAAAAGTTGTGGGTACTGCCAAAAACCTAGCTTAGGGAAAGCTAGGACCAAATTAGGAAGGACCATATCGAATCATTTCTATAGCAGGCATAGGGTCATATCGACTAGCTGATCTAGATGAAAAAATTGTACAACGCTCATGGAATGTAAACAATCTTCGTAGGTATTATTATTAATAAAAGGCACTTTTGTCGTTCGTGGTTCAAATTATGAATATATATATATATTTGGGCTTATAAATTATTATTATTAAATATCAAATAGAAACTTGGTCATGGATGATCCTCGGACTACATACATTGTGGAAATTGATATCTTATTAAGTATCAAACAGAAAGTTGGTGATGCAAGGTCCTCGAACCACATGCCTTGTGGAAATTGGTATCTTATTATTTGTTAAACAGAACCTTAGTTATGCCAGGTCCACAGACCTTCTACTTTGGGGAAATTAACATCTTAAGTTACTATTATTAACTATCAAACAGAAACTTGGTCATGGATGGTCGTCGGACCACATACCTTGTGGAAATTGATATCTTATTAAGTATCAAACAAAAACTTGGTGATGCAAGGTCCTCGGACCACATGCCTTGTGGAAATTGGTATCTTATAATTTGTTAAATAGAACCTTAGTTATGCCGAGTCCACAGACCTTCTACTTTGAGGAAATTAACATCTTAAGTTACTACTATTAAGCATCAAATAGAAACTTGGTGATGCAAAGTTCTCGGACCACATACCTTATGAAAATTGATATCTTATTAAGTATCAAACAGAAACTTGGTGATGTAAGGTCCTCGGACCACATGCCTTGTGGAAATTGGTATCTTATTATTTGTTAAACAGAACCTTAGTTATGCCAAGTCCACAAACCTTCTACTTTGGGGAAATTAACATCTTAAGTTACTATTATTAAGTATCAAACAGAATCTTGGTCATGAATGGTCCTCGGACCACATACCTTGTGAAAATTGATATCTTATTAAGTATCAAACAGAAACTTGGTGATGCAAGGTCCTCGGACCACATGCCTTGTGAAAATTGGTATCTTATTATTTGTTAAACAGAACCTTAATTATACCGAGTCCACAGACCTTCTACTTTGGGGAAATTAACATCTTAAGTTATTATTATTAAGTATCAAATAGAAATTTGGTGATGCAAGGTCCTCAGACCACATGCCTTATGGAAATTGGTATCTTATTATTTGTTAAACAGAACCTTAGTTATGCCGGGTCCATAGACCTCCTACTTTGGTGAAATTAACGTTTTAAATTATAGATTCTAAGTATCAAACAGGAGTTTGGATATGTATGGTTCTCAGCTCACATACCTTGGGTGAACTGGTATCATACTTACCGTCAAGACAAAGTCTATTTATGTCAGGTCCTTGAATCCTTTACTTTAGAAATGCTAGCAAAAATCCATGTCTTATCAATGTTGAAATTTTGATGAAGCACTTTGATCACTTTATGCCTCAAATTGAATTCTAAGATAGCTTGTTAGTTGTGCATCATTGTGTTACACATGTTGTACTTTTGAGGCATGATTTGTAAAGTACAAGCTAAGCATGTGTACTGTTGTTTAAAGTTATAATAGTTTAAATATTGAAAGTGGAGTTAGTTGTTCCACTCATTCATCTTTTTGTGCCGATAAGAACTCTTATACTAAAAGGTACAAGTCAATTGGATATTAAACAAGGCAGTCTTTCATTAATTACTTCTAAAATGTACATTACAAGGAAAATATTTGTTACATACCAAAAAAAGAAAAGGGAGAAGTCCTAGGCTCGGCCCTAAGCTTTTGAAGGGGGTCTTGCTCGGAAGTACTAGCTGCCTCAGTGCTTTTTAGCTCCATTTCAAAGGAAGATAGGACTTGTTTTCCTTTGTCTGTTGCAGTTGATGAAGGGACGATGGGCTCAGCACTTTGACTCATGGCCTTCTCAGCACCTTCACCCTGTTCCTTCTCTTTATTAGAACTTGTAGGTTCTGTAAGAGCAGAAATGGACTCTGGGATCACGAGAGGGGGCATGGAAGGAGTTGTCTCAGGGGCAGAGGCGACAAGAGATAGTTCCTCTATCTTTTGGATATCTAAGGAAAGCCAAATGTTCTCGGGCTTCCTCAGCTCGGAAGTTGAAGGAATCCTGCTACATTTAAGGCTTCCCCCGAAACCTGCTGGCAGTATTCTCAGCACAGAGTCATGAACTCCTCTGTCAGCTGGTTTTCTGTCGCCGCCACCCCTTCCTTGTAAGCAGCCTTCTTCGTGGCCTCTAGCGAACCCTTGAAGGCACGAGCCTCGTCCTTCATCTTGGCAATCTCCTTCTCCAAGTCAGAGCGTTCCTGCAGAGCTTTAGATAACTCTTCATCCTTTTGACGAAGAAGCTTACGCTCCACTTGGGTCCTCATAGTCCTCAGGCTGGCCACGGCACCGTCTTTTTCTCTTTTTAGTTCTGCTAGATGAGTTTTGAGCTTCTCATTTTGCGCGAGGGCCTGGCCTAGGGTCTTCTTGGCCTCTTGCCTAAGCTCCAATTCAAGTCCAGCCTTCTTCCGAGAGTCCTCCACCCACTTCTCGGCGGCGAAGACTTCCTGGATAGCCTGTGGTAAAACATTAAAATGAACACATTATCAATAATACGAGTCTCCATTACATAAGAATATTCCTTACAATTAGGGGTAATGAAAAATAAGGCTCAAATACTTACCAGGGCCCAATCCCTTTTTAGTGAAAGGAACAGGTGGGGCTGGCTCATCTTGTCCAGGGCTTCCATATCCTTAGGCAGCAGAAGGGGACGTTCCAAGGCATCAACCAGGTGGAGGGCATGGCCTTGTTGGAACGCCCTAATGTTAAACTGGCAAGAGATTGGTGCCCCGTCAAATTTAAGCTCAAGAGACCAGTTAGCTTGCGCACTACGCACCTTGGCAAGGTCCCTGTTCTCCCCGCTTTCCACTGATGAGGCCCATCCCTTGCCTTTGTCATGTTTTTGTTGTTATTATTGTTGTCTCTACTTCTTCTGCCTCTCCCCTTTTGCCTCATCGGCCACACCCTTCCTTTTCTTCCTAGGCTCCGCAACGGAAGGCTCAGGATCAGAAGAAGGAGGGGGTAGGGGCAAGGACGGAGGGACTTGCGACCAACCTACTCCCTTTTTAGTAACTTTCTCGCCTCTCTTGTGCATTAGTCCCTTTAGAGCGTCCATCTCTTCCTTTTCAAAGCTGGAGTCAGGGCGAGCAACTATCAAGCCTTGTATCCCCGAAGTCTCGACGGGCTCGAGCTCCTCATCCTAGAGAATGACAAACTGGTTTCCTCGAAGCCTTTCGACATCCTCAAGTTGAAACTGGTCTATCTCCTTGTCTAACGAGTTCAGCGAGGACGCTTGCTCTTCTTGGACGGTAGTTGTCTAGGAGTGCGCCGAGAGTAGAACTGCCGCAATAGGGCATGTGTACAGGATGGTGTTGGGATCGTCGGGAAGATCGTGGTTAGAGAGGAAGCCCGGTCTTGCCACGTTTATCCTTCTACGTCGCTTATCCCCCGCGATGATAGCGTTTTCTATCTCTTGGAAGTCCATCGATATAGGATCGTATCCTAATATCAAGTGCGCTACTCTCACTTGTAAATCTCCACTCACGAAGACTTCTGTTCAGAGGACACGGTTCAGGTCGGCAACGTTACAGAAGCTGAGACGGAGGCATACGTGTTGTTTATTTGTAAGGAAAAACATCCGAGAAGAAGGACATGGTCAGACTGGTGATAAACATCAAAGTAAAAAGAAACAATGTGCGATAAAATTTGAAAATTGGTAAAGGTAGTAGGATTGAATTATGGGTTAGTAAATCTAATTCCTAAGAAGTCACACCTGGTTCTCCCCATTTGACTGGGCAGTGAGAACCGTCGTACAATTTCCTAAGGCGATGAGGTAGTCGTCCTTCATGCCTTTGTTGAATTTAGGTAGACAGGAAATCAACCTAACTACACTAGACCGCGACTTAATGTAATATCCTACATTTTTTAGTTTGTGACATTCGTACATGAAGGCAACGTCGTGCCATGTGAGGTTTAGGCCCATTTGCTCGTTTAGAGCATCGACACTACCTAAGACCCTAAACACGTTTGGTGCGCACTGGTCTGGGCATAACCTATGGTTGCAAAGGTATTCCCTAGTCACATTTCTCATAGGGAGAGTCATTCCACCTTCTATGAAGGCGATCATGGGAAGGATGACTTCTCCCGTTTTTCTAGCACCGCCTATGGCTTCTACTGGGCAGTATTTTAGACCTACATCATTGGAAATCTGGTATTTGGCCCGAAAGCCTTCCATTCCAGCGTCGGTATCAACCAGGCACTTGAATCTACCCATCTAGGAGAAGCGCAAATGCGAGTTTAAAGAAGAAAAGAAGTTTAGAGTGGAGCCGAGGATAGAATCCGAGAAGGGAGGAGCAGAGAAAGCAAGAACTTACGAGATTTGGTTATGCAAGTCTTCACGAATTTCTGGAGAGAAAAGGTGAAGATTGATACTTTGATATGATTGAATCCTGAAGAAATGAATGAAAGCGCAAGATTCCAAGCGTTTTGACGTGTGGGAGGCGGCCTCGAAATTAAATTTGTCCCGCTCAAATTTTCAAGGGGCGACCTGGACCGTTGGATGTTCATCTCACCGTTGAACGTGGGGAATAGGATGTAACTTGCGGTCATAAATGCGCGTGTTTTGGGTTTTGAAGCGTCAGAAGGCACTTTCAGGGAACGAAAGGACCCCTACATGTGTGGCGGTCTACAGAGCGTGTGGAATGTGTACTGTTTGGTTCAAAACTCTATCTTTCTCCTCGGATGGGAGGGAAAAATAAAGTTTTGAGGGGCTATTGTGGGGGGTAAAAAACTATTGAATAAACAATTGGGCTTTGAGCCTGGTCTGTTGGTAACAGTTTGTTTTTGTCAAAGGGGCCACTAAGCCCACAAATTAGCCTACACTGCAGAGGTCCGAGGAGTTGTCCGAGGATGAATGTCTTTTTGGACAGTTCCGGTGATGACCCTGGGACTTGCCAGTAAAGCTAAAGGCAGAATTCTAGAGAAAACTAATGGGTAAAAGGGTGGTTCAAGCACCATCTAGAAGTAAGGACGTGAGAGAAATATCTAAAGAAAAGGCTGCAACCTCCACATTAAAGACCCTGCACCTACCTCCCTGACCGCATTAATGGGGAAATGACCTCTGAACAGTAGAATCCAGCTTTCCTGCTATTGTTTGAAAACTTCAAGAAGGTGGCGGATGGGACAAATATCTAAGGGGAAGATTTGTATGACACTTGGAGAAGCCAGTAAAGAGGAAGTATATAAGGAGGCAAGAGAGGAAAGAGAGGGGGATCTGCACTTTCTGCTAAGAAAAAAATAGGAACTAAAGACTGTAAACTGGGGCCTGGAAAAGGAATATTTATACGAATCGTTCTTGGCTTACGTCCGAGGAGATCTATTTGTCATATTTGTTCATTATTTGCACAGATTGTAACATTCTAGCCTGTTAATCGAAGTTCCAACATCCCAAACCTAGACTTCAAACCCATACTCTACAAACTTTATTGTATAAGGCTCATTGGCCCTGAGCCCAACATTTGTTTTTGGGTCCAGGTACAATTATGCACTTACAGTAAGTTCTCTAACTCTCTCTCGGACAAAGTAAAATTGGATTTTGGTTTTGAAAATGGAGACGTTGAGACAAAAAATATATATTAACAAAAATGGAGCAACGGTCATTTTTAAGCTCAATGTGACTTAAAAATGAAGCCGCTGAGTGCAAAGTTAAGAAAGAGAAAAGAGGGAAGAGTTTCTAATAATTCTAATAAGGGTCCGGTTAATGTGTGCCCTTGAGGCACACATTGAACCATTTATTTTTGGAAACATTTTTTTCGAGAATTGAAAAAACTATCAATACTTTTTTAATTCCTAAAAAAATATTTTCCAAAAATAATTAATTAGTAATGACTTTGAAAAGTAAGTTGTCATGTGGGAGTGGGAGTGGGATGCATGGACAAAAAGGCGAAAAGAAAGGGTTTGTTGTTTGTTCACATTTACATTTCATCACTTGCTTGGAAGTTTTAGCAAAGTTGATGGGAACCAGTCTTCTACTACTAAACAAAAAGTAGAAAAAAAGAAAAAGAAAAAAAGAGAGAAGGTACTTGACTTCAGGAAGATCGAGTACTACTACGTTACTTTTTTTATTATATGAGTTTCACAGCAACAGTACCATGCTGACAACTCGCCTAAAAATTCGAGTTCACTAAAGTCGAATACTATTTAAAACTCGATTTTGTGAAACTCGAACACTTAAAAAATAATAAATTGCTAAATATTTTCAAAACAATATTTATTTATCACAAATTTTATCAAAACATGATATTTGTCTATTTTCACCGCAACTACTACCTAGGGAAAACCTTGTAACCAGGGCCGGTTCAACAATTTTTTGGGCCTTAGGTGAAAATTTTAAATGGGGCCTAGTAGCAAATTTATCCATAGATTCTTTTTGAGATTCAATTTGTTGTTCAATTTTTCTCTTTTTTAGAAGTTTTTCATATCTGGATAAATATTTTCTAGTAGATATTTACAATGAGAAAATATTTATAGATAAATAAAACACAATTTATAATTAAAAATGATAATTTAACTAAAAATAAAATTTAAAGTATAAAATAATAGAACCTGGTTATTGCAATTTTTCTAAAGCTGTGACCGCTTTAAAATTTAAAAATACACAAATAAAAATTAATTTAATATATGGTTTAATAAATTAGTGTCACTATAATAAAAATGAGTTAATATAATATACATTATGTAAGGACCAAAGTTCATAAACTAGCCTAGACTATCACAGCTCGTTCCCTCACTAAAGATCCGAATATAATATATTTTATAGAGAGGGTCCAACAACAAAAAGTCCCTTTTCTGTATCTTCCGGTTCCTATTTATATCCTTGGCTCCTATCATCTCAGCCCTACACCTAGCCATCTATTCAGCTTCTTCCCCCGATACCTGTCCGTCAGTAATGGAGCAAAACCCTAACTTTGCATTTCGTATTGTTCAGGTCACGTCTACATTAATACAACGAACAAAGTCGGTACTTCCTAATTAATGCAGCCAAAAAGGTTGGTGCCGGACATTTAATGCAACATTCTAAGTTATCCTGCCACATTCAACTATCCGCAATACGTCCCCTATGTCATCAACACCCATGCCACTTCATCTTTGGGTATCCTCGGGTATGTTTCCTTATTCCTTTATTCTCCCTTGCTTACTATGTCTCGAGCTTCCCTTCCTCAGATCCTCGGGTCTTTGGGTCTTCGGCACCTCACAACAGCCCCTTTAACACTTGAGTTATTAACCATAAATTAATAACCAAGTTTTAACTTTGCATCCACACTTCTTACATGTTTCTTTGTTTTCACACGTACAAACGTCTTTTCACTGCCCATGACCTGCGTTTGGCGCCTCGTATCCCACGATGGAGCATTTATGGAGTCTGGCGTCTCTTTTCCCACGCACGTTCTACAGCTAGATGAATATTGTACGGCTCAGATTTCGATCTTAATTATGAGCGGGAAAGTTACCGCCCTTACCTCATTATTTCTATTTTCCCACCCCTATAAAAGCAAACCCTCAGGCTGGATGAAGCTCATTTTGGCGTTTTGAAGGATTAAAAGAAGAGAGAGCTCCCGAGGACAAGTTTTAAGCATTCTTCAGAGGTGTGTTCATTTTCCTTTTGCTTCTTTCTACTTGTTTGATTTTTTCCTCTTGTCATGGGGATTAATGGGTAGGTACGCTAAGCTAGTTAACACAGATGAGGTGAAGGCCGCCTTTAAAAACCGATATAGGATCCCCGATGATGTAGACATTCAGTATTGTGAGGAAGAAGAGATTCCACTCATATCACGGCCACCTGAGTCTGTTTTGATTCCAATGATTGGTTTATCGAGGGGGGAACGGAAATTCTTATGGGTAGAGTGATTAGGGATTTTCTGATAAACTATAGGCTTACCCTATCACAGTGTTCCTCAAATGTCCTTAAAATTTTAGGCTGCGTAGACGCCCTTAACCAAAGGATGGGGACCAATTTGACCTGACAAGATGTAAACTGGGTGTACAACTGCCAAAAAGGGGACAGGACTAAATATTATATGAAGTGTAGAATCCCCTCCGTTAGGTTGATCTCTTGCTTACCTGATTCAAGTAAAGGGATGGACGAAGATTACCTTATCATTTCGGGAAATTGGCATGACGACTTACACTGCCCTACCCGAGAAGGGGTGCTAGGTAGGGTTCCCGAGGACTGACCTAGTATTTAGGACTAACCATCTTCCCTTTATGTGATTTATATTGCTTAACTTATTCATTCTAACGATTTTATTCCTTATTGCAGACGATTACCATACCGCTCCAAATTTGTTTGCTGTGAACCGTGAAGATCTAAACAGGATTCTTCGGTCAAAAATATTTTTACATAGAGATGGACAGCTCCGAGCAGCCCACATCATCCTCGGCTACACCCCATCCACCAAACATTTCTAAAGCCCAAAGAACGTAATCAGAGCAAGGGATCTTCGGTTAGCACTGATTGACGTTGTGGTTCCTAGATTCATACTACCTACACCTCTGCCCGCAGGAACTCAAGACGCACAACTTCCTGCCCCTCTTGCCACCCGATTACTTTATCCCTCGGAACAGGCTGCCAATCCCGTAACCGAAGAAAGAGCTGCCACTCCCGAGCCAACTCAACCCGAGGTGACGGAGAAGGACTTTGAAGTGTTTTACCGCGAAGACGCTTCGTGCAACTCCAATCCCTCAACCAGCACAATGGGTTTTCAAGAGAAAGAGCCCGACCTGTTGGCCTTGCTTCAAGCACATGCAGGCGATTCTTCACCGGCAATGCCGGTCCCTCCTCGTCCAGTTACCCTGGCTGTGACACGTGCACCTTCCTCGGAAGTTGTGGATAAAAAATGAAAAAGGGGCCAAAGTAGTAAAAATGTAATAGAAATCGAAGAAGGGGAGAGTCTTGACCCTACTTTTAAAGATACCAGGGCTAGAAAAGCCCTTTCCAAAAAGACTGCTCCTACTAGTTTGTCCAAGGACCCCAGTAGTGAGCCTACAAGGAAGGCATCAGTCTGGCGACCCAACTTCACCCTCAGTTCGGGTAGTCCCATTTTGGATGACGCCAATCTGAGGGACCCGATGAAGGGGAGCTTGAGCCTGGTGGCCGAGTGTTTAGAGAAGGCTCTATGCCTTCCCGAAGATATGGCTGAATTGCGGTCCTTCTGCAAGAGGGAAGTCTTCCTGTCCTTGAAACAGGATTTAGCTAAGGTATTTCCCAAGTCTTTGCACATTCCATCTACGAGCCTAATTCTTTATTACTACAAACTTTGTTAATTCAAATGTATTATAGGCGGTCCAAGCTTCCTTTATGGCTGAGGAATGGGTGGACCACTCACTGGACCTTGCCCGGAAAGCTGAGCACAATGCTGAGGTGGCTGTGAGGGCCCAAAAAGAAGCTAAGCTAAGCTAAACTTAAAAGAGACCCTCACTCGCTTATCCGAAGTAGAAAAAGCTCACAAAAATGCTGAGGCTACCCTGCAGAGTTACGAATCACAGGCGAATCTTGCTCTTGAGGCCTAGAAGCAAGCTCAAAACAGGCTCGCCCTTACTGTTGTTGAGGTTAAACAAGTGCAAGGAGAGCTAGCCACCAAGGAGCAGGAGCAGGCCGCTGCTGAGCAAGCAGCGTATGACGTTGGGATGAAGAAGGCAGCTGATAGCTTGACCGCCCCACTCAAAGGGGTTACGAGAGCATTTTGTTTGGAAGTGTGGGGTCGGGCTTTAGATGCTACCGGGGTAGCCACCGACTCTGAACTCCGAGTTTCGGACAGCGTTTACTATCCTCCGGCCTTACATTTAGCTCCTGATCCCCCCAAGCCAACAAGTGAATCAGCTGCGCCCCTCCCTGCTCTTGACTAATCTGATGCACCAACAACGAAAAACCCTTCTCCTGCAGCCCAGCCCATGGAAGAAGCAATTGAAGGTGACTTGGCTGAAGGAGAGCCGGTAAAAAAGAAGAAGAAAAATAAAGAATCAGAGAAGAGAAAAGACAAGCAACCTATTGCTTAGTCGTTTTATTGTTGTTTTGTTTGTTTGTTGTTGTTTTTTTTTTTCTTATATAGATAGGGATGGGTGTAAGGGGTGGCATAACTGCCACATTTTTGTAATGAATATTTTGCAAGAGACTAATATCGGCATTTCTGTTATACATTTGTTACCGCCATGTGTTGCCGTTCAATTATTATCTTTCACGCATCTATACAAAGGCTTATATCAACCAAAAATCATGATATAACTTAAAGGTTGTTCATTGTTATACTTGTGAAACATAGAAGGATTAACTTGGGAACCATAACTTAACCATTTAACTTTTTACAATGTTTGAGAGACGAGGCATGAAGCAAAATTATCTTAGCGCATCTAAAGATTGCTTAAACTAACACTTAATTGTTTGAGATACGCTAGCACTTACCTTGTCTTTTGAAAGGTTACTACTTTGAATTTATGACTCCATGTTGTATCTGACTCATTCCTTTAGTTGCTAGGTTTTCCTTGACTTATGGTCCGAGGAACCGGATAAGAACTAAGATCAGTTTAACACACAATTGGTTAATTTCTCTTAGATTTGTGGCCCGAGGAGCCGAACAAGAACTAAGGTCAATTTAACATTTGTGTTTTTACGAGTGGTTAATTTCTCTCAAACTTGTGGCCCGAGGAGCCGAACAAGCACTAAGGTCAGTTTAACACTTGTGTGTTACAAGTGGTTAATTTCCCTTAGACTTGTGGCCCGAGGAGCCGAACAAGCACTAAGGTCAGTTAAACACTTGTGTTTTACAAGTGGTTAATTTCCCTTAGACTTGTGGCCCGAGGAGCCGAACAAGCACTAAGGTCAGTTTAACACTTGTGTTTTACAAGTGGTTAATTTCTCTTAGACTTGTGGCCCGAGGAGCCAAACAAGCACTAAGGTCAGTTTAACACTTGTGTTCTGATAACTGTGAGATTGATACAAATGAAAACAAAGCAAAAAAGACAAAATACTTTTAGTACAAAAGGAAACTCTTTCTTAATAATAATAACGTCATAAGTTATTTACATTCCAAGGGCGAGGAATCACCCTTCCATCCAGATCTTCCAAACGATAAGCCCCTATACCTGCTAATGATGTAATTTTATACAGCCCCTCCTAGTTAGGTTCCAATTTTCCCCAAGCAGGATTTCTTGCTGTTCCTACTACTTTTCTCAGCACCAAATCACCTGGTACTAAGGGCCTAGACCTAACTCCCTTGTGGTATGTTTGTTTGAGTTTCTGCTGATAGCTACCCCTCTTCACACTAGCTACTTCTCTTCTTTCCTGAATGGTATTCAAACAATCATGCATCCTGTCACGATTACTTACATCGTCATACTGGTCGGATTTCATGGTGGGAAAACCTGATTCTAAGGGTATTATAGCTTCCATACCATACGTCATTGAGAAGAGTGTCTCGCCTGTTGATCTTCGGGGCGTAGTGCGATAGGCCCATAATACATGAGGCAATTCTTCTACCCAGCATCCTTTAGCGTCATCCAAATGCTTCTTTAACCCCACCAAGATGACCTTATTTGTTGCTTTGGCCTGACCATTTCCTTAGGGATAGGCCGGTGTTGAATATCCATTTCTTATTCCCATCCCTGCACAATACCGGCAGAAAGCCTTGCTATCAAATTGAAGCCCATTATCAGAAATCAAGGTGTGAGGGACTCCAAAGCGAGTTATGATATTCTTCCAAACAAATTTCTTTGCGTCCACATCCCTGATATTAGCTAACGGTTCGGCTTCTACCCACTTCGTGAAATAGTCCGTGCCGACAATGAGTCATCTCTTATTACCAACTGCCCGAGGAAAAGGTCCAACGATATCTAAATCCCACTTAGAAAAAGGCCATGGGCTGGACAATGGATTTAAAGTACCTCCTGGTTGATGAATGTTTGGCGCATATCTCTAACACTGATCACATTTCTTGGCATACTCTTGAGAGGTTTTCTGCATACTCGGCCACCAATACCCTTAAGTCATGGCTCTGTGAGCTAATGATCTTCCTCCGGTGTGGCTCCCACATGCTCCTTCATGTAATTCTTCCAACAAGAGTTCCACAGCCGCAGGATGTATGCAGAGCAAATACGGCCCCGTGTAGGAGTGGCTATAAAGCTTCTACTCCTCTGACAGCCAGTAACGGGGAGCGCTTCTTCGTACCTTCTCGGCCACTGTTCCATCTTCAAGTAGTACTCCGTGCTGCAAGAAAGTTATGATTGGGTCCATCCAGCTTGGGCCTACACGAATGTTGTGAACCCTTGCCGCCGAGATGCTTGTAAGGCTAGAGGTCAATAAATCCTCCACCATGACCATTCGGGGTAATTTCGAGCCCAGTGATGTGGCTAACATTGCCAACGAATCGGCGTGAGCGTTCTGTCCTCTTGGGACTTGTTGTACTTGGAAACTTTCAAATAAACTTAACACCCCTTTGACTCGTTCAAGATAACTCTTCATTCTTTCATCTCTTGCCTCAAACTCTCCATTAACTTGCCCTACCACTAGTCTGGAAGCGCAATACAGCTTCACTATCTTCCCTCCCAAGTGTTTAACCATTTGGGTGCCCACCAAGAGAGCTTCATACTCGGCCTCATTATTAGTGACCGAGAATCCCAGCCTCAATGATTTTTTGATAACTAACTTTTCGGGAGTAATTAACCCAACTCCAACCCCAGCTCCCTTTCGATTTGACGCCCCATCTGTATAGACTTCCCAAGGAGTGACGTTTCCCATCCCGATAGTCATCACTGTCACCATGGTATCTTCTTGGTTGATTTGACCTTCTGTGAACTCGGCCACGAAATTAGCAAGGATTTGCCCTTTGATAGCTGTCCGAGGCATATATTTGACATCATAGGCTCCCAGCTTGGTTCCCCACTTGGCCACACGACCCGTGTAATCCGATTTCCTCATAATAGCCTGTAAGGGCAACTGGGTGAGCACCACTACGGTGTGAGCTTGAAAGTAATGGGGCAATTTCCTCGTTGCATGTACCACGGCTAGAAGAGCTTTTTCTAAAGGTAAGTATCTTTGTTCTGCTTCCTGTAAAGACTTGCTGACATAATATATTGGTTTTTGAACCCCATCATCATTCCATATTAAGACGAGACTTACAGCGTGATTTGTAACGGCTAGATAAGCATACAACACTTCTTCCTTTTCTGGTCTTGATAATATTGGTGGGTTAGTCACGTATTGTTTTAAATCCTCAAAAGCCAAATTACACTCATTAGTCCATTGGAAATCTTTCCGCTCGTGCAAAAGACGATAAAAGGAGCGGCACCTGTCTGCGGACCGGGATATGAACCTATTCAAGGCTGTAACCATACTAGCTAGCTTCTGCACTTCTTTAGGATTCCGAGGAGGATGCAAGCCTAAGATGGCCTTGATTTGGTCGAGATTAACTTCAATTCCTCGATGAGTTATCATATACCCTAGAAACTTTCCTGAGCCCACTCCAAAAGAGCACTTTAATGCATTCAAGCGTAACTTGTACTTTCTTAAAACTGAGAAGGTCTCATGTAAATCCTTCAAATGGTCCCCCATATTTTTACTTTTAATTACCATATCATCGATATAAGCTTCCATATTACACCCCAACTGCGAATCAAACATTCTGGTCACCATCCGTTGGTAAGTGGATCATGCATTTTTAAGACCAAAAGGCATCACTCGGTAATGGTAATTGCCATTAGGGGCACGAAAGGCCGTCTTCTCCTTATCATTTAGTGACAAAGGGATCTGATGATAACCTTGGAATGCATCCAAGAAACTCATTCGGGGATGCCCAACAGTTGCATCTGCCAATTGATCGATTCAGGGTACAGGGAAAGGGTCCTTAGGACATGCCTTATTCAAATCTGTAAAGTCAATACAAACTCTCCATTTGTCATTCTTCTTTTTTACCACTACAGTGTTGGCCAGCCACTCGAGATAAAAAATCTCCTTGATTGCCCCAACTTGCTTTAGCTTACTAACCTCCTCCTTAACTGCCTCTGCATGCTCTTGAGACGCACGCCGAGGGGTCTGCTTTCATGGCGTAGCATGGGGATTAACATTCAAATGATGGTAAATGACCTCTGGATTAATTCCCGGGACGTCATAGGTCGTCCATGCAAAAACATCAATGTTATCCCGTAAGAATTGAACCAGCTCCTCCCTTTCCGGTATCGGTAACCTTGATCCCACTTGAAAATATTTCTCTTTGTCTTCCCCTATAAATACTTTGTCTATCTCTTCGGCAGAACCTCCATCCTTAACTTCACCGACTTCCCGAGCAATTTCCTTTAATTGCTATGATGTCTCCAGAACCTCCCCTACCAATGAACCTTGACCTATTCGGATAGTGGCAAATGTCAGACATTGCCTGGCTACCATCTGGCTACCATGTAGTACTCCCACATTTCCTCGTATAGGATATTTCACCATTACATGCAAAGTAGATGAAACTGCCCCCATTGCATGGAGCCAAGACCTAGCCAAAATGGCCGTGTACGGTGAGTATGCCATAACAACTATGAAGTTAACTGTACTGCGAAACCCTCCACCTGTACAGGTAACTTAATCATTCCCCGTGGAATTACTTGTTTTCCATCAAAACCTACCAATGAGGAGTCATATTTTTCCAAACCTTCTTCTCTCAACTTTAACCCATTAAACAGATGAGGATACATGATTTCTGCACCACTTCCATCATCCACCAAGACTTGTCTCACATCATATCCCCCGATACGAACCGTTACCACCAATGCGTCATCGTGGGGTTGACACGTGCCCTCTTTATCTTTATCGAAAAATCTCAATACTGGCATCGCCGAGAACCTCATTCTTTTAACTACTTGATTGCTTTCCTCCATGACTTCATTTCCAAAACCGTTTTGAACGGTCATAACCCGAGAAGGTTTCCCGAATTCTCCTATCGGCTATGCTAGAATGACGTTAATAGTGCCTAGAGATGGTTGAGGAGCATGATCCCAATATTTCCGAGTGCCTTGTTGTCCCCCTTTCCCATCCGGTTTAGCCAATAAGTGATTGATCTTCCCAGCTTTAACCAATTGATTTAGATGATCGCGTAGTGTCCGGCAATCCTCCGTGGTGTGTCCCTTGTCCTGATGATAATGGCAATGGAGGTTTTGATTCCTCATGGATGCATCTCCACTCATTTTGTTGGGTGGCCTAAAATATGGTTCATGCCGAATTTTCTCCAATATGTGATGCACGGGTTCCTTGAATAATGAATTAATCAGAGGAGTTTCGGCAGTCATCGGGTGGCTTGAAAAGTCTCGTTTAGGCCGGCTACCTTGGAACCCCCTCCCCAAAGATCTTTCCTCTCGGGATACACTTTCATTTTTCCTTTGCTTTGCATCTGATCTTCTTCTACCCGTTTATACTTATCTATCCGGTCCATGAGCTTACGCATATCTACCGCGGCCTTCATTGTCAAGGATTTCCTTAACCCATGCTCCGTGGGAAGCCCCACCTTGAAGGTTCTCACGGCCACATTTTCCACATCACCATCAATTTCATTATACATTTCCCAATATCGGTCAGAGTATGTTTTGAGTGTTTCGCCTTCCCTCATAGACATAGACATAGACAGTAGAGCATCCAAGGGTTTTGGAATCCTACTACAAGTTATGAACCTTGCTCCAAATGCCCTAGTCAACTCCTCAAAAGACTTCAGGGAACCCTCTGCCAGAGCATCAAACCACCTTATGGCTACGGGCCCCAAACTGGAGGGAAAAACTCTACACATTAATGCCTCATTATTCGAGTAAACGGCCATCTTTTGGTTAAAATGACTGACGTGTTCTACAGGGTCAGTCCTCCCATTGTACATAGTAAAAATGGGTTGAGAAAACCTACGAGGTAGCTTTGCCCTATTTATCCTAGTCACAAAAGGGGATTTGGCAATTTGCCTCAGGGCCTTACCCATTGCATCACCTCCATCACCATGATATATCCCATCATTACCTGGCATCATTATCTCCTTCTGCTTCTTCGTCATAACACCCGAAGACGCGCTGACACGGGTCACACTGCGCAGAGGCTCAAATACTGGGGGCTCATTTCCTCCAAGGTTTGCTTCCGAATTGTCACTGGAAGAATGAGCGTAACTCTTCCGTCCCCGTTTTCTACTATCCAAGCACTTGCGTAAGTAAGCTATCTCAGATTGCATTTGTTGCAATACATCATCGCGTGACATCTGCCCCTCAGTTGATGATCGTTGTTCAGCCCCCTGACCGCTACCATGTGCTTCTGCCACCCCAGAGGTATGTCCCTTCCCTATTCCTTGCTGGAGACTTACGGTTACATCCCTGCTTCGTGAACTCACTGATTCCTCTCCTTCTGGATATGCCTCAGCCATATATTTTTAAACAGAATGTATCACGTTGTTGCTCCCACAGACGGCGCCAATTGTAAGGACCAAAGTTCGTAAACCAGCCTAGACTATCACAGTTCGTTCCCTCACTAAAGATCCGAATACAATATATTTTGTAGAGAGGGTCCAACAACAAAAAATCTTTTTTCTGTATCTTCCGGTTCCTATTTATATCCTTGGCTCCTATCATCTTAGCCCTACACCTAGCCATCTATTTAGCTTCTTCCCCCGACATCTGTCCGTCGGTAATGGAGCAAAGCCTTAACTTTGCGTTCCATACTATTCAGGTCACGTCTACATTAATGCAACGAACAAAGTCGGTACTTCCTAATTAATGCGGCCAGAAAGGTTGGTGCCGGACATTTAATGCAGCATTCTAAGTTATCCTGCCACATTTAGCTATCCGTAATACGTCCCCTATGTCATCAACACCCATGCCACTTCATCTTCGAGTATCCTCAGGTATGTTTCCTTATTCCTTTATTCGCCCTTGCTTACTATGTCTCAAGCTTCCCTTCCTCAGATCCTCAGGTCTTTGGGTCTTTGGCACGTCACACATTAAATTATTAATTAGTACAATAATTTATAATAATAGATAAAGTGTCAGATAATAAAATAAAATTAAGAAAAGAAAGTGAGAAACCGTGTAAGATTGGTTGTACAGCCTATACTCCTCTAAACAAAAAAAAAAAAGCAAAAAATCTTTTCTATTCGAAAATTATATGTTATACTCGACATATGTGTCTGGTCCACCTTATACCAGCTCCAAGAAAAAATTGTGTCCTATCACTTCTCCAATCATGGCAGAAAATGGTGGGTCAGAGGGGCAGAAAAGCAATAAAAAAAAAAATGTCTCATCTCATCAAACAATTGTGTAGACGTGTAGTGAAAGTGTGAGACAAACTATATATATATATATATATATATATAATTTAAGTTAAATCAACAAAGGACTGTACCTGCTGGCATTATTACTACAAAGACTTTACGAGGTCCAAGTCCTCATGAATGATATTATAAGCAGGTACGTGGCCTATCCACGGGCACTCAGGTCTCCATCTGCTTTTTAAATACATTAAAAAGGTAAATTGATTACTATTTACGTTGAAAAGTATATCGTGTGAAATGTGAATTCTCCGGTCAGAGTTGGAAGAATTAGAAACCACATAATTATTCAGAAAAAAAAAAAATTGAGACCAAATAATTTTGGATTTCGTAACATTCAGACCTGTTGTGATAAACTTTATTATCCGAAAATAACAGAAAAGAAAAGTTTCATCCATTTCTTATCAAAATTGATCACCACTTACCAGCCCTCTATGGGGAAGAGGAAAATGAACGAAATGAAAGTACATAATAATAATAATGACAATTTTAAAATATTATTCCTTTTACCTGTTTGAGAGTTTTAGGGTGTTTGGCAAGCACTTTTTTATACAAATAATAATAATAATAAACACACTTTTACACATTTTAAATAATATTTCACACATTTCTTTACTCACACCCACACGTATATCAAAAACACCTAAATAACATAATTTAAATTACTCTCTCAAATACTTCTTTAATTTGAAAGAATAGAAAGTTGATTATTTTGTTTGAGAGCTAAAAGTTTGTTTGGTTGAAGTATTTATTGCCCTTACCTCCCACAGCCTATAAGTACTTATACTTGTGAAATAATTATCGCACTAGGAGAATACGGTGGTGTTATAGCCAAACTATTATTCACTTTGTTTTTGTCATGTTCAGTGTTCACACTTTTCTTCTTTATGTTTTTTTCCCCTTCTTTTCCTGTATTAACGT